>VZRH01007329.1:0-79237 GCA_013397555.1 Urocynchramus pylzowi | reverse complement strand
AAAAAAGCAGGAAGAGATTTACTTTGTCAGGCTAAAGAGTATTTATAACTTGTTCATTTTTCTAACATTATTAGCAAGCATAAGTGTGTAACTGAAAAAGTGTAATACATACTCCTTTCAGAGTCAAGCACGCAATTAGAGCTAATCAAGACACAAGTTGTTCTCATCTTACAAATGTCACATTCTTTGCAGGAAGGAAAGATCTTCAGTAAATATCACCATGTACAAATTTTAGGAAAATTAACAACATGAAAGACAAAATGTCCAGCAACTAGGAAACCACGGCTCATTATGTCTTAGCCTGAGCCCCAGTGAACTGAATCAGTGGAATACAAAACTTTTTCCTTCTGCTTTCTCCTCTTCATTATCATCTTCTTAAAACTAAGAAGAAAGGGCTCAGCAGCTGTTAGCAGCTGTTCACTCTGGCATTTCAAACACTGATAAAGGTGACTGTCAAAATTAGTATGTGCAAATTGCTGAAAATTTTTTTTCAATTCCTTCTACTTTAAGATATCAAATCTACATTGACTTAAAAAAACCCAGCCTGGTTTTCCCATGGAACTTATCAGTGGTTCAATGCTCTCTTACACTCTCTTCCAATCCTCAGAAAATATCACTTTACTGTTCAAGTGTCCAACGTTCAAAGCAAAGCTTCAGAAGTTCTGGTCTTTGCTTGTCAAGGTGATTTTTACTTTTTAACACCACCCTCCCTTTCCCAGGGAATGTGCTGCTTCATAAATTACTGAAAAGTCATGTTGAACACTGAACAGGAAAGATTACTGTTACAGATGAACTATAATTCTAATCATGCACTTAGTAAAGATTTTTTTTACTATCAATATAAGCCATGGACATTCAGTCACTGAAACAACTGAAGTCTAGACACAGCAGCTACTTCAGTAAGAGATTGTTTTGTTTGTACTGCCATGGAGACAATGGGTCCTCCCTTTGAGAGTGACTCAAGTGATAGTTTAAAAGACTTAAAAGGATTTGAGGTTCCTCGTCTGCCCTCTGCTTCCTCACTCTGGTCTTTCTCTGCCAGGAATGTGCACTTAAGTCTGACACAGCAGAGAAGGTTGGGGACAAAAACCTGTTTGGATTCAGTTGCATTGTTTCTCACAATGTGGGACCCAAGTTAACCACAGATGAACGTGTTAGAATAGAAAAACTGCCAAAGCCAAGCAGGACACATGAAACATCCCACAACTATGTAGCAGGAAAAAAGCAAGAGTTCCTCAGTACTGGAAATTTGTACATCTGGGCAGGTGTGCCCTTTGAAGAGAAAACATAATTCTCCCTCACCAAGAGGCCATTAATATTCATATGAAGAACAATTTTGCTGTTCAGTAAAAGCTATTCTTGCTGCTTATACTTTTGGGTAGGTTTTTAATTACAGCCTGAACTGAATAGAAAATTAGTTTGAGAGAAGCAGGAAAAAGCCTGAAAAAAACTTTCCCTTTGCATCCAACTCCTCCGTGCCACTGACAGGAAAACTGGCTGAGTTGATGCCTGTCCTTGAGACATCTTGTGCCAAAGTTCTCACCAGGTGATCCAACAATACACTGCCCGTTACCAGGCCTTCAGAACTGGGCCTTGGAAACGTTGAAATACGTAAACATGACAGAACCACTTAAGAATTGAGAAGTTTGAAGGAAAACAGAGGTCTTTAAGAGTGACTAGAGTTTCCTGCAGCCATCTTTTTTCAGCACTTTCAAGGGACAACAATTCAGCCCGAGGCGCTCGCTGCCTTACAGTGTGGCCTCCTCACGGTGCATGCAAATTACCATAAAAATTAACTTCTGGTAACCTTACCCCCACAGCTGAATTACTTCCTGGTAGGGGAGCCAGAAGGATCTGAACTCTAAATCCATGACCATCACAAATTTGCTGTAACAGATTTATCTGTTCCTTTTTAACAAGAGTTTCAGTATCTCCCTTGTTTCACAGCACAGCAATTCTAAGTGGTATAAGAAGCAGACAATGAAAGAAAAGGGACAAGATGATAATCAGATAGGTATTTTCTTTACATAACTGGCTATCAGACAGCTCTAGGGCATTCTAGAGAGAAATTAAGGGACTTGTTACATGCAAGACCTGCCTAAGTTATAGGGAGAACTTACATGCAGAGGTACAGAGGCAGGAGATGTAAATGTAGGTAGAAAACATTACAGCCCTGTCCTAAGACTCCTTAAGGAAAAAAAGTCACAGAGACAAACTGATGAATGGTGAAGTATCAGGTTTGTTTTGAGGTTCATTTGAAATAACAAGAATCTTCCCATGGCCACAAATAAAACATTTCATTTTGATTTGTGTCCATAAAAGCTGTATAGTATCCTATATATATATAGGATACTATACAGGGCTTGCTCCTTTTTTTAACTGAAGACAACAGCAAAACTTGAATATGAAACATGAAATTCTCACATATTGGGCATATGCTGATAGAGCACATTCCCATGCCTATTCTGTATATGTCACTCTCATTACACTGTAATTCTGTACATTTTCAGAATGACACATCACAGCTCTATCACTTCTACTGCTTCCATCCTTCAGCTCATTTTATTCTCCTTTTTCAGTGTGGTTTCAGTGTGGTTCCTCCTCTCCATGATCATCTGTTTTTCAGCTCTGTCATCTTTAAGGAAAATATTCCATTGCCCTATCATAATTTCCCATCACAACATTCTCAAGCCACCCAGAACTGTGGCTGTCCCCTTATGCCTTTATTTTCCAAGTTTTCGTTCTCAGAACTCTATGGCTGAGTCTTGAAACATCAAAAGGTTTGAACACTCCATTACCATGAAATTTAACAAAATACCAAAATCCTTAGGCTGAAAATATTGGAAAATATTGCCACTAATTCTAAACACAATACATTCAGAAAAAAGTGCAATTTTGTGTCTTATGAAAGTGCAGTCAAGGTCAAGCAATCAGACAGGAACACAGGCACAACAGCAGAAGCTTAATAAACTCTGTAAGGCCTTCGCAAGAACCTTTCCCACCTTTGCCAACTGCTGAGATATTCATCTGGAGCTATGAGTGTTCTTCCCCAGCCAGTTCACATCTGTTTAGAAGTAAATACACTTCTGCAGGCTAGAGAAAATAACCCATTTCCTGCAGATCCCTGTAATTGCTACAGAGAGACCAGACCCAAATTATCTGCCTCCTTTTTTTAAAAAGAAAAAGAAGGGGCCTTCCTTTTAGTCTGTGGTAACTTTTCAACTGCCAGTGATGCTCAAAAGCAAAATGAAGAAAAAAAAAAAAAAATCAACATTCCAAACACTAGACTACATTCTCTTCAGGACTGAAAAGAATTGTTTTTTAAAAAATCTGGTTTGCCATGCAGTTTTTTAAGTACAAACTTTTAGCTGCACTTTCTATGTAAAGTAAATCTAGAGCTTTACACTTCCTGACTGAAAAGATAGAGGGTTGTGGGAACTTCCCTCTCACTGCACAGAAGTTTAATACTATGCAATGAAATTTAGCTTGCAGAACAGATGCCTTCTTGAATAGAAACTGCAATTTTAATGCTTCTGAACTGTAAATCTAAGATAAGCTGGGGCATCCTGATGCTCATCTGAACCCGAATTCCAAACAACATGAAGCTCACATATCTCTTGAAATGAAACAGTGCAGTGGGTTTTACTCCAGAGTTGCTGTCAGAGATGAGAGCTATTACAATTGCTGTGATATTATTAGATTATTTATTCATTTCAAAGAACAGGAGGTTCTTCATAACTAGAATTTTATTGAGACACATCCCACAAGGAATGAAAACAGGAAGGAAAGCTGCAAAGGCGGCGACACACATAGGGATGTTCCCTGTTAGTTACAATGCCAGGAGGGCTGAGGTCTCCTTCCCCAAGCACTTCAATAGCACGAACCCTCTCACCTGTACTTCCAAGCAGACCAAAGGTATCACACTCACTGACAAATTCAAGCCACTCACTTGAAAAAGCATTTACATTTAATGTGCAATATTCCCTGACAGAGTGTTTATAGCTGAGGTTAATTACATTCTAAAGATAATTTAACTTGAATCACATCTTAATCTTCTCAAACACATTCAAGCATATACGTAGCCCCGAGCCTCGAGATCCAAGGTGGTGGAGGTCAGGGTTAAAACACCCTGGTGAAGAGCAGGGTGTGGGTGGAGAGCAGTGGGCAGAGGGACACAGAGGACAGTCTGGTTTTCCAACATCCAATTCAGGCAAAAACCTTTTGGTAATGTCATTCGGTAACTGCTGCTTTCCCCTCTGTTTCTGCCCCAGATCCCACTGTCCATGAACGTGTCAACGTTTCTGGCCTACGACCAGCCCACGCTGAGCTACTGCGGGGTGCACCACGAGCTGCTGGCCCACAAGCCCTACGAGGCCAGCAGGCAGGAGGAGGCAGTGGACACAGGCCTGGAGGCCGAGCTGGACCTGAGCACAATCACCACGGCGGCGGCACGGATCACGGAGCACGGGCAGCAGCTGCCCTAGGGGCTGCAGCCTCAGGGGCTCCTGGAGCAGGGGCTGCAGCCAAATCCTGTGTAAAGCTATGGACACAAGTGAGCAGACGGTTCTGTGGAGTGTAGGATCCCTGTGCAAATTAAAAGTCAATCACAAAGATTAATTGTTTCCAGTCTACAATTTGTAATTAGTTCAGTTGTGCACTATTTTTTTGACTTCAGAGTATGACCCT
Organism: Urocynchramus pylzowi; assembly: GCA_013397555.1. Classification (NCBI taxonomy): domain Eukaryota; kingdom Metazoa; phylum Chordata; class Aves; order Passeriformes; family Fringillidae; genus Urocynchramus; species Urocynchramus pylzowi. The sequence continues at coordinate 74,551 of VZRH01007329.1, read as the reverse complement.
TGAAAGTGAATCTTTTTCAAAACTCATCCTACCTACCTGTATAAACTGTACAGATGTAATGTATTTTTCATATTGTAAAGTTTCAATTACCAAGAACAACTGGTATGTACAGTGCCATAATTTAATTACATCTTACTTTACAAGCTTCAGTTTCTAAAGCTTCAAATTAACAAAAGTTATTTCTTGTGTTATTAAGTTACTCTGTTTTGTAGGGATCATTTTGTTACTGCTTTTGTGCCCAGACAACTTTAATCTAAAATTCTGTCCTTTGCAGAATATGCACCATTTTTACTGTGTTTAATGTGTAGAATTTTATCTACTGGTTCCAAAGGGAGGGTTTAACTATTCAAACTTCTAAGAAATTCTTGAAATATATAGCCAAGTTTTCCTAGAAATGAAAATTAAAAAAAAAAAAAATTCTCCTCAAACTTACCTGTTGCCTTGAAATACAGCCTGATTTTTAACAAGAAAGCTTGGTTATGCAACTGTTAGTCAAGGCTGATGATATTTTATTAAGTCTCACTGTCCTGCAAGACAATGCAGGACAGGAGACTTCAACAGGCAGCTACAAAATCTGCTGTGAGAGTCTGCCAAATCAGGCATTTGTATTTCTGCTTAAGGACAAAGGGGTCCAAAATCTACTTCTGTCACAGGCAGCTGCAGAAAGAAGTGGCAACAGAAACAAATCCTTATGCTACTCCTAGAATGTAAAATGTCACTCAAAGGAAACATCTACTTGCTGAAAAATCTAGTAATTCGGAACAAATGCTAGAAGTTTACAGTCCTTTAACATTATGATAAAGCAAACAAAGAAAAAAAACCAAAACCTTTAAAGAAAAAAATTTAATGTCGTATTAAGTCTTTAACAATTACTACATTGCTTATTTGTCTGTCATTTAATATTGGATTGAAGCATTCTTATACCCCATTCTTTTGTTTTAAATCTTCAAGACTTCTCAATACTCTATGAGAGTAACTTTTTATAACACTACACACTACCCTGTAATCATAAAAGATTACAGAAATTAGGAAGACATTATATCATGTGACTCTGTGAAAAACAAAATGGGAACACAAGCCTTCCAAAATATAGGAAAAAAAAGTTTCATATGGTGAAGCAACTTTTTTATAATAAAGAGAAATTATATAACCACAAATCTATTTTTCTGGATCTTTATCCTACCCTATTTTCATGTAGCTTCAAAGCAGAAGACTGGATTTTTTTTAAATTACAGGGCAACTATTTGTACAAAACAAGGTGAATAGAATGAAAATTAGCTTCAAAAATTGACAACAAATCAATCTGCATTCAGTACCTCTTAAGTGGAAACAAAGTGTCAAAAGAGAATACATGTACTGCTTATTTATTAGTACTTATATTTTGTAACATATTTTGCATAAATTATTTGCTCTTCCAAACATTGTCTTTTTAAGACACCTCTTACAACTGCACACTTCAGTTCTGTATTTCTTCACTTCACTGGTTCTTGAGTCTGTGGTCACCTTCCACAGTGCTGGAATTCTCCTACACCTAGTTTGAGAATACATTTTGCTAATTGTCCACTGCCAACAAACATGCAGGAGTCACTCTGGAGACCATGGCGTTCAGGCTGCAGGAAGAAATTACCTGAGTCCCTCCACAGCTGGATTTGAGGTTTAATGTTTTGGCATTCTGGCTATTGGAGCAGGCCTGAGCTGGAAGGAGCAACCACCACCCTCCCAAAAGGTGGTTTCAGTTGTTCTTACTCTGTCCTTCCTACTCTGTACTTCAACCCACTGCCCCCAAGAATTTAGTGTGTGAACAAGGTCCTGGCACCAAGAGAGCTCCTCAAAATGCCCAGGTGTTCCAAGGTTCCATTCCCAGCGAATGGAACCACTGGTGAGCTCAGACTGGGGAACATGAGAAAATATTTTCTTATGCAGAGACACAACACAGTTTTGATGTACCTGTTTAAAGAGGCACAGCTGGGTAGGTATTCACATACACACCAACATTTCCCCTCTTCTTTTCCTCAATCATTAATCAAAGACTCCCAGTTCCAGATGTCACAGGACAAAGAAGCAGAAGGCAGAAGCAGAGGCACAGAATTAGCCCCTGACAGATTCCTCATACTTTCACAATCGCTTCCCAGGCATCTGAAACACCAGGCTCTCTGTAACTCCAGCAGGCCACTCCAGTGCTCTGCAAGATGGATCAACATCCAGGGCCCAGAGCAGCAGAGGGTGTGTGCTCACCCCATCCCAGACTGTTAAAACATGCCTTTCTGTACATACTCATTAAAAATTCCCTTTTTTTAAATGGACTACATCAGCCTGAAACTTGTTATTCTCAGTAAGATGGATGCCTTCAAGAAAGCTAGATGGCAGGTAGGTCCCTTCTCTAAAAGATCCTCATGATGAAAAAAATCTAGGTTAGGCTAGCCCAGAAAAAGACCCACTCCTGGATTCTGAACTTAGCCTGTCTACACCTGCTTGCCAACAGATTGTTGCCAGCTGTGTTCTGATTCTGGCTGCACAGGAACAGGAAATGCTTTCAATCCATGGATAAAACAGAACAGTATCCCTAATAAAGCCCCAGCCTCCTAGCTAAGTTAGCAAGAAGAAAGGAGTCTGTGGGTTCAAGTATTCATTAAGAGGGGGTCACTCTCATGTATCAGTTCCCTTTGCAGCGAGAGCCACACACCAGAACAGAGGCAGCCAACGGCATTCGCCTCTGTCTCAGTTAAGCGACACCACCAGACTCTGGCAGGTCTTTTCACCAAGAAAAGGCTGGGGGAAGTCATTACACTTGCAAAATATAGACTGAGAGACAATATAACCTCTAGCAATGAAAAACCCAAGACAATTTTAAAAATAAACCTAGCTCCAAGCAAAATTCCCACCATCATCCATCAGTGGATCATGCTTGTCCAGCAATGCACAGGGCTGAAACACCCATTAGCAAAGCAAGCCCAAGTAACTGACTGCAGGTCCTCCCTAGGGAAGGGGGTGTATAGAAAGATTAATGACTAATTTGACAAAGTCCTGAATGTATCTCAAGACAGTAAATAAAAAAAATAACAAACACCATCTATACAAGAAAGCAAATGATTACTTCAATTAAAAATTATGAAAATTTGCAGTACAAAATATTCTCAAGGGATCTGAGACCTACCGCTAACATAAAACCCCCCAGAATATACACAGTTTTCAGACATGTATCATAAATATCACACTTCTTTTAGCAGCACACAACCAATGGAAAATACCAGCCTCAGAAGCTGTGTATTAGGCTTGCTCTACTCAGAGTCCCTCCATTTCTCTCTTTCTCTCTCAAGGCATGCTTTATCTCTTATTATTTGCAATCCTCAGACTGGACATGAGAACAGAAACTGTGCAAAAATTGTAACATGAAGGCTAAAAAAAACCAAAATAGAAGTGCAAGGGCAACACTATGACCTAAGAAATAAGCCAGGATTCCATTGTCACTGGACTGTAATAAGTTCTTGATATTGCTGCACTAGCAATGAAGGTCCTCAAATATGGTCAATGTTAATTAATTATATGATCATGTACAGTGTCACACACAAGCAGCTGGATTCAGCTCCCAGCTGTGGTAGCAAAAATGGTCTGCTAAACAGGTCAAAAAGCTAACAGCTTAACTCATGTCCTGCAGCCTGATCCTCCTCTCTCGAGGGAAAGGTCTTTCTGCTCCACAGGTCTGTACAGGGCCTGGGCTTCCTAAAGGCAAACCCAACAAGTAAAGGCTGAGTTTAATAATGGCTTTACTTGGTCATATCAGAGGTACAGCCAGCCTCAATAACCTGCCTGGCCCAGCAGCTGAGAGATGAAACCCAAAGAAGAACTACAGACTGGGGCAAGCACACGGCTGTTGTTCCCTGGAAAGTCCCCACAGATCCCAACTCTCTGTAGGTCAGGCACCTCCTGAGCAAACGTGGCCCAACCAGTCCCTCTCTGAATGTGCACACAGCTTCTTTGAAGCCACAGCAACTGGTAACATTTACAACTGCTGCAGCAAGGACAGAGGTTGCAGAGGTAACGTTTACAACTGCTGCCTCTCCTGTTTCTGGTAGGAACGAATGCTCTCCATTTTCGACACAGAAACACGACTCTCACGTCATTAATAATAACACACTGCCATTAATAATGACACACTGCCACCTGGCAGGGAGCATGGTTAACATCCCCTCAGCCACCCAGAGGGCAGGCTTCATCTGAAACCCCGAGATTTCTCTTCAGGAGGGTAGGGGAGTGTGCATCTTATAAACAAGATTCAGCTAATCAGAAAGGAGAAATGCTTTTTCCCAGGTTTTTCAAGTCCATCACAACAGTAAACAAACAATAAACCTGCTTGTCAGGAGTACTGCAAACATTTTTCAACACAGAAAGATACTAATGAAGCTCTAATAGGTACAAGTTTGACCATAATGATCCATACTTAAAAGCAGATGTTCCTTTAATTCCTAAAAAAAATTCTAACATTTGAGTGAATTAATAGCTCTATTATAAAATAACAAGGCCAGGTTCCATTTTATCGTTCTACCTAATTACAGAACCTGATTAATTTCAGTTATAAAGTTTCAGAATAAGGTGAACATAATCAGAGTTCATGATTAATGTTATTCTAATGAACCCCAAGAAATTAACATTTTACCATTAGAACTTTGCCAAGAATTTTTATGTAAGCTGAAGTGCAGTGTGTACAAGTGTGAAAATCCCACATGGCACAGAGCTTCTATTGCACTTGATCACCATCAATCTGGTATGTAAATAAGCCACTCTAAGAACTGCCTCGTTAGATGGCAACCACAGAGGAGCTCCTGTTGTGGGACAGCAAACGAGCCAGTGGCACACAGCTCACACCCCCAGCCCTCTGACAGTAAAGCTCCCACACATTCCTGGCAGGGGACACTTCAAAGTCCCACCCCAACAGACAGATGTAACACTAACTATATACAAATGAGCATTAGTGCTGCATTAACAGAGAATTGGTTTGGATCAACAGTAACATGTGATGATTGCCTTATTAATTGCCTTAGTTCAGCTGACATGAACAGGATGGATGGTTTCCTAATAAACACCAGAAGAATTCAGTGTGCAGTTATACGAGATTTTGTTTTTTCCAGCTTTCAAAGAGAGTATTTCCCACTTTGCATTCCCTCAGAAACAGACTTTTAAGGTGGATGCATTTCAGCAATGGTTCCATCTACAATCTAATCATAAAGTGAGTGCTTCAATGAAACATATTTCAAAGCCCAGTAATTCAAACATTGTTATACACTAATTCTGTGTTTCTTAGAGAACAAAACCTCATCAACTTTTGCTGAGAATACTCATTAAAAGAAAATGATGTGTCTCTGCAGCACTGTGCACTTCAATAATTTCAGTAGTTTTATACAAGAGTGTGTCATAAATGAGGCATGGAAAGCTATTAACTGAACAATTCCTATTGAATAGTTTGTTGTAATTTATGCTTTCAAAAGAAATAATGAAAGTGATTTATTTTTCTAGTAATAATGATGCACCTCCCTTTAATGTCTTGCTGTTGGTAACTTTATTTTTAAAGAACCTGTAAACTTGCACAATTAGTCCAACCTCCACTGCCCAAAAGCCTTATTCTCATTGTCAGGAAAGGAAAAAATACAGCTATCAATGGTGTATCTGAATATGCAAATAGGATTCATGAACAAGATTTATTTTTGTCTTCTGCTTCAGCATCACCTAGACAGTTCATACTTCTCTTTGCCTTCTGCAGTTTATATCTTTCTCCAAAGTCTAGCTGTCACAACTGGGACTGCCAGCAGTAAAACAGAACTATTCAGACTGAGATCCTGGAGGGAAATGCCTCTCAGGTATCACCTCCAGAGCTGAGCAGCTTTGCTACCAACCAAGCACATGCTGAAGCTTCTCTGACTCCTTTTCTTCATCACTAGCTCTTGCTAACAGAGATTCATAAATATAATAATGCTAGAATACGCTAATAAAAATCAACCTTTTTTTTTTCATTTTACCACTACACAAGGTGCTGCAAAGGTTTGTTTTTTTATAATCTCCTTGTACGCTAAAGCCATGAAGAGATATTGTTAACAAATGTCAGTATGAACTGCCTCAATCCCACTTTCATCAAGTGATTATAACAGAAACTTTAGAAGTATCTGGAAAGAATGAACATGCTGCCCTACCCATCTCAAAGCAAAAACAACTGTATAGGTGTGTCCCACTCCGCCGAGCCAGAGTCGGGGAGGATTCTTTTGATAGATTTATTGGACATAAATAAAGTGCAAACGCGGAAACATTGTATCTGAGAACCGTTTCTTGATAAAAAAAAAGGTAAGTGTTCCTACTAAAGAGGGACAGGACAAGGCGCAGAGAGAGGAAAAAGAGAGAGGGGGAAAGAAACAGAAGACAGGTACGGTGTTACCACAAGAACCCCGGCTCTCTGACAGCACCAGCTTAGCAGGCGGAGCGGGGACGGGCGGCAGTGCCCGGGAAGCACGGCGGGGACAGGCGGGGACAGGCGGGGACGGACGGGAACGGCCGGCCGGCCGTGCCCGGGAAGCACGGCGGGGACAGGCGGGGACAGGCGGGGACAGGCGGCCGTGCCCGGGAAGCACGGCGGAGCACGAGGCCGTGGCGGCCATGAGCGGCCCGCAGGAACGGGCAGGGAAGCAGGAGCACAGGGAAGAAAGGCGAGCGGAGCCCACAAGCGAGCCCCCCTCCCTCCAGGACACCCAGCTGTCGCAGTTAGCCGGCTCCGTGGGCTGAGGTTCCTCCCCAGCTGCATTTCCCGGGCACCCGCCCCACGAGCCTCCGTGTGTGTGTGTGTGTGAGAGTGTGTGTCTGTCTGACTGTCTGTGTGCGTGCCTGTGTTTGTCTGTCTGTGTCTGTCTGTCTGTGTGTGTGCCTGTGTCTGTCTGTCTGTGTCTGTGTGTCTGTGTGCATGCCTGTGTCTGTCTGTCTGTGTCTGTGTGTCTGTGTCTGTCTGTGTGCGTGAGTGTCTGTGTGCATGTGTCTGTCTGTCTGTGTGCATGAGTGTCTGTGTGTGTGTGTGTGTCTGTGTGTGCTTGAGTGTGGCCACTCACAGTCCGACCCTGGAGGCTCTCTCTGCCCTGACTGCCTGCCAGGTGAAGCCTCGCCCGGGGCAGGGATGCCAGCACAGCCTTTACAGGAACCTTTCACCTCATGTGTAATATATGTTGAGGCATAAAGAAAAACTAGATTGGTCCATCTCAAGGTGCTTCCCTAACTTCTTAAAACCTCTTCAGTCTCTGGGGAACACAGCATCTACATCAATGGAATGGAATTTGTCAACCTGAGTGGGAATAAACATTGTTGATAAAATTTGCTTTGTAATCCTGTCTCCTGCCTGGCTTAAATAGTCACTGCAATGCTACCTTCTTCCATTTCTTTATTTCTCTGAATGACTCTTTGCTCTACAGACAGTCTCACTGAAGATACCTGGATCCCAAAGGGGCAGAAGACCTGCCTGGGCTCTGCACAGCAGAACCCATCTCATGGTTCAAAGGTGAGGAGCTGCCTGCTCTGCCACACCCACATGCCTTGGCACTCGTTCCCTCCTTTCTTCCCTACCTGCATGCATTCTGAGGCGCTACCTTTACTCAGCAAAGAAATCAAAATACCCATCGAAATAAATTATTTCAGATTATATATACTGCTGAATTACATTCTAAGATTCCTTCCTGTAATATGCAAGCATCTTACTATGAACCAGAATTATTCTTTGGAAAAAGTTGTTGCTTTTTTTTTTTTTTGCTTCCCAGAAACAAGCATTAATGACCTGTTTTGAGAATTTGTGTGTCATTTTTCCTTTTGCAAAATAAGGAGGGAGGAGGGCAATTTATGCAGGGGCATCGTTAATGCCACAGAAATACAATAGTTACCAAAAAAAAATACTCACATGTTAGCTAAAATTTGAAGGTTTAAATGCAGAAATAATTCAGCATTACTCCTGAGAGAGGATGTAAAGAAAGGGGCTGTAAATACCACAGATGCAACTAAGTTATGCTTCAGGAATGAAAAAAACGTATTTTCAAAATTTATAGGGACCTTGAAGAGAAGATATTTAAGGCTGGTTTTTAAAAGGAGGTACAGGCTAATAAGGCACAACATAAAACAGAAGATGAGAAGGATTAAATTTAAGTCTGGACTGGATATACACAGGCAAACCTGTGTATAGAGAATGGGATCTGCCTTCCGAATGTGAAAACCATTTCCATTTTCTTTAGTACCAGATGTACATGTCAGCAATCGGTAGCATAGTATCTGAATGTAAATCAGGAACAGGGATAAAAAGGCTGGCCTTACACACATGATCTGAAAGCAAGTAACCCCAGAAAAAAAAAAAAAAAAAGACAGATCCGGATCTGCAACACTTCTCAGGGAGGCAAATGAACACAATGAGGCTCTAACAGACCTATATTAGACCCTCAATCAAGTGCTTTTATGTTAAAAATAGAATTGCTACTGGTCTCTTTCACCTAGGAGGACATCAGAGCAGCCAAGGGAAGTAGAAAAGTAAATCAAAGGCAGAATTATTAATAATTAACAATATATGTAAAGACACCGAAGTGGTGCCCATACAAATATTAATTGAATTAGATGTAAAGACATGCAATGCTGCCCATCAAGAGCTGATCACTGGTCTGCTTCAGTGGTATATTTTTCCATTAACATCACAGTTTTCTGGACTATCAGTTAATACAGTTAACATTGGAAAATCATTTAAAAAATAAGAAAGCATTATAAATACAAAATCTTTATGACAGGTATTGCAGCATCAATGGTTAGCTAAGCTGAAATAGCAGGAGCTGCTTCATAAATTCAGTGTCTGACTGAAGGGATTAAACACATCAGCAATGAGGTGAAATGGGGGAACTCCCCATAACAACCCTTGGGATCCTTACAGTTACTTCTCACCCAAAGCCAGTATCTCCATTAGAGCTGTCCAAAAACAAATCAGCCTTTCACTGAAAAACATCTTTAGGAAAAACACCCAAGAAGGAAAACAAATTCATTCTGTCTAAAAAGGAGAAGGGATAGATGTGTAAAATGGAAAGAAAGAAAGGAAAACCACAGAGATGCTGGTGGAAAAGGAAGATCCCAACGATTCAGTGAATAAAGACTCGACAGAACTGCAACTGTTCATCATGGTAATGGATTAAGGAAGGAAACAGGAAGGAATGAAAATGGGAGGGCACAAATTCAGCTGCTCCTTCACAACGGTTGGTCAAATGGAATCCCCTGGGGCAGGGGAGTGAACGAACAACCAAAGGTGACAGGGCTGCAAAAAAAGGTGTTTGTTACATCAGGACAGCACAGTGACAACAGAGACAGACAGCACCATTCGAATTGATGTTATCACTTCAGCTTGAATACTTCCTTCTGTTTGGACATCTCAAGGTAGATCCATTCTTTTCCTTCTGTGTAAAAGAGCTTTTAATTTGCAGCAAAAACTTGCAAAAAATTAGGTTTAAAAAATGAATTTTTTGCCTCCAGTAAAAGCACACCAAACTCCATAAAATATTCTGCTCTCAAATTTTTTATAAAAATAAGAACTTTGCAATCAGATATATATGATTTAAGGATAATGAAGCAGGTTTTATGGGCTGCAGAATATTATAAATCTTTTCTGATTTATTTCAGGGTAGAGGGAAAAGGGGAATTGTTGAAGGAAAAAATGATAGATCACATCTGCCTGTGGGTAATAAGGCTTCCTATAAGAAGAAATGGCATACTCTGAATAATTACATGCAGTCTGAGGCCAAAAGAGACAGAGTCTAGTCCTGGTCTGGACTAAATTTCAGCTGCCACAAAATACTTGTAAAAAATGCGTGAGGAAAATATGATGAATTCTCACTGGTTATCAACAGTTTTTCTTTTGCTAATTTGCTCAGCTTCAACACTAGGTCAAACCATAATTTCATCTTTCTGCTTTGCAGAAATTCTTCCATTTTGCATCTTAAATGTCAGCAGAAATATCAAAACTAGAGCACCATTCAAAGAAAGAAAAACAGGGGAAATATAACCAGGACTGTATTTTAACAAAAATACTGAGCATATTTTTCTAATGAAGTTTATAAGACACTACAATAAACCAGAGTATCAGGCAATATAGGCAAAACCAAAAAACAACAGCATGAAATATTCAATGCAGACCACAAAAAGTAGTAAGAGTCCCAAGAGCTGAGCTTAACTCCTTCAATTTAGGTGATGCTCTGGCTCCATTAAAGCCAGTTGCAGCTTCACCACTGGCTTTAGAGGATTTGATTTTTTCAAGCATTAGGTTTTTTGCACTTGTACAGGAGATAATTAGGAGTCAGCACCAGAGACAAGAATGAGAGCTTTATGCAGCACAGCTGGACTCAGGCAACAGCCACAACACACTGGCTGCTCCCATAATTAAATCCTCACCAGCAGCTTTTTTATAGGTATTCTCTATACTCAATGCCTACTCGATTAGAGGGGTTCTCCTTCCTTCTCACACTGGAGAAACCAACTCATCCACGCAGTGATTCAGGGATTTAAATGTTGTGTCATTAAGCAGTGGCTATTAGGAGCCTCCCAGAGACTGCCCCCCCCCTTGTCCTTGAGAGAATCAAAAAGCCACTGATCAGAGCTGTGCTTTACTGCAACACAGTTCTGAGAGAACAACACAGCTGTCCTGATGGGCAGGAGAAACTGAAAATCCAAGTGTTGGTCAGCCAACCCCTCTCTCGCTCATCATGGACCCTTCCTTTCCTACACACCTGTTCTCAGGCTAAGAATTCTCAGCAAGGCTTTTGAGATACCATGAGTTACAAAGCTCTCTCAGCAGCCACAGAAACATGTTCCTCTTTCTTCACAATCTCCTGCAAGAGAGACCAGTCCCCAGCTTAGGAAGCTCCAGAAGTTTCTCTCAGATGAGCATTTTCAGCTGTTCCCAATGAAAATGCCTTCTCCCTTCCTCCCAAAAAGCTCCACCTGAGCAAGGGCTGCAGTGGCCAACAAGGAAATTAAGTGACCTTTCTCCCTGCCTCTGAGCCAAAATATAATGCACTGTAACATTCAGTAAAGAGTAAACAATTTAATAACACAAATTATACTATCGATCACACCATCCCAGAACATCAAAAGTCACATTTTATATCACAGTTCATAGATCAAAAGCACCAGAATAACTTATATTATTCTTCTTTGTAGTTTCAGGAACTTCAGGCTATTTTCTAGGTTGCCATATGTATGACTTCAGCACAAGCTAACGAGATATTGAGTGAGAAATCATTAGCAGCTGGTCAAGTAAAACCACTCCATCAATCATTTTCATTTCCTTAATGTCAACAATTCTAATTTCAACTCTGGAAAAAAACCTTTGTTTTAAACTGTGAAATACATCACATAAACCAGTGATATTTGATAGTATGCTTTTAGATTCTCAAGTTTATTGCGAAAAAGTCAGTTCAACACATAATGAAGTCATTCCTCCTTTATAACCACCAAACTCAATTGTAGCGAGGAAAAAAAAGCTGCTACATCAGGCAAACAAATAACCATCTATTCCAGAATAAATCCATTGTTGTGTACCTAAAGCACCAGTAAAAATTCTGGAAGAACTGCAAAGTTGTCTTGTGTCTTCTATTTACACAGACAGATTTTAGGTTGTTCTTGAATTCCAGTCAGTGAAACCAACCCATGACGAGCAAAGGACCCTCCGGGAGACACAGCTTCAGCACCGTGCCCTTCTCAGCTTGCCTGGCGCTGTTTTCTGCAGACAGCTCTCCTACCAGAACTCCCCCTGCTGTCTGGCAGAAGCTCCTGAGGAGTGGAGCACTGCAGTCACCCACACCAAACCCCATCACCACCGACACAACTTCTGTGCCTGGGACAAGGTACAGCGTGACAGGGTCCTGGGGAGGCACAGGACCAGCTTCTCCTTTTGGCTGTCTGGAGCAGAAGCATCCTCCATCTCTGCAGCTGGGTTTGCTGCAGCTTTCTGGTTATTAGAACAGGAAGGCTACGGACCACGGCAACTTTCTGAAAAAGAAAACTCAGGTGGCCAAGTGACTGCAGTGACTGTGTCCCACTCACCTCTGTCCTGACATGAGCAGGTCACTCTTCCCTTGCCTCCCAGTCCAGCCCCTTGCAGCAGCACCCAGGTTTCCATCAGTCCTGGAGAGCCTCCTCTAGAGCCCTGGGAAAATTTCCTCCCTTCAAGTTTTAGGCAAGGTCCACTCCCTAGGGACACACCAGTCTGAGGCAGCCTCCTGCCCCCCAGGTGACCCCAGCCACAATGTGCTGCAGGCAGCTTCCAGCCTGATTTTATTCTAAGACTAGGAAATTACTGAGGATTTCTGCCATACAACCAAATCATAGAAAGAGTTGGTTGGTTGGGTTTGTTTTTTTTTTGTAGTGCATATCCATTCTCCTCAGAAAAACATGTTAGTATGAGAGAACAGCTCACATATTACATTACACAAATGCAATTTGGTTGCTAAAGTTTTCATCTTGTAGAGCAAAATTCCTATTTTCTATTTCTTGTACTTAAGTTCCAGTTTATGAACAGATTAGAGGATGCAAAATGGTTAGGTAGATCCTGAAATATTAAATTTAGATAAATCTTTCCAATACAGTTATAAATTTGTCAGGATACAAAAACTCCTGCTGATATGATAAGCTGAATCATTGTTAAATGTACTATTTTCATGCAAATAGCTCATAAGAAAATAAACTCATAGTATGCCTACAACTATTAATAGCTTCTTTTATTAACCAGCCTTCCCCAGATGCTTGAACACAAAATTGTAGAAATGACAGATTGTTATCTGTATATGGCCTGGAAATCTAAAAACCCCACCAAATTTCACTCCAGCTTTGATGGCTGCGTAGAAAAAGCATTCATGTTACAAACCTACACTAATCTTGGAAAAAAGCAATTGGTAGTGCGAAAACGCAGTATGAAGACTGGGAATATTACTTTTATAAAACTCTACCCAATGATCAATGGGGCTAAGGGGGAGCTTATGGTCACTGTGCATCCTGAGCACTCTGAAACAGCCCAGGTGCTCCCAGAGCTCCCAGGCAGATGCTGGGCAGCCCAACCAGTCCCACCTGTGTGCATGAGCTACTCTCCATGTCCTCCCAAGGGAACTGTTCCAGTGCTCACTCATCTATATGGCTGGGTTTTTTTACTCAATACTGCATAAATTTTGCATTTTGCCAATTACATTTGTTTTTTCTCTGAATGGATACAGAGAATAACTCAACAGCATAAACCTTGTAAAGCCTCTTCCGTATCTGAAAATATCAGCATGTTCTTCTTCTCCTCCACCTCTTCCTGAGTTATACAGTCTCAGTTAAGTCAGCTGCTTCCTACTTTTTATAAGTTCTAAATTCCTTGCTTCATTTTGATCCTTTTATCAGTCCTTGTTACTCTTAAGCTGTGATGCCTAAAATTCCCTTCTGAGCTGGGCCCTACTGACAGTTCATTTCATTTCTGATTTTCATATGGCATTGGGAGCTGTGGAGCAGTACCACTGCTAAGCCACAAACCTGCATTTTTATGTATACAGTGAACTTCTTCCCAAGAGTAATTGTTTGCACTTATCATTTCAATCTGCAGATTTCAGACTATTTCCCCAAACTAAAAAAAAAAAAGAAGAAAAGAGGGGTTATGTTTTTATTGACCTATAAAATCAGTTGAAGTTGCACCAGGGTAGCATCATTCAAATTCCCAATTATTTCCACTCTTCATTCCCTAAGCCATTTATTTACTTTTTACTTCATTTATTACTAATGAAAGTACACCATACACATGGGTCCCAGGCCAGTCCTTGCAGAATCACACTTCATTCAGCTATCCCAAATCGACCTGCAATGGATTAAATACCAATTCACTAGGAACACTGTTTTACAGTGACCTGTATTTTCACTCATTATGCAACAACTGTGCTTCTCAAGTTTGCCTTTGAAAACATCCTCTCAGTGTGCAACATTACAGCAGTTTACAGCTTCCCTTTTAATCCCCAGCCAGCTATTCTGTCAAAGAACTACATGTATTTGGCAAAACATACTTTCAAAATAGATGCTTGTGGCTCAGCACCACTTTCTTATCCTAAACAGTTTTAGGAAGTGAATATATAAGGATTTCCTACAGTTTCTTCACAGTTATCCAAGTTAGAGGGACTGACCTATAAATTCCCTAGATAAAGGAATTTATCTGTTTAGATAAATTTGGCTTTTTTGTTATCTGGAAATACTCGTTCCTCATAGATTTTTACAATCAAGGCCAATAGTTCACAAACTCCTTTCTTAAATATTCCTGAACTTTTTCTGGCACATATTCACTTTGCCTTATTGACTGCATTAAGTTTTCCAGCTAACTATTCACAGGAAGCCTGAAGCAGGTAGGAAAGAGAGTAGTTTTGACTTCCTCTCCCCCATTTAGAAAGGTCTTTACTTGCCCTCCTATTCTTTCCTTCTAAATTACTTCCAGTGCTCAGATTTCCACCCTTTTCTTCACTATTAAATTCACAGGTTACTTCTTTCTTCTAGCTGAGCAAAGAAGCCTTTGGTGCTGATCAGACTGTTGATCAGACCGTGCCTTGCTGCATCATTCTTGCCTCAGAATGTGTTATTTGGGCAAAGGAGCAAAGAGCCATTCTGGCCTAGAAACCATCTAAAGAAATCTGTGTCTCTGCAGCAGCCAGCCCCCCCGGGGCATTCCCAGCATGGCACTCCCAGCAGTGGTTCCCAGGAGTCCCACAGGAGCGCTGTGTTACAGAGCAATCCCAGGATACTGCTCATTTACTCCACCTCATTTACTTCCTCACCAACAGGGAATATGAGGACAATGTCATATTCCAGCTGTTTGCAAGCAATGGATAATTCCAGATTTACAGACTGGCCCCACAGATCTGTATCACAGACATACACAGACTCTTCATAGCAAGAATAAGCTAGAGGACAAAAAAATAAAACTTACTTCCCTCCTTAATTAGTGATCAAAACAAAAATCTAAACCCATTCCTCCTGGTCACTTTTTTCAGCCTCCCTATTTTACTTAAGTTGTAATTGCTATAGTTGTAATAGGTCTGTAATAGTACTTTACCAGACCTGCATCTGAATAAATGCCAAACAAGTAATTTTAATATCTGACCTTTGCCAATCACATTTCATCCAGACATGGAATGAGAAAAAAGGGTTTACTATTTGCTTATAATTCTATCAGACATTTAAAATGGCGTTGACAATGTTACAGACTAACTGGAAAACAGAGCAAGAACTGAAATCAGGAATATAGCTGGAGATTCTCCAGAGGAATCTTTCTTCTATTAAATTTTGCCAATTTATCAAAAGCAGAATCTTCCATGGAAACAGAGAAAGCACAACAGATCTGACAAAACACAGTCATATGCCCTGCCAGCTCTGTAAGACAGCCTTGGGACCAAACTCAGAAAGTTTCAGATCTGCTGTTCCCAATCTTTCTGGGAAGAACTTGGAGGTACCAGTCACTGAGCAGTCTTGCACTACAAAAATTCCATTCCTACAGCTGAGAGAGGCAGGTGTTCCAAGGATCACAATAAACGAGGAGCCAAACAGCCCGAGGAGCTGGCAGCCTTACCCGGGCTTTGTTCAGATTTTGCATCCTCACTCACATGCAACAGCACTCTGCTTTCCCCTTGGGATCCATGATAATTGTTCATCTCAACAATCTGGTCAGCTGCTCCCCAGCTGCTCAGGAGAGGACAGGTAAAAACTGCTGCCAGTCCTGGCAGTATCTGTCAGCATCACCTACGACATACCAGTGCACTGCATTTCAGTCTTGCTTTAATGTACAGCTGCACAGTTGAACACAGGAGGTTGCTGACAGAATTCAAAAGACTATTAGGCCTTTTGTTTTTCCAATTAGAAATAAGTTTTTCTGATTACTTGAAAGCTAAGCAATAAAACCTCTACTTCCTTGCCAACTGTAGGACACATCCCAAATGCCATTATGACCTTACCTCCTTAGCAAACAGCTACGAGCAGTCACAGCACTCCCTGTTTCCTTTACCTACTCATTGTTTGGACTCCTTCAGTTCACACTTTCTACAGGAACTTTGCAAAGTTTTCCCCTATCTCCCTTCCTTATTACTGCAAGCAGTAGACTGTAAAACCAAAATGGTTCTGGCTTATGTGCATCTGCTCTCTCCTGTGTGCACTGTCCATGTGTGCAGGTGCACAGTCAGTAAAGGCATGTCAGTAATACAGTGCTCTTTTGCTGTATTAAGCAGAAAAGAAGCACTAACCAAGCTCTAAGAGAAGAGATTTACCTTGGGCTGCAGGCTTTTTTCCCATTAACTGCTGCTAGGATGTATGTAATTATTATATTTCTTATTTTCTCTTATTTACATGGAATAAAAAATTATTATTATTATTCTTCATTTCTCCTACAAAGAGCTAAATATATTCAAGAAAATGAAGGAAGGGATTCCTTTACCACTGATCTTCTTTTACAGACTGATAATTCCTCCCATACAATATTAAGGTTTAGAAAAAATTAGAAACATCGCTACTTGATAGAAAAGATAATCCTAAATTATTCCTGAGTACAGCTCCTAGTCAAGTACCTGACTTACCATTTCTTTCCATCTTTGTATAAATTTCATTTGTTTTTTCTCCTGATAATGAAACAATGGCTAAAGACAATTAGAATAACCTAAGATAGCACGGATTTCCCAGTAAATATAGCAATTAGAATCACTTATTTAATGGACTCTACCAAGCACTGCAGCTCTCTGGCTTAAGACATTTATTTTCTTTGCATACTCAAAGAGAAGGAAAATGTGCCAATTAGCAACACAGGCAAAAATAACCATGAGAAGCAGTTCTTGAGAAGAGCTGATCTTGAAAGGACTAAAGCACATCTTTTTTATTAATACGATGTGGGGGGGATGGTTCAACTGTTTACTTAGCCAGCCTTCTGATCATACACATTAGTCACAAATGCAATTATACAAAATTATAATTTTCCTTTTTATTTTACTTAATTAAGGAAAGAAGAGTAGTGTGTCAGACAGGAACAACAAACAACAACTGCAAATGAATTCACTAAAAGGAAAGTTAAAATAAGAGGGAAATGCCAATAAATACTGTTTGTGACCAAAGACAAAGATGCGGTTTTGTTTTCTGAGCCTTGTTTTGGTTTTCTTTTCAGAAAGAAGATGGAAATGTGGAATTGGGATTGAGATCTTCAAGTTCCTGATCTCCTTTAACCTACTGTTTTAAGATCTGGCTGAACAATTAAGACCAAGAATTACAATTTTTCTGCAATATGATACAGTACTTATTTCATGAAAAGTGCTTATAAGCTATTTCATATAAAACTCCTGTTCTGGTTTAGGGTAAATTTGGGAGAAAACCTCCAAAAGGGGGCCCCTCCGAAAGCCAACCCACATGGCCCCTCCTCCCAACCAGTTCAGGAAAGAATTTCCTCGGAGAGAGGTGGACAAAACCTGTTTATTTAACAGGCCAAGCACTCCCCAGCACACAACACGAACAATACCAGATGACCCAGCCCATTTGCTGCTCTGGAGAGATGACAGATTCAGCAAGTCTCTCCGGTGGGTGCTCGCTCTGTTATCAGTCCCTCGGGCACTGGGAAAGGCTGCAGAGCGCTCTCGGTGTTTCCTCGGGTCCCAGTCCGGAGCAGGTTTGGATGGTTCCAAGAAAAGGGAAAGGGAAACAGTCCAGGGAGAACTTGGACTGCCTCAGCTAGCTAAACTAACTAAAAAGCTTTTTGCTAAAAAGCAAAAGGAGCGCAGTGTTCTGCCCCATCCTTGCCCAGACAGCAACAGTGTTCCAGCAGACTGTGGAGGAGTCCAGTCCCTGATAACAAACTCTGTGCTTCTTCTTCTCCCCGCCTTCGCTCTCAGCCAGTCTTGAGGGCACAGAATATGATATCCAGCATAAACAGAACAGATGACTGGGGATACAAGCATCATAACGTCACCCTAGGACAACTCCATTGCTCATTCTTCATAAAAAAAATATCAAGACAAGCTGGGCAAGAAATTAAGTCTAAAAGTCAGCTGCCAACTATGCAAGTATCTCCATCTCTATCAAAGAGAAGTAACTCCTGGTACTATAAATTAAGAAGTGCAGCATCTCATCGGTTGCTGGCACACAATATCCTGAATCCAAGTAACTACAGGAAAAGCATTTGGTTTCAGCCATGCAGTAGACCTCAGCAGTCATGTGATGAAATTCTTATGGACAGCTTTTAATCGACCACTTGCCAATGACTTCTACAAGGTATTTTTTTATAGAGAGGATTCATTACAACAGAATTTAACACAGTAACTACTCTTCTTTCATCATCTGAAAATCACCAGAGATTATTCAAATGAAAGAAATTTTCCTTTTACTACTTTATGTAATTTCTTGTCCCGGCTTCATTACCTGAATATCTTTCAATCTTCCATTAGTAAATAATGGGATTTACTGTATATTACAATGAGCTGGCTGGGTCATCCAGGATGCTGCACAAACACTGGAATTTATTCAAATGTTTAGCATCAGACTCCACAGATTGAAGACAGCAGCAATGTCTGGACATTATCCAGTCCAACCCACTGCTTAAAGCAGAGTCAACTCCAGCCAGGCTGGTTTGGGTTTTTGATGGGCCTACAACACCAAAATTCTGTGAAGAGTTCCCTGAACTATCCAACTGTGATTGCTCCTTTTAATTAGAACTGATACATAAACAAAAAGTAACTTTCAACCTGAAACAGAATGACATTTAGAAATGTATCTGGACAACAAAAATCAGTTGCATTATACCAGAGGATAAAAACCCAGATAAATGCATCTGAAACAGCAGACTTCAGTAGCATTCCCAGAAATGGCACCCTGACATTTCAGAAAATGACCAGTCTAACATCCTCTAAAAAAACAGGAAACTGGTTAAGAAAAATCTTATGTAGTAACAACCAATTTCAATAAACCCTAAAAATAGGAAAATTCTTGTAAACTAAACAGCTAGGTAGATGCTGAGTTAACAAATACTTGATTATTTTTAATGCTTGTTTATTACCATAATCAATGATTTATTTCATATTGTGGAGAGCAAATGCTGCTTTATTGAAGGTTTCTTGAAAAAAAATTTAGTCTTCAGCAACCCAATATATTTTCAGTGCTGCCAGGTGTACTAAATACAAATTACTGACTCTTCCAGTGAATCACCCCCACAGAGCCACGAGCCGCTCCTCACGCTTTGTTCCTCCAGTTCAGAGCTGATCAATCCTGACACAGCTCAGCTCAGAACCAGTCAATGAAAAGCAGGGCTTAAGGAGAGAAAAGCTTTCATGATCCTTCTCCAGCTCACGTGCAGAGACCCCAGATTACTGCAAGGTCTGTAAAAGCATCTATAATCAGGTACATGTAACTGCAGCTTATTTTTCACCTGTAAATCTATTTGGGGAATTCACTAGACTACTTCTGTCTTTTAAGTACACTTAAGATTCTCCTCCTTAACAATTCATATCTAATTTCCCCATAAAACAAAACGTTCACTGAAAGGTAACATTTAAAAAAATCATTTTCAATTACACATACTGCCTACAAAATGGAAGAAAATCCTCCGTAGGAGTGTTCAAAGTCAACTCAATCAACTACTCAGGCAATGTGAACAACAAAATCATGAAAACTACATATTTTCTTGCATAAACGCCAGCATAATATACCATATAGGCATACCAATTTTACTGGAATACATCCTTTTTTGAAAAACATAATACTCAATAAAGTCGTAAAAAAAACCAGCCATGAATAAGAAAAGAACTGAGTGACACTTCCCACCCACACATGGAAATTCTTCTACTTTACATTTTGACATACCTCAATTTCAAACTTCTCTGGAACACCGGTTTTCTTAAGGCGTTTAAATATGAAGAGGACAGTAAAGTAAGAGCATTCAAATCCACTCTTTTTGTAAAAGTGGTTTTTATTTGTTCAGAAGTAAAAAACTGATTTAAAAACAGGGATTTCAAGAAGTCAGTTATTTCAACCCCTTCCATGAATAACCAAAAGGCATTCTGTTCTTGAAGATTTTAACAAGGAATTTCTTCAATCTCCCTGTTAGTCGAGTCTACCAAGTCTGGGGTCAGTTCTTCAGAGCGCAGCTACACAGAACTTTGCAAGTTACATACTTGTGAAAGAAAGTGGAAGTAACCATAAAGGACAAGTCAAACAATCCCCTATTTTTACCTCCTCAGGTGTCACTGGCAACTCAGGAAAGTGTTAAAAGTCTTCATGGGGAAACCATGAAGTACAAGTAACGTCAAGTTGAGATATCAGTATGCTTGAAGCATCTCTACATCCCTCCACCTTCCAAGAGTAAGAATGGCAATAAAATACCACAAAAAATCATTATCAATTACCGTCTCCACATCTAGACAGTGGGTCAGACCTTCAGCTGTTGTTGAAAACTACTCAATACAGAGGTAGAGCAAGGCATTAGTGCTCCACAGAAACCAAATTTCCGAGCTGAGACAAAGAGCAAGGCCCAGAACCATTCCACCAATAAATAAAAACTCCTGGTTTTCCACCCATTTTCTGGTTTTGAATTTGCAGTGCTCAGGTTCCAGTAAGTGACCAGTCAGAGTTTGAAATCTAGAGAGACACAACAGCCCAAATCCCAGCTATCCACTTTTCCCACAACTGGACCTTTCCCATGGCTATATAGGCTCTGCACTGCCACCTTTTCCTTAAGGGCTCACCCAGTCCAGTTCCCTCCCTGTCCCAGCTGCCCCTCTGCTCTCAGGGATCCTGGCTCCTCATCTCACCCTCACTGCACTTCAGCTGATGTGCTCAGATCCAAACAGATCTCATTCCCAGAAGTTGTGGACACAATCTGGTGGTGAAGGACAAAGCTTGGGAGACCCGAGGGAAGCCAGTTTCATAAAGCTCCAGGAGCTGCATTCCCAGCCAGGTTCAGATATGCCCTACATGCAATACAGGGCACACCTGATCATTCCTGAGCTCTGCAACGGAGCACACAACATTCCTGCTCAGCCTCAGCTGGCCTGCCCTTAGGCTGTATGGATGGCCAGGGCTTGATTAGCAGTAATATATGTACAAGGTGGGCAACTTCAGTTCACTTCCTGATCTGCCTCAAGGTAAAATGCATCATTATTCTCCTCACATTTCTAAATGGAAGCACTGCTGCTGTGAGAAGAAGGGCTGGTTTGGCTCTGCTCCCTGCCACACACAGAGCACAGCTGTGGGAGAGCAGGACACAGCAGCTGCCACCACCTGTAGCACAAGAGCCACAGGCACGTCCAGACTAAATTACCCATGTCTGACCCAAACATCTAGGTAATCATGACATAAACACCCAGTTAAGAAACAAACATTTTTAGAATACTCAAAAAGGAAGCGAAATCAGAGCTGAAAAATCAGAAAAATACACTGACCCACATATATGTACACACACATATTTATCTCCAACCTATAGCCATAATAAGCTGAGAAACTCTGAACTAGAACTAATGAAGCTCAAATATCACAAAACAACATTCAAACAGTAAGGGGATTTCAGTTCAAGAAAGCTGCTCTCATACCAGTGTATCTGAGCTTTCTTTACCAGCCCTAGCAATCCAGGAGTGATCCTTACTGAAATCCAGAGGAGGATGCAGAATAATTGTTCAGGCACACCTCCCTATTTAATGATGGCAGACAAAGCAGCACCTGCAACCACTTAGTGCTGCTCACAACAGCCCCTTCCACTCAGGCTCATCACAACTCCATCATCCCTTCTGCCCCTCCCAGGGAAGGGAATGTTTTTACTGTGATAGAGTAAAACCACAACTCACAAAACATAGAGCTCATACTGCTGCACTCCACTGAGTTCAGTAACTTTCCATTGTAAAGGATGAAGAGACAAGAGCTTGTCACTAGGAAAAAGCAAGTGCTTATTACTAGAACAACATGACTGCTCCAGTGGATACATTGTTCCATTATTGTCCACATGACAGTATGATTCTGCCATTGATAAGATATCCAAACCCACAGTAGCACTTCCTATTACTGGATGTCCTAAAATGCAAATATATCCCCTAATAATGTATGTCTATGAGTAAAATTCAGAAAGGATAACAGTACACAAATAATTTTGAAGAATTTTTTTAACAATTCAGAAAAAAAACTGCTGCCTTTCAGAAGAACTATAAACATATTTGCAATTTACTGTGTGTCTGAATCACTCTGTGAACAGAAAAACTTCTGGGTTCTTGCGGAGAGTATTCTGCTTCACTTTCCCTTGTACCCTGCACTGTGATAAAACCTTTATGAAAAACAGATACTCACATAAAAGCAAGTATCTTCTGAAAAGATGTTTAAAAAAACTCTTAAAAAACAAGAAATTTAAAACTNTAACAGTACACAAATAATTTTGAAGAATTTTTTTAACAATTCAGAAAAAAAACTGCTGCCTTTCAGAAGAACTATAAACATATTTGCAATTTACTGTGTGTCTGAATCACTCTGTGAACAGAAAAACTTCTGGGTTCTTGCGGAGAGTATTCTGCTTCACTTTCCCTTGTACCCTGCACTGTGATAAAACCTTTATGAAAAACAGATACTCACATAAAAGCAAGTATCTTCTGAAAAGATGTTTAAAAAAACTCTTAAAAAACAAGAAATTTAAAACTCATTAAAAACTCTTTAAAAACAAGATTTTTAAAACTTTATCTCACTGTCACCAAGAATCTCTTAATCTTTAATGCCCTTGAGGCTTATTAGACACTTTAAATAATTGAGGAAAATTTAAAAAAACAAATTTAGGAACCATAAAACTATAATCCTTATACTCCTTCAAATGTTAGCACTAATAAACCCTAAGTTCCTGTATAGTTTGTCAGGAAAATTAATTCACAAACACCAGAGGTTTATGTCCAAAAAGCATACAGAGGAGTCCTGTAGCTTTATTCAAATACAGGGAGAAGCCATGGGGCACTTCCCCTGGTGTCCCTCAAAATTTTGGAGGACCCAGCCTCCTTTTTACCCTCATTTCCTGGCCGCATGTCCGTCTCTCTTCCCCCACTGCCTGAGGTACTTCAGAGGTACAGACTTCCCGAAATGTCTAATACCTAAGACCCCCTTCTAATGTATAGCCCCCCCTTTTTGTTTTCCTTGAGTCAATCAGTGGAGTTCCTATGGAATTTATGGTTCTTCCCATGGTTTCTTTCATCTCTCAGTATCCAATTTTATTTAACAGCAGACCTACAGTTTGTTTGTTAAGACAAATCTCTCACTCCATACATCAATCAGTGAAATCCTTCCCATTGTTTCTTTTATCTCTCACTACTAATTTTATCTACCAGCAGACCCACAGTTTGTTTGTAAAGACAAGTCCCTCATTCAAGTTCAAGCACAGAGGCCTAGCTTCCAAAGAACAGACAATGCAGAACCTATGCAGAACTCAGGCACCCAAGTCCTTGGCAATGGCCCTGTTTCAGCTCAACATTAACCGGGCAGGGCACATCCACCACCAACACCAGAGCCAAAGGCAGCCTGGATACCATCAGTGCAGCTTCCTGGCAAAGCAGCTGCCAGAGGAGCATCTGTGGAGGTGGCACTCACGGCTGAGGTGTCTCTGAGGCAATGCAGCTCCCACTGGAAACACTCAGACAGGAAGAAGCCTTAAGGCAAGTGATCAAGCCAATGTGCCAGCAAGAACAGGAGATCCATCTCCAGGAAAACAAACCCTTCGGAGCAGCTGACCAGCACAGCTTGGGAGAGGGAGTGCAGAGGGCTGAAATGGCAGCGGGGAGGCCGTGCTTGGGAACCACACCCCAGGAGCACAAAGCCAGAGCAAAGCAAAAGTCCCTGTGTGGACTGTGGGCAAGGAAAAGTTTCCACTCTCACGTACAAGCTATGGCACAGAGGCTCTGGCACTCACTCAGCACAAGCCAGGAGGGCATACACACAAACACCCGTGAGGTATTCCACAGACAGAGCGCTTGCCTGTGGGGTACAACAGTGTTCTCAAGGAGAGGAAAAGTAAAGTGTGCTTAAATTGTGCTATGTTAACAAATTGGCTGTTATCATCTTTACAGCTCATTCAATTCCCAGGCCTGGCTTACTGAAACTACTAATACAAGAGCCAAAAAGACACTGATAAATCAGCCCTGTTTCCTGGATCTATCATCTCTTCTTCAGTGAGTCAGAGCTGTGAAATAAAGTAACTGACATCTGATAATCCTCTCATTGAAAAACTTATTTAACACAGTCTCAGTAATGGCCATAAACCATTCTTAGTGAGAGTGTTTCCATTTATATATGAAGAGCTCTAAAAGAAACTAAAAACTTGCCATTCCCTCCTGTTATGTAACATCATACCTTTAAATCTTTTGTATTTTTTCTTTTCTGCTTCCTTGTCTTTGCCACCTTGTACATTCACTGTGTTCTGCAGCAAATTATATGACTTTCCCTTACTGTCATATTTCAATAGCTGCATTCTGACTTTCTCAAATTAGTGGGGTGGGTTATGTATTATTCTTTTCCACCTGTTGTACATTATATACCCCTAAAACCATGATTATTTCTGAAATAGAAAAGATCATCACAATTTTGTTTCAAGTCTAAGAATTGAAGACCATTTGACTTAAAATCATGTAGCTTCACACCAGAGTTTCATCGGAAAGCGTTCTTGGGACAAACCCACCGAAATCTTTTGAACTAATATGGGATGCTGTTCACCACATGTGCTCTGGATAGCATCATAGAGTCATTTATGCTGGAAAAGCCCTTCAAGATGATTAAGTCCAACCATTAAAGGTGGATGCCTTCCCGTATAAAACTTTCAACCACTTAATAGCAAACCCTGACCCACCCTCAAACAGACATTGCAAGAGAAACCTGCTACAACAGTGTACCAAAGATTTACATTCCAAGCTAACCAGACAATTAAGGCCGCATTTTGAGCAAAGCTTTCATGGCACCTTTCTCTGTTATAAGGTCTGAAACACAACTTGACTTTAATAAAGCATCTGTAAACTTCTAATAGACAAAGAGAAATATCAAAAAGTACACTATCTGTGAGATGAAAAAAAAATCTGATATGCATAATTATTTTAGTCCCTACACTACATTATCCTAAGGACAATAAAATAAGACAAAGTAAATAGTCTCATTAGAACAGCTTTAGATTGTGTTATCTGCTATGACTTACGGAACAGAAAGGAATTTCAGCCTCCCAAAAAGGGAACAAATATCTGTATCACACAATTGTTCCCTCAATATGCTCGATGAATCATCCTGAGGTATCTTTAGAAAAGAACATTATGCCTACAGATAATGTTTACAGATGAAAAGCGTGAGATTAACATTGTGTACCAATATTAACAGTATTGAGGCTCCACTGTTTCAACATTTACCTGCCAGATGGAACAAGTGTCAAATCCATTCTTCAAATCTAAAAGAAAAATCACTTTTAAAACGCAAACTACGTTCCTTTTCTAATTCACAGCTACAGGCATGTCAGACAACCAGATTTCTGGATTTACCCAACACTCCTGTCTTCCCAATATAGCAATTTAGTCATTCTAACACTTGTAAATCTGTGCTCTTCTCTTCTTCTGGTGTCAACACCCTACTTGAAAACAACACTAACAGATTGGTCACCTTTTAAGAAATTATTATTTAAACTGTTGCATTCAAAAGGAGCAGAGATTACATTTTCAAACTCTAGTCTAGGAAGTGGTACTACAAAGAAATTCTTGTTTCTGGCATATGAAAGACTGTCCATTCTGAATCAGTGACAGTTCACAACAAGCATAAAATAACCTAAACGTACATTTTGTCTGCGGTATGGCATTTTCCACAGACTTTATATACAGGACATAATACAATTTATACTCATTCTGGAGATGTGGATTTAGTTTTTGCTTAGATTTCTAGAGAAAAACGTCCCTTTCAACCTTTCAAAGAGCATGTTGAAATATGCAGGTTAAAATGTATGAGGCTTGGTTAAACGCTAAGCTCCCCAAGCAAGAGGTGCGGAGGCAGCCCCGAGCGGTTACTCAGTGGCCCCACGTTACTCAGGTGCCCTCTGTTTGTTACTCAGTGGCCCTGTGTGAGTCATTCTGTTGCCCCTCTGCCTGGTGCAGGTCCCTCAGAGCCCGGCGCGGGTCACTCACGGAGCGCAGGTACTCGGCCAGCAGCTCCTGCAGGGCCTGGCGGATGGCACTGCACTCGGCGACGATGCGCTCGCGGTGCGAGTCCCGCGTGCACGAGGAGTCGGCCAGCAGCGCCGCCCCGCTGACGATCGCCTCCAGCCGCTGCTCCAGGGATGGCCTCACCTTCTCTTCGTTCGCTGCCAGGGGATCCAGGACTATTAAATTCTGGGGAAAAAGAGGAGCACAGGTAAGAAAAGTAAGTGCAATGAAGCTGCTGCTTTATTTTTTTCTTGCAGGAACTGCAGTGACATTATGCTTCCCAGATGTGCTGCTAGCCCTTTCCACTGGAACCATCCAAAACACTTTTGACCGTGGCAGATTCCCTTTTCCCTAGTGGGGCTACACACAGAGCTCATCTGCAGACAAACCCAGGTTCTCTCTGCCATTCAGAGCCTCAGACCAGAGCTTAAGCTTTGTTTCAAAGAGGGGTTCAATGCCTATAAACTTTAGTCTTTTAGAGATCAGGAGAACCTCTAGATTAAACTCAGAGCCAGCAGTGCTAGCTCACAGCTGTGAAAGTTGAGTCAGATTACATGGGCAGTCTAATTCTGCTGATTTTTAGTCTAATCAATCCCACACTGGCAGAAAGTCACTGTTGCCACTTTTAATGGGCTGAATATGGGTAAAGATAAAAACTGCAGCTTTTGTTGAACGATTACTTTTCCAAAGGACACAGATGTAAATGTGCTTGTGCTTTTCGGTAGATAGGGTAAACAAAACAGACAACTCTTTTGGCTTGATAAAATAAATTACATTTGTGTGGCAAGCGAATATTCTAAAGAGAAAGAAAAGGAGACTATGAGATTTTCATGAAACGTGAAAGTAAGTACATGTGAGCTTCAGCATTTGAAGAAATTCAAACCAGGAATTGTTAATGTAACTGAACATCTGAAACTGTGTCATTATGGTCCTAATCTCCAAACCTAGACTCCACATACAACCTTTCACCTCTTACATCACATCCATAGGTGGTTTCAAGCTTTCAGAAGAAATATTAAACAAGAAAACTATGCCAGATACCCTGATGTGGAATTTAGGTAAATCAGAACTTATCTGTGCTTATCTAGTATGGGCCAGACTAATTGTAAACTGAAGGATTTTAACTATTTTTTTCAATTTAGACTTAATAAGACAATTTCAGGGACTATCTAGCTTAAGCTAGAAATTAAAGTGTTATATTAGAACACCATAAGATAAAAGCTTAAACAGTGAGACTCAAGGAGACTTGAGTCACCAGTCTGTGTTTCAGATTTGAAACTCTGCCTCCCTCATTCCCCATTGGAGCCCTTAGCACCAAGGTGTTCTGGGGTCCCCCCACATCTGCCATGGGGTCACTCTTCACTGCAGCATCAGCTTCCCTTCAAGCTCCTGTATCTCAAGCAGCCCCTCAATGCCAATGCCATACAGTGTCCATCGTAATGCAAAAACACCTGGCAGACAGAATACTGAAGTGTTGCTGCAGAAAAAACAGCTTCATTGACTGGAGAAGACTAAGACACACCTGGTGGCCAGAGCCAATTGTACAATTAGCTGGAAAAAGGACTGCCTTCAAATCTCAGCTGACCCAAAACAGAAATGTCCTCCTTTGGGAGACAGTTTGGAGAAAGTTTACATCAAGATGGACAAACAACACTGGCCAAAAAGCTACCATGGTTCATCTCTGAATAAAAAAACCTAGGCAATAACAGCCAGGAAGAGTTCAGACTCTGCCCCACAGATAAAATTCTTCTAATAATTTCATTACTTATTCATAATCAGTACATCTACACAGGAAAGACTCAATGAGAAGGCACCAGACACACAAGAAGCAGTCTCTGGTGGGTTTGATTTAACAGGCTAAACAGTGGTCAGCTACTCTGAAGCAGCTCAAAGCCTCAAGCATAAGGGAGCATTTAAGAGGAGTGATTAGATCCCTGTTTTCTTCCTTACTGGTATGATCCAGGAAAAAAAAAAGGGCCCATGGGTATGCAGAAACTTGATTGTATTTGGTGAAGTTCTGCGGTGACTTCCAGCCTTTCGGCATCTCCTGTGTAACGGCTCAGCTGGATGGCCACGGCCAGTCAAGGACCACAGAGCAGCAGAACACACCAACAGAGAGTCAGGCATGCAGGACCTGCATCATTCTGTGAGAAATCTCTTTGCATTCAAAAGATGAAAGACCAGGGAAGGCATTAGATAACCTGTACCCAACATGCTCTTTTCACAGAACTTAATATGCAATTAAATTTTAAAGTTACAATTTTGTGTTTATTTACAAATGACATAGTAGTTATAGGGAGCCTTTAAGAGAAATTGTTGAGAATCTACTGATTTAAGAGTTAGCTGCTCTAATTTTACTGGTGGTTTCCTCACCTATAAATCTTTAATAACTTTCACAGTGCCAGCACTGACAAAGGAGGAATGATATTGCAAAACATCTAGATACTAGATTGTTGGGTAAGCTCCGAGATACATTTCCACACTATAAACATTTGATGAGATTTGTTCCCACCAGACTATTTACTGCATCAATCTATTCCATGGCACTGGATTTGCTACAAGAAGATAGAGCAAAGGTTATTTCAGGTCCTTAGCCAATAGAACTTTTTGTAAAGCGAGAAAAGTGTAACCATCTAACTCATAAAATCATTTCAGAAGTTAAATGCTCTATAAATTGTGTTTTATCTAACTCACACAGCTTCGATTCCCATTATTGCTACCTAGGTAAAAATATATTTACAACTTGATACACGAATGGCTTTTTATAACTGTCAGACTTCTATGTTCTTATATTTCCAAGTAAAAACAAATTCAATTCCAAATACATTTTTTTCCCATTTTGTGATTATCAAGAATTTCAAATTTTAGAACAATAATAAATGTTACTGCATTTTTAAATAGTACTGCTTACATAGAGTCAAGATTAATTTGTCTGCAGTAATAAAATGCACTCCTTTTGACATTTTGGGGTTTTTTTAAATTTTAAGCAATCCAGGTAAATAGTGGGTCTCATATTAAGAATCTCATGTCATTTACAGTTACACTGTAACAAGTATTAGTCTTACATGTTTCTTTTTACTTCCACTTATTAGGAAAATAGATTAGGAACTGCAATTTTAGAACCCATTGTGAGATGGCACATAACGTTCAATTGTAGCCTGTTCCCCTGCAGGGAAAAACCTGTCTGATTTGACTTTGAGCATGCCAGAGAGGCCTTTTTTGATCAATAAACTGCCACTACAAAATTTGTGTCATATTTCAATCTATTTCTTTAATCTTCCATTGAAAATTTTAGGTAAAAATCTACTGTCATCAGTCCTAGCAT
Source organism: Urocynchramus pylzowi (assembly GCA_013397555.1). NCBI lineage: Eukaryota > Metazoa > Chordata > Aves > Passeriformes > Fringillidae > Urocynchramus > Urocynchramus pylzowi. The sequence goes on along the minus strand of VZRH01007329.1, from coordinate 45,034 downwards.
TAGTTATCTGTTATCCTGAAAATGTATCACAGTCTTAGCAATGGGATGCTGAGATCTGCTAAGTCAAAAAATTCACAATCAAAACCACCCATATTTGCAAATGTGTTTAGAAACATTCATTCCTTTTGTTGATCTGGGCCTACATCAATTACACTCCATGAAGATCATGGTCTGTAGTCTCACCTACAGGAGATCTTTTACCATTTGTGGCAGGACAATGGAAAATTACTGGCGAGAGCCAGAGCAGCCATGAGAAAAAGGAAAAACTCCATAGAAAAGCTTCAGATGAGGTCAGGAATAGAGAAAGTGCTGCCTTCCCCCAGGTATTTGCTTCAATAATGGAAGCAGAAATGCAGAGGTGGTGAAAGCATATTAGCTATGTCACTTTATTTAATGATAAGCAGCAAATATAATGAGGTTTCTGACTTGCTCGATTATACAAATTACAGAATGATCCCACTGACACATTCTGGAGACAAGGACTTCAGCTTGCATGGTAGCAGCTCAAATGCAGCCAAGGCAGCAGTGGGCATTGTCAGCTGAGAATCACTTCTGGGCAAGCTGAATTCCTGGGTTCTGCCCACGTCCTGCAGGATGTGTCTGTCTCCAGCAGCAGTGACACAGTAGGAGCTAACTCTGCCCTCTGTTCGAAGGGAGCCAAATACTGGACACACATGAAGCCTTAATTCCAAACTCCTTTGAAGAAAATGAAATCATTTCAATGAACCATCTCAATGAAATAAGTTCAAGTGATACTATTTAGACTAGGACTAAGCAGAGCAATGATCTTCAATGCATTTAGAATCATCATTTATGATACCAATAGTTAGTAAAAAATTTAAAAAAATTTTTCCAAAAATATTGTAATCTCCCATGTTTACGTACCTCAAGCTCATCAAGTGCACTTCCAAGAGTAGCTGTGCGAGATGCAGGTTGCTCCACTTTATTTCCAACTCCTTGGGAAGCATTAGAAATTACATTGAGAGCATTCTGTATTTCATTGCAAATTGAATCCTTGCTGGCTGTAAGGGATGCAACATCTGAATGTTCCAAACAAGCTGAACATATTGAATGTAGGAAAGCAGAATTTTCCTTCAGGGATACACGTGCTGCAGCAATTTCATCTCGTTGATTGTGAGATTTCAAATCCTGCCAGCAAAAGAACACGCTGTTTATTTCCAAAAGCACTCCAAAACTGACACATATAAACATTTTTTCATTTCTGTCTCTACTCTGCTTAAGGAAACATCAAGTTAAATTCATCAAAGTTTGTGAAAACAGACTGCACCAATAGTTACAACTGAATCATCATTACCTCACGTGAAATGAACATAGTACGCGTAAAACAACCACCATTTTAGTGTGTCTTACAACCAGCACCACGAACTGTCTGTGTTTTGTTCGTTTTCAAGCAGATTTCCTCTGAGAAAACTGCCCTGGAAATTAGCTGTCTTTCCTCTTAGCCTTGTCTTTCTTCAGTGGCAATAGAGAAGGACAGAGGTGCACACAGACTTAAGGCATTTTGTAATTGTTGCATCTGAACAAATTTCCTGTGTTTGTTTCCCTGCCCCAGCAGCCTTTGTCTTGAGCACACTGCAGAAAGAACAGCAGGTCAGGAATACCAATCTGCACTCCCAAGAAAGGGGAAGCACGGAAGGGAAGGTGTGAAAATAAAAAACCTGCTTGAGAGAAGCCACCTTGAGGTGCTTGAGGGGTCTGCTTCCCCTCTGACCCCACTTGTCTACGCACGTGAAGCACTCAAGGATCTTACCACACCCACCTTGTTCCTCCCTTCTCCACCCAGACCTCCCTGAAACCCTACAGCATCCCACCAACAGAAACAAGGGACACCCAGCTTGCCAGAACTCCCCAGTCCAATTTAACTGATGCCAGGAATCAATCATGAGCACTGTTACTTGGACAGCTGAAAGTTATGGACTTTGGAACAACCACAGAGTCGACATCAGGCTGTACGGAGCCTCCTGCCTCATCCTGTTTTACTACACACACTTTCCCCTGCTTCTTCTGCATCATGTCCCTTTGAAAAGAAAACTAATAGGTACTTGTGAAATGGCTTGGGTGAAGGAGACAGTTAAATTCAGAGGAAAAATAAAATAGGGAAAATAGCACATCTGAGCCTGTGGCACCAGATTCAAATGATGAGAAGAGGCACAATGAAGAATGAACAAGTAAATGCATACAAAACTTCTCACTGCCTGCCCACAGGCAATCTGAAGTCTAATTATTTTCCTTTGCATTGCATCAGGCTCTATATGCATTATTTACAAAAGCATTACAGTATCCACTTCTCACTGCATGAAGTTTTTAAGTTTATGGCTGAAGAGCATTTGATATTAAATGAACCAGTCCTGTATTTTTAAAATCTCATTTACTCCAAGATATGCATTGGACATAGGATTGCATCTTACTTCCTCAGGCTAACTCAGAAATCTCAGAGATATAGTAACAAAAAAAAACCCAAAAGCAAACAAAATGAAAGAGATGTAGTCTTAAGCAGCAGTAGACAATAGTTTAACCAACTGATCATCTGAATCAGAAAATTGTGTTTTCTTTAGTGTATTAACACATAACATATTGTTAAATTTTTAATAAGCAAATATATAAATGAATCACCACTGTGCAAGAATGATTTTCTTGCCCAGTGTGTTCAAATCCAAATGCTACAGCATCTCCAACCTCAGTAAAGCAGCTGCAATTTGTTCAGTGCACTGCACTTGTTCAGAAAAGAACTGTTATTTAAACACTGACTCTGGCTCTAATTAATGAATCTATCTTTGCTGCAATCATTACAAGACAGCAGCCTGCCCTCTTTTCTCCTGTGCCACAAGGAAGCCATGGACGCAGAGATACAATGGAAAGTCAATGCAACACTTTAGCCTAACTGGCTTCTATTATTAACCATTTCTTACTTTGCCACATCATATGCAAACAATCAAACCCAAACGCCTTTAAAAATTACTTTTTCCCTCTAAAACAGTCCTGTCTAATCAGGATTGAGATGTTCATAAGAAAACAAAAACTGGTAAGCCAATAGCACAAAGCCAGTAACAGCAGTCAGTGACAGCATCTGGAAACTGTTCAGTAAATTAATGTTTTTGTTTCACACAATACTGTAGAGAGATTCAGAGTCATAGCATTGATAAATTCTCCTACAAAGAGCCCCAGTTTTGTTCAGTAACATGCTAAAAAAAAAATGCTCAGACCCATGAAATTCATCACTACTTTGCTGTTTAGCTGTGAACTTGGAGAGTCCCCAAAGAAGCTGTAGAACCATTATTACTTTCCATATTGAGGAAGCAATTATTCCTTGAGATTTTTCACGTGAAAAAGAAACATCTGATAATCTTGGTCTGATATTTTGCATAAATGGACCAAAAAAAACCCTAAAATTAAGTGAATTTGCTGTCAAAAGCTCTGCACATGTGGATTATCAGAATAATTAACTAGTTGTTTGAAGGGGGAAGCTAGTCTCTACAAATACCTGCAGTTCACCCAGCTACTTTACTGCACTTCAGTCTATTTTATTTTTTCTTCATGGTTTAGCACTTTCTTCTTATTCCAACTTCTTTTTAGACTAGTGGACATAGCCCACACACTAGTATGTGTTTTTCCACACTAAATCAGTTATGTCATGTGAGACCAGCTGAGATTAAAGATAATCCCATTTTCAACCACTGCCAATCCAAAAGGCCCACTATAGTAACATTTCCCCAGGCTGCTGTCCCAGTCCTTCCAGGACATACTTCTGTGTCTTCCTTGTATCTGGTTGTCCATGAATGGAAATGTCCAAGAATGTCCAAGAAAATGAATGGATAATCAGAGATTTCCAGCTGTGGACTGTTCCAGCTAAACCCAGTGAATGGACAAGAAGACTTTTAAGATCTTGAAATCTACCTTCATCGTTAAGCTTTGACTGCACTACTTCAATAAGGAGGGAAAAAAAAGGAGGAAAGAAAAAAACCCCTGTTCTTTATCTCAAATAATACATCTAAGGTTTGACAGCTCAATACACCAGGAAAGCAGCTCCTGTTCACTGAGCATTCCCATCAGCACAGCTCACGGGGGCTGGGATCACCGGGGGTACAAATCACACTGCTGTATTTTGCACCAGCTGCAGCTTCACTGTGCACTGCAGTACCCAGCCTGCTCTCTGCAGAGACAGAGTTCTTTATTCAGGAAAAACACAGGCACACAAACCTCCACAATTTCATGCTACTATACAAATAGGAGACAATAGGATTCCTTTTTTATCACAGCTTAAACCTGGGCTTCAGCATTCAGCTTTCAGTCAGAAGCGACTCCCAAATCGTGCGTAGTTGCTGATTCAAAGACCATAATAAAGCTCAAACTATTCCAAGTGCATTCATGCACTGTTCATCTGGGTAAGGCTCCAGATGATAAATTTCTCAAGTATTGTGTCCTCCATTTCAGTGGAAGAAAGTATCTCACCAACAAAAGCAAGTGAAAAACACCTGGGGGTGACACTGACAGAAGATCTCCCTCAGCTGTGTCAGTTCTGCCAAGGGAACGCTTGTTTCACTTGTTTACACAGGTGTTAGAGCTTACACCCCTCGGGGGTCTGCCCAGCCTCAGCTGGGAGATGCACCCACACACAGCCCGGGCCCTGCAGCCTCAGTTCCACGAGGCCTGGGACCTTCAGTCCCTCTCCAAGCCACGCCACAGGGGTGCCAGGCTCCAGCTCAGCCACAGATGCCCCTGCCAGTCTGATCTCCTGAGCTTCAGACAGCACCGTCACCAGGGCACTTCTGAGACACCCCAGAGCTCTCACCTGACCCACGGACTGACCTCACAGCTTGTCCTGGGAGCTGCCTCATCACCCCAAACCTCCCTGGGGACCTGGCTGTGGCTGAGCCTGGCTACCCCAACTGGCACATCCAGCTGCTGAAGCCCTGCCCCCGGGAGCAGCAGGCCCTGGCTGCATCCCACAGGACCTTTGTCAGATAAGCATTTACCATCAGCAGGGATCACCGGGTATCAGCTCCATCATAAACCTGACCCTGCCTGCTCTACAAAATACTCAATTTGGCAAATTACAAACAGCATGACCTGGTGGCTCCTTTCTTCCACATAAGGCTTTTAAATACATCTGAACCGATGACATACACAAAAAAGAGACACAAATAAACACTGGGGAAAACACCTGGCAGGACAAAGGCTTTGTTAGCACAAATGAAACACCACTGGTGTTTGATTGAGATGATAAGAGCTGTGCTGCACTGACCAAAGGTTCCCTTACGTGCATTCACAGCAAGCTAAACACCACTCAGCCTATCCTTACCAAGCATGATCATGTATGTGCTTGACTGTGAGGAATTCCAAGCTAACTTTTTCTACAAAAGTCTTACCTGGTCTCTAAACTCATTTTTTCTGGCCTAAGAAATCATCAGCATTTCTTAGTGTCTCATGGTATCACTATACTGCACCATGTATGGGGCACAGAAATACCACATATACACACAAGATACGGACTCTGTATAGTCAAAACTGTAGGCAGTTTGCATCACATGCATGAATACAAAAAATATCAAGTGTTACAGTACGAATGCATATCAATGTTACCATAAGCCTAAGCCTTCAGTAACACCCTCTGTCTCTAAGGCAACTCAGCAGTCTTTATGAAACCATAACTGAGAGCAGGCAGGGAAGGGATTCACAGGACTGGGGTTCCCAGCAGAACTTGCTCTCTGTATCGATACCTATTTACTATTCATCATACAGGAATGATATATAATACCACAGAGCAGCAAAGTTACCTCATACAAAGCCATGACTGGATAATACTCCTGCTCTTGCAATTTACTGATGTTTTCCAGGAATTTGTTGTTCAGACAGGGAAGGATGCGGTTTCTTTTGATGATTTGGTTGCATCAAATTGCAACTATTGCACAGCGTTCTGTCTCCCCCATGCTCCGGCAACTTCCACTCCGTTTATTGATGGTGGAGCAATCCTTGCTGCCACTTCTCTATCTGCTATTTCAGGATCTGGTCCTGCACTCCAGTACCCTGCTGTTATCCTGCAGTCTCCTAGATGAAGTAGCAGATTTGGAAGGTAGCAAATCAATTTTTTCCCTGTAAGAATTAATTTACTAGCTCACAAAGGTCTTCACCTAGTACAGCTACAGTCACATTTGTCACCAGTGAGCTTGCCTAGAACTAGAGCAGGAAGCATTCATCAAGGAGAGGGCTCAGAAGGTAGGAATCTCCAGAAGGTCTTATCACATCTGGAAACTGTAACTAAGCTGTTAAAGCTTTCAGGAAATGCTCTGCTCTGGACTTTTTTCAATGGAAGATTACTCACTGAAAAATGCAGCAGAATGGCCTTCATCCACAACTACATTTCCCCATGGTTTTATTAAACTCTCATAACACCATACATGATTATTTTACTTGCTTCTTTTCTGAGGTTTTAAAATTAGAAGGGATTTGGGGACATGTATTGGATTGAAAACTTGTATCATTCTCTGCCTCAGTGCCATTAGGCTACTTACAAACAGCCTAAGTAAATTATTACTGCTGGCAGATCACTTCATACAGGGTCCACAACCTATTTCACCAGTACAGTTCAACAGATGACAAACAACTCTCACATTTAGCCTGTTTGAGTCATCCTTTCATGCAAGTGATCATGCCAGAACATATTACATCTGCCACAAGAGTTCAGGATCTCTTCTCCAGTATCAGCTCAAGTTCCCCCAGGCACAAGTTTCTCTTCATTTCAAGCAGAACATAGTTCAGTTTTCCTAGATTTATTATCTTATTATCAAAGATGGGAAATCATCAGCACTCATATAAGGCACTCTGTTCCACCTGCTCTTTCCTCACAGATGATATGCTCAATAAATCTTCATGGCCTTTGCCCCAGTTCTTCTGTCAAACTCCAGGTATAGCTTAACTCTTTTTAATATTAATTATAAATACTTCTGAAATATTTAAAATAATGTACTTTCATTTTTTCTAATTAAAAAAAAAAAAAAACACAACTAAAACAAGCTGAATCAAGTAAATCAGTGACAGCCTCCTACAGCCTAAGATGCTCCCAAACCAAACTGCAGGGAATATTAAGTGTCTCTAACTTGCAGACACGTCCAACTGACGTGTGTAAAGAGCGTCACTCAAGCAAACAGCACTGAAGTGCTAATCCATCAAAACAAGCTTATTAGCATTACCAATTTCAGCAATGTTAACAGCAGGGTTTGTTTTCACTGCTCAGCTGAAACTGCAAAATGAGATGGTTTCAAGTATTTATTACGGACAATCCCCTTTTTTTTTCCCTGTATATCAATTTAAGTTTTTTAATTTTGTTTTCTGCATACCTTGCAAACACTTCCAGAACAGAAACTCAGAGAAAGAAGCAGCCATTAAGCCCTTGAGCTCTGAACTGAATGTTAATGCATTATGTGTGATAGATTTAATACAGAACTGAGAATAAATGACTTCCAGCAGCTGCACTCTAGACCTATAAATTGCTGTGAGTACTACAAAATCCATACAGAGGAAGAACAACTGTATAATTTACAGAATCAGTATCTGTCAAGAAACACTGCAAATACAGAACTTGATTTCTTCCTTTTAACATTCCTATTAAAATTAGAAATTATCCTTACATAGATTCCATTTAGATTAGAAATTTTATTCATCTTCCCTGGTGGAACATCAGTGCAGAACATCATTTAATCCTTACCACCGTTAAACTCAATTCAAAAAGTATAAACACCAAAAGAGTTTAATAAAATAAACACGTAACAAGCTAAGGATTAGCTTGTGTTTTACATAGCAAATGCTTTGAGAAGATGAGGAAAGGGCAGTACTCTGATGAGACTGTTTATACTACACAGCACATATGCTACACAAACCCACAGCAGCCAATCTTAGGGGCAAAGGTGTACACAGTTGGATTTTTCTCAAGCTGCATCCTGACCAACAGTACTGACAGGCACCATGTCCCAGAGTCCTATTCCCCCTGATGCTTCAGAGGATTCTGCAACCCCTTCACAGCGCAGTGGCCAGCCTGAGAGTTTGACCCACTATCGNCTATTCCCCCTGATGCTTCAGAGGGGGGAATATTGCAGAGGATTCTGCAACCCCTTCAGAGCGCAGTGGCCATCCTGAGAGTTTGACCCACTATCCTGCAAATACGTAACAGTAGCTATAAAAATGGAATAAACTGTAACCAGTATCTATAAACTGCACAACGTCATTCATTTTATGGAAACATTTCAAAGTTCTGGGTCCCAAATTCACATATTCACTCAAGAGCTATAAATGATTGCTAATTTGTGGACACCAAACAAGGGATTGTTAAAGGATGAACCAGATCTGATTTTTGCACTAAGGAAGTACCTTCCATCAGCTTGTGCATGCAAATCAGCAAAGGGGAAAAACTTCTGACATTTTCCAGACCACAGACACTGTAACAGTTGTATTTATTGAAACAAACAAACACACACACATCACAATCTCTATAAACATCCTTATTAACACAAGTAATTTCAAAATCCACGGAGCCACAAGGATTCTGTTTTGCTGAAGACATTACAAACAGCTCCAGGACTGAAATCAGTATGGGACTGCATCTCCAATTTAAATTATAAGTCAGCTTCAAACTTTTATAGCTGAACTGACCCAACTTTTACAGTTTAATTGAGTCAATGACTTCCAGGTCTCCCCAAAGTGCATTTTTTATGTAGCATTAAAGTTGGTAAATACTGTTTCCTTGATCTCTAAATAGGTAAGAAATAAGGTGTTCAAGTCCCATGAAAAAATCCAGCTGAAGTATACTGGTCTGAAATAAGGCGTTTCATCACAATTTTTGTTGCAGAAAGTCAGAAGTTTCAATACATAACTTCCATTTTCCTAAACTGAATGCCCTATCAGAGGTTCAGTCACATGAAAGCCCTCCAAACTGGTCAGAACTCAGCCTTATCCCTGGGTCAGACACACAACACTAAAAACAAAGCCTGTTTCTAAGTATTGTCACACATGGCATTATTTTAATAGATCTGTCCCCCATCCCCTCTCCACACAGAACTTCAAGTTCTAGTAAAGTTTGGAGAAACTTAATAAAGAAAAAATTGGAGGTGAGAAGATAAGTCTGAATAAAAATTGGCTTACTTTGCACTGACTTGTGCTGGTTTGACAAGGAAGGAAGTTTTTGGGAAGGTAATGGTCAAACCAATCAGTGGCCAGAGGTGAATATTGGCATCTGGTGTGGCCACTGGGGACCTGGACACGCCTCTGAAAACACACAGGGGTTAAAAGCAGAGCATTCCCAGGGGATCTTCCTCTTTGGGTCCAGCAGGGGAACAGACCTGACCTCCCTTGCCCAGCTGTGCCTGGGTGGGGGAGGGGGTGAGCCATGCGGCCGGCCGGGGCCGAGGTAGGCCAGGCCGGAGCCCTGAGGGACCCTGGGGTGCTTTGGGCAGGCCAGGCCGGAGCCCTGAGGGACCCTGGGGTGCTTTGGGCAGGCCAGGCCGGAGCCCTGAGGGACCCTGGGGTGCTTTGGGCAGGCCAGGCCGGAGCCCTGAGGGACCCTGGGGTGCTTTGGGCAGGCCAGGCCGGAGCCCTGAGGGACCCTGGGGTGCTTTGGGCAGGCCAGGCCGGAGCCCTGAGGGACCCTGGGGTGCTTTGGGCAGGCCAGGCCGGAGCCCTGAGGGACCCTGGGGTGCTTTGGGCAGGCCAGGCCGGAGCCCTGAGGGACCCTGGGGTGCTTTGGGCAGGCCAGGCCGGAGCCCTGAGGGACCCTGGGGTGCTTTGGGCAGGCCAGGCCGGAGCCCTGAGGGACCCTGGGGTGCTTTGGGCAGGCCAGGCCGGAGCCCTGAGGGACCCTGGGGTGCTTTGGGCAGGCCAGGCCGGAGCCCTGAGGGACCCTGGGGTGCTTTGGGCAGGCCAGGCCGGAGCCNAACAGAGATGGATGAGGAGGGTGAGGAGGAGCCCTCTGCCTTCAGAGGATGAAGGAGATCTCTGTTCCTGAGAACCCCAGGCCCAGGGGAGAGAATATGGGGGGGACTGCTGTCCCAAATGTGAGACTGTCACTCTTCTGGAACTGGGCCACGCATCCTTAAAAAAGGACACCCAAGAAGCAGTTTGGATCCATGGTCAGTGGTGAGAGCACTGAACATGGAAGGAAGATTTGCACCCTGGCAGATTTTCCCTGGATGGCTGCCAGGTGTGCCGATGGAAGCGCAGGAGGGTTGGACCGTGCTTCCGGGGGGAGGCCTGTGGTGCGAGAGGGAGACTCCTCTCTCCTGATGAACTGGGAGTTGGTTGTGTGAGGGGTGGTAATGGACAGAGAACTGGGTATTCAAGGGGTGGTAGCTGGACTGGTAGTGTAAAGCCTGGACTCATGGTGTGATGGAGGAAAGGTGGGGAGGAAGAGTGGTTTGAAACTTCCATTGTGGATATTGTGTGTGTATGGGTTTTTTTCCTTTTTTTTTCCCTAGTGTTTGTTGTAGATGTAATAAAGCTGTATTCCTTTACCCCTGAGATGATGAAGCCTGCTTTACTCTATTTTGGGTCACATCTCACAGTAGCCATTCTGAAAAATATACTTTCATGGGGCCAGGGTCAACCCATGATACTTATGTAACATTTTGCATTACAAAACCCCTGCATTCACCTGTTCCTAATTTTGACAAATTAATAGGCTGGGCTAAAACTTCGCACATCAGATCTTTGAAGAGGGCTGTTGGTTTTTCCTTATTTGATGGGTTTTTTTGTTCAGAGAAAATATGGGTTCAAGCACTTCCAGGTTAAAGGCTAAGGAAAGCATTCTCCCCAAGTTAATAAAGCCTGAGCAATATTTTCTGGAGAAAATACACTATTTGTGGGTTTTTTTGGAACAACTGATTTAAGATTTGCTTCTTTTGATATCATGTGAAGTTGAAATAGCAACAATAAATATAAAGCACAAAACACTACAGAGTAATGGTTAGAGAGAAGAAAACTCAGGATCCATGATCCTGGGGTACTGCTCTGACAGGATACACAAGGTGAAGAAGCAGAAACCCTATCCCCAGCTCTTCCCTATTTGTTCTTCCAACTGAGAATACTTCTTAACTTTAACTGTGTGTCACAAACTCAATGTGAAAAAGCAATTTTCTCTAAATTGGTTTTAAAAACTCTTCTTAAAGAAAGTAAGTTATTCCTCCCTACTAATTATAAGCCCTGGTATTGAAGCAATCACATACTATTCTTCCAATTACTCACTCAGTGCAAAGCTTGGCTATTTTGCACAGAATTGAAGCAAAATTGTACAGAATTAAAGCAAATCTCTGTAATTGCAACATTAAAGTTTTCGGAGGCCTGATGGTTTGCAGTCTGCAAGCTCTTCTATTTTTTCTGTCTGCATCCCACCAAAGCCTATTCACCACCAATAGGCACATTTCTTACTCCTCACCTGATGATTTACAGACTTCTGGCAAAACGTTGGCCAGTGCTGTGGAGTGCTCCATCAGCTGCCTGCAAAGAGCCCCTGTGCTGCTCCCTCCTGCAGCCCTGGGCAGCTCTCCTGCACAGCACCCTCCCTGCTGAGCTTGGGGGAGGAAAGGCTCCACACTGATGTGGGCACATCACACAGCACCAGCTTCTTCACTCTCACCAGACACTGCCTACAAAGGGGATTTCCTCCAGCCCTCATAGATTCTCCACATGCTCTCAAGAGTAAGAGACTGACTGTCAAACCTTGCATCCCAATCATATCAGAGGAAGCAAACACTGAGGGGAAAGATACTTGTAGAGAAGAGACTGAGGAGGAAGAGAACATGGGTGAAAATAAGTTACAGAGCAGGAATGGTAAATGAAGGAAAGAGGTAGGGGAGCCTTAAAGGTGCCAAGCAGAAGGAACAGCAGGTATGGCAGAGCAGTACACATGGCCATCACGCCTCGGGCAGCCCGAGATCCTCTCCAGGCATGGGATTTGACAGGTGAGCCCAGCAGCCCCTCCTGACCAGGGGCAGAAAGGCATTCCAACATCTCCAAGTCAAAGAACATAGAAAGCTCAGTTTCTCTGTCCCATCTGCCTCTGCACAAGATTCTTTTTGTCTCTCCAGATGTGTGTCAAAGAAGAAACTAACATTCAGTAGACAGGAACAGAGGTCAGTACCCAGCACTGAAACTACTCCCAGAGAATAACTTTGTGGTTTAGATTTCACCTAGGAAGGCCCCATTAGCAAAACCAGGCTAAGAAATCAGTCTGTGCAGTACCAGATTTCCCAAGACCAAATAATATCTCACATGCAGGATTTAAATACTTTTTTTTTCCCATTTCATACAGAAACTTAGCTTCATATGTCCAGCAAGGGCTGGATGCTCAAGCATCAGGACTGTGAGCTTCTCACGAGCAGCCACTCCTCTGAGATTAATCCCATGTTACCCATGATCTCATCGTTTTCCAGCGTCACTCACAATTTGATTAAATGCAGATTAGATCAAAAAGCTTCTCAAGCCAAGTAGGAAGTACTACATGAGCCTTTGCAAAAAATATGAATAAATGGCCACCACATAAACATCAACAGTCTTCTTTTATACTTCTGGATCTGCTCTTTTAAGAATTGACTTAGACATTCCTTTCATTGACTAGCTAAGTATTGCCCAATTAGTTTAAATGTAATTACTTTCCTCTCATTACAGTATCGTCTTTTGTTTGCAGCACACTCACAAATTCCAAGGCTTACAAGTATCTGTAGTGCTTTTCACTTAAAATTCTGGACGAGTGTTGTAATTTCTTGGGTTGCTGAGACATATCATCTTATAGTTTCAGGACTGTGAATTCCATTTATATAAAAACTGCAGTAGAGTCCTTTTGTCTTGTAAAGTTTATTTAACATGAAAATAACCTTTCTGAAATGTTTCCTTTCTTCTAGATCATTCTTGTGACATATTAATGCAGCATTAAAACTTTTTTTGTAAGACAATACCTCACTGTTAAAATGATAAATCACACTCAATGACTACCTAATCAATTTACTTTTTAGATTATTATTAGAACATCATTTCTGAGAAGCGAACAGAATTTTTAAAAAGTGCAATCCTTCTGAGACCTGATCTTCAAAACTAAGAAGCATAACTGCCACCTGAAAGGGAACAAATCTTTTGTATTTCATTATAATAGTCAATTTTTGCACAATACTGGAGACATTATTCTTGCTCAGGGAAAAAGTTCCAACATTTCTAATATCAATTTCTTTCAGCAGGAATGTGAGATGAGTAGTGTATCTGTATATTTTAAAAGAAAGGTTCCTGGATGTCCTCTTGCAACAGATTTGAAGTTTGTGCCCCACTCAGAGCTAATGGTGCAGAATCAGACTAAGAGCAGAGGTGAAGGATGTCCCTCCTCCAGCTGCCTGTGGGATAGAGAGCAGCAGCCAGGCCCAGAGCCTCAGCACACAGGCACTGGGAACCCAGCAGGAGGGACACAGGGATCAGCAACAGCTCATGTCCTTCACAGGTAAGAGAAACGTGGGAAGGAGCACATGAACATGGCAGCAGAGGGAACCGTCACCCCAGCCACAGATTCAGCTTCATGGCACCATCAGGCCAGGGGGAGAAAGGAACGGAATAGGAGGAAGCAGGAAGTGGTTGGGACTGCAGCAATCTTTGGAAGGCTTGCTAAACACATGTGACATTCTCAGGAGGTCAATAATGGTAACAGCAAAAATCAAAGAAGCATCATTCCTTTTAACCCTTACAGAAAGGGAAGAACAGGCACAGGAGCACCTAATGGATAAGGAAGGGCCAGTGTCCCAAAGAGAAGAGCAGCCAGCCGGGCTCCTGCCAGCCCCCAGCCTGGGACACGGAGTGGGGAGAGGGCTGCACCTGGACTTGCACAACACCCTGCAACCACACTCCTGCCAGGCTCACAATCCTTCCCTCACACAACGCAAACACCAGTGAAAGATACTCCTCTCTCATTCTAAGCCAGATGTATTTCCTGCCTTTGGGGGTTCCTTCTGCATTGTTGGGGGTTTTTTTAAGAAAGTTTTTTGTTCTACTTGAGGCTTTTCTGTCATTTTGGGTTGCATTGCTTGGATTTTTTAGGAACCATACTCTGAAACGAAATAGATTTGTTTCAAAATTGCCCAAGTCTTCAAAATAATTTTAATGTTCTTCATCACACATTCTCTCTACAAAATTCTCACCAAACTGGAAAATTTATTAGGCAAGTGTAGCATGGAAAACATTCTCCTGTTAAAATGGTAGTCATACACTAACAGCAACAACAAGGAAAAAACACCCAAAAAAGCTATTTAACAAGTGCATACACCTGCATTCTGTATACTTACTCATCTTACAACACCCACACAGCAGCTGTGGCATGTCTGTTATTAACTATTTTTCCTGCTTCTTAGACACTCTTCTTCCAACTTAGATAAAAATAATTTGTCCTTGTTAAGCAGTCACAGAATGACAACTTCTAGATTTAAAATTAGTCTCATCAATCACTTCAGCATAGAAAAATGCCCCAAATTCAAAACATTTGAAATTCTATTGAGCAGTGTATTAAACAGCTAGCCCTGAAAACTCAGGTTTGTGAAAGTCACTGAAGTGTGTTCACATCTGCTGCTGATTCAGCCTGTTAATGCCACAGTAACAGAAAACTGCCAAAAAGCCAACCACATAGTAACAGCTGCCCTGGAAAACAATTTTGGTAATTACAGTCTTCTCAGATAATCAAGTAAAAAGCAATTTACAATCTCTATAAGATGATTTTTTCCTAACATAACGGAATTATTTCCATATAGCACGTGGACGTTGCATTCAGTGGGTGCTACGCTGCAAGGAAACTTCCTGATCATTCATGACCATTTACAGTAATTACACAATAAGCAGCAAAACAAAAAACCAAATTTTATCTGACCTGGTTAAACTCACAGCTTCAGTAAGTTAGAAGAATAGTGGTGTAAGTGGATCTACATGACAGAGAAAAGGCAATCAGCATGAGGAAACTACATGGCAAACTAGCAACATACTGTATGATAAGAGGAACAAAGCTCATCATCTGTCCACCTGAAGGGCCCAGGCACTCTTCCCTCCCTGGCTGCTGTGTGGGCAGCACTGCTGCACTAGTGTGGAGCTCTGCAGAGCGCCTGGACAAAGAGACCCCACCAGAGAAAGTTCTGGGCCACACTGGCTGTGCAAGAGACTTCAGTTGTGCTGTAAGCTTGGAAGAACTGCAACACTCCCTACTGCCCTCAGGAAATAATGGGACAATTATCATTACTCCCAAATGAGGCTGCTTAACTTCCCCAACACGGACTGCAGACTTCCTCCTCCTTCCCCTGAGAGCTGGTACCTGAGAGCACCACAGTGTGCAAAACCTTGCTAATAACATTAGCCCTTCACTGCAAACTACAGGGACTAATTAGAAGCTTCTGGAAAGCTTTGCAGAGGTGCAGCTCCAAAAAGCCCTGTATTTTGTCTAAAATATGCCTGTTGTTCCCCACCAAAAAATCACCTGGAATGAAAGCTCCCTAAATTCCAGCTTGCTCCAAGTGGGACATGGGTGAGGTTAATGCTGGAGAACCAGGGAGAGCTCTGACCTCCAACACACCTGAAGTCATTTCTCCTCTGACTAGAAGAGGGCCTAGACTGAAGGAACCACCCAGAACCCTTCTGTGAGGTAGAAACCCAGACTGAAGCAATGCCTGCCCTGCTCCATGTTTCCCCAAGCTTTCACTTCTCAATGTTCTTTACTGTTATAAAACAGGAGAAAATTAGAACTTCAGAGGATAAATCAGTAAGGTAAGTTCTAGCTACTTTTGATGTGAAAACAAAACTGCTTCAAAAATGCATTAATTCACCTCTTCAAGAGAGTAAAACCAAAAGATGAATGTGACTGCTCTCTTGCTCTTCATAAGAGCTCCTTATCAAGACACAGACCAATGTCCTGGCCTATTGGTCCCTGTCAAGCTCAGACTCAGTTCCCACACACAGGGCACCAGTCCAGGAGAAACTGAAGAGGGTGACTAAGCTTTTAATCATTGAGCTGGAAACAATACCAGCCACATCATGACCTTCAAATGAGGATTAATTTATCTTCAAAGAACTGACCCAAACTTTACCATCAGGTTAAGTAATAACTTATTTGGCAGTTCCTCTCCAGGGAAACATATAGAATTTTCCCAGAGACTGACCCGTCGACTATCTATCTATCTATCTATCTATCCATCCATTAAGACTGGGGAAAACTCTTCTAAAGCCATTAAAACTCATTCTTTTTTTTCTACAAGGAGCATTTTTTAGAAATAACTTCTCTAAGGTAACAAAGGGACTTGATTCATGAGGTACTTTGTGCCTACTCACTACTGAGATCACGCTCTTACTCAGGCTCTGATGCAGCAAATGCCCACAGAAATGTCTCTGAAAACATGAGTGGCACCACCAGCCTCCATGGGACTAGAGACATACCTGCTGTTTAATTCAAAATAATTCTGATGTGGGAGTTGGTAGACTAATAAATGGGCAGACTGTCAGTAGGACAGAGAACAGCTGTTATGTGTCATCTCCAATCATCAGAAAAAAGTAAGATTTGAACCTCTGGACTTCAAACAAAGGCCCCATACACTGGTATCAAATCCTTGGACTGTAGAGTTCATCAAATACCATATGTCAAAAAACAAATACTCTAATAAAGTCTTCTTAACCTGTAACAAATCCTAAAAGAAAATTCATTCTATCACTTAGATGGATTTCTCAGAATTTTCCAGATTCTTCTATTTTAGAAAAGGTTAAATATTTGATTTTTTTAGAGGAATGCAAGGCTTCAAATTGATAGTTGGCACAAATCACAAAGCAAACAGCTCATTAGAAATATCATAGGTAACAAGTTTATCATCTTTCTGTTGTTCAGTCAATAAAGAAAAACAAACATTTAACTGAAATGAATAGAAGTCATTAGCTTTTCATGAGTAGACAATTCATGATACCAGTTATGAGAAAGCCAAGAACCAAATTATCACAATATGGTGTAGTTAACACAGCCAACAAATCAAAACAGCCTGTCCTGTATACAAAAAACCCCAGAACTAGTCAAAATTAAACTGCCTTATTTTCCACTTTCCACATGAGTGCTCTGGATCTCCAGTTCTTACAGCCAGAGATATCTCTCTTGTCAGGATTATGTTGTATACACTTGCACCGTTAGATTAACTTCTGTAGGACTCACTACTCCAATTTGGTAAACCTTTCTGAAACCTCTTTGCTTGTAGCTCCTTGGTGAAATATGCAGTTAAAGGATGATAAGAGTGTTAGGATAATAGCTATACATAATTACTTCTCTATTTATGTCATCCACAGTTCTCTAAATCACATGGATTTCTGCTTTGAAGAATACTATACTTCTGCATTTGCAGTTTACTATCGCAGTAAAGGTCAAATGGAGAAGCTACAGTTGACTAAATTACATTATGCTACTGCTTCATTAAGAAGTTTTATGCAGTCATGTTGTAATGAATTACTCACAATATTAAATCCTGAAAGAAAAAAAAAAAAAGCCTTACTATACTCAGAAATATTCTAATTGGTAACAAGCTGAAAAAAACACTTTTAGTAACTCATTTCGTCTTCATTTTATGTCAGAGAATTTCTGAACAGTTCCATTTTCTCAGTTTCACTATCAAAAATATTTGCTAAGGACAGTCAGCAAAAACATTTAATTTGTTGTCAGCAGCTTCAGTGCCAAACAAAACCACATATGAATGAATAAACAGGCTAAGTCCACAGAGGAGAAGTGCCATTGTAAATTAGGCTAAGTACAAATAATGAAGCTGCTACATCCAGGAGACACCAAAGATATGCCACTCTCCCATACTGTTGCTGCTGTACAATGATTGGGATTGCACTGAAAAACAGAAGTTGTCTGGTGAGCAGCAGAACCAGGACATGCCCCAGAGCTGCCCTGCTCACTGCCCTCCAAGGTCCCTGTTGTTAAGGAGGAGATGCAGCTCTGCACAAAGTGATTCTCAGGGGGACGCACATCAGCTGGTACCAGTCAGACCAAGAGCTGGGTGTGTTGCACCTTGGAGCTATTTAGTCTGCACTAACCAATCCCCCTGGAAATGCCTCAGGGCCACCTCAGCTCAGCACAAGTGTGGCACGTTGGATACCCACAGCTTTTCACTTCCAAACAAACCTCAGCACAGTTCTCACCTGCTGCTGCACTGCTCACCTTTCCTGGGCAGATCAGGCCCACAGCTCTGGCTGCACTCTCCAAATGACAAACTCTGCTTCTCCTACCAGGGACTGCTGCTCCTCCTGCAGCCCCATCCTGCCCCCGTGGAGCAAAAAAGCCTGTGGGTTACAGCTGCTGCTGCTTCCTGCATTCGGGCTACATCACCCCATGCACACAGGATGCCTCTGGACTCACACATTTTACTCTGCCATGGCACAGTTTTGATTAGTTTTGTCCTTCAGCAAAATAAAAAGGATGCCCTTGGAGAAAGATGACTTGGGCAAACATGGAATGACATATGACAAACAGTCACACTGGGGGAAATTGAGAGAAAAAGACCAAATGGATTCATCATCAAAAACTTCCTTCCCTTCTCAGGAGAATGAAGGTAGCCTATTCAAAACAGAAACTCTGTCAGATACTAGAACTAAATATAAAAGAGTAAGTCAAACACATAAAGGACAAAAATCAACACTAGCAAAACATGAAAAAAAAAATAGAATTAGCTACAGATACCAAACACTGCAAGAAAAGTTCTGGAAACATTGATAGAGTAGGAGGAAGTTGAAGTAAATGCTTGAGCACTAAAGGGAAATCTCTAGAGTCAGAATCTTCTTTGAAAGCGAAGTTCACTGCATTTTTTTTTTCTAGACATTACTTCAAAGATCAGTTGCAATCCTAACTTAAAAACAAAAAAGAATGTAAGATTTCAGATTAACACTGGAAAAGAACACATTGACGAATACTTAAGACAACCTGGTATGTTTCAAATTGCCTAAACCTGTTTCGTTTCATCCCATCTTACCCTGATCAAGCCTGAGAGTCGCAAGTGATTCACCTGAGACCCTGCTGGAATACTGATGAGGTAATTAGAGAACCAGGGAAAAATAATATATCTTTAAAGTGAAGATTCCACAAAAAGAATCCACAAAAAGAAAAGGAAGAGCAACGGCATAGAAGTCTAACTATAACTCTTAAAAGAAAAATCACTGCAATCACAGAAAAAAAAACCTGAAAGCGAGTTACACTAATTTGGGCTGGCTCAAGCAATCTCCTTTCTTTCTCTAACAGGACCAGGGAGTGTGACTAAAAGGAGATGGCAATAATATATGTCATTTCTCTAGCATGGCTTTTAACCCCATGACAAGTGAGGTTCAGGAAGCAGGTTCAAAGAACATGCTCTAAATGAAATTAGTATTGTACTAATAAGGATTGTACAACAACATCATCAAGGAAAACATCCTGGAATAGACAATGAAGTACCACAATCAAATAGAAATATGTATTAAATTAAGGCTCATCAGAACTTTTTTCTGCAACTGGAAAATACCCTAAATATTCTCAACCAAGGTTATGAAAAAGACAGAAAGCTGAAAGAGAAAAAGATTACAAAGGGCAAGATGAAAACTGCAACAGTCTCAATAACTAGCATAAGCAGACCTGCACCTAAAAGCAATTTAAAAACACACATTTCAACATGCAAAAATGTCTATACTCAAACTGGAAAAAACAAACTGCTGGCTATATTGCAGTCCTACCAAAAAAGAACCACAACAGAGAATTCACATCTTAATGCAATGGAAACATGCTGCCCTGTTTTAAATCCATCTCCAATTCTGCCTGAAACAGACAATATTGAAGAGGAGTGAATTAATGGATTGCAGCCTGTAGAAACATCTGGTTACCTTTCATCATCTTTAACAATGATAAATCCACAGCTGAAGTGATGTGGAATAGTTGTGGGCACTACAAACCCTGCTCTCTGCCGCTATAAAAAACTCTTTCTAAAACAAGAGGGGAGGAGAGCACTGAACACACACAAGAGTCCTCAAAAAAGAGCACTTGGATTTAGAGAAATGAAGAAACTGAGGCTGCAAAGAAAAAAGTTACAAAAATTGTGGATCATTTTCAAGTATATAAAAATGAATTGAATCATCTGTTGTCTATGGACAGGAGAAAAAACACAAATATTTAAATGGAAGGAAGAAAACCAAATAAAGGGGAAATACTTTAACAAGAAGGATAGTGAAATACCAGTACAGATTGCACTGAGAAGTTGCAGCACACATAGGGATAGACATTCTACAGAAAAAAACCCAACTGGTGAAATTGCTCTCTCATACATAGTTCCGGTTTGAGATGCATGGATTCTGGAAGACTTCCTGTGCTCCTTTCACACCTACTTTTCTGATTCTATGAACACACATTTTGAAACATAACAAATATCACAACTTTCCACCAGACTAAGCAAAGACAGGTTTCACAACCAGTACAGAAGGAAATGTGTCTGACTAACAGAAGAGAGTTACAAAGGCATAAAGAGGTTTTCATTATGGGTCAGTAAACCAAGCTCAGTTATTTTGGTCACAACTGAGAAACCTGCCTTGTACAGACTTGTGTAAAATTATCAGGCACATTTTCAGAACAAGCCAGAAGCACACAGGGTCTGTACTTTGTGCTTAGGCTCTGCTGTGCAGACACACAGGCAGTTTTGGGGCTGAACAGACCTCAGCACGTGAGTTTTGCTCAATGCAGCAACTTACATAGCACTAAATTAAATGCTGCAAAACACAGCAATTATAATTAATCTCACGAGTAAGCTGCAGGTGGAGTACAGTAATCTAAAAAGAAGACATTAAAAACAACGCCTTTCTAAACATACATGCTCTTTTCATTCACTGTGCCAGAGCAAGCTCCTAAACTACAGTACAAACTAACACAGATTGTAGTGCCTGTGTTTTGGTTCCAGGCTTTAGGCATCCTTATTTCAGCAGTGGTCACATCTCAAATCTGTTTTCCAATTAAATTTGAAATTATTCCACAGAGCACCTGAAATGATTCTGTCTGCACCAGGAAGGTGTTACTGAAAAGCCTGAACACTCCTCCTGTGCAGTGCAACAGTGCAGAGATGTCTGCACTAGCACTGCCCCAGGCAAATCCAGCTGCACAGCACAGAGACACAGGCAGGGAAAGAATGCTCACTGCAGAGTGAACTCCAACAGCACACCTGTGCCCTGCCAATGCCTGGCCCAGAATAACCCCTGCAGACACAGAGGATTCACTCTTTGGGCTGTCCTACCAGATCTGTAGGGCAGGGACAGGAAATCCAATTGTATCAGCCTTGTGCTGATGCAGCTGGACAACTCTGGGATTCTTGACCATCTCTGTACAAGTGTACACACATATGACAGTTTGAATCATCACTCTCTTCTGGGGTGTGCCAACCACTTTCCTTTGCTTAGTTGTGGTTAAATCTCTGATTTCCTCCTCCATGTGAAAGCCATTCCATACACTTTGTGTCCCTGAAATATGAATTCCAGAATTTTTACCAAAATATATGCAGCAGTGTTTGCCTAGAGGTATATTTCTTTTTTTCACAGAACCTGTGAAAAATAATGATTCATAGTAATATTCATTTTATTAATAGTAATAATTTAGTGATGCATCTTCCAACCTTTCACATAACCTGTTCAAAAGCTATTACTCATGTTCTGGAATCTGTAATATTACAATTCTCAAGCTTACCTCCAAACACTCTATCAGGCCTAAGAGCTTCTCAAACTTTCCTGAACACATCTCAAAACTTATGACTGAAAAATCTCTTGGAAAACACTGCTTCTAACAGTTCCATGAATCAGGTGCATATCCTGGCACAGCTTTCCACACCACTAATCCACAGCATCTTTACACGTCACAGGAGTGCTCTAATTAGTGCTGTACAAACTGAAAAGCAGCAGAGAGACCTGGTTAAACATCAGCAGGGAAATTATTTTGCTAAATGTTAAAGGTTGCATAGAATTCAACAGGCATCCATCCCCATCAAGTGGTGCCTTTTCTCCCTCACTGATTAGAATGATGTGCCTCTGATGAGCCTCTGTCATCATCTGCCATCATCCCTCCTCTCCAATTTCCTCATCTAAGAGCCCTTTCCTTGCTTGCTTTATTGGTCTTGTGAGTGAGCAGGCAAATTACAGACACTGCATTAATCTGTTCTAAGGGCAACGCAGGTCTCACAATCCTCTCCCTGCAAGCCTCTAACGCACAATGTTTACCAAAATCTGTAATTATGTTTAGACCACCCTGGATCCTTTTTAACAACACCAAACCACTAATCACCCTGAAATATCTCCTCTGACAGCATACCTGGGTCATACCCAGGGCAGCTTTGCATGCAGTGATTGTGAGACCTCTCACAATGACTTCCTTGCAAACAGAGTCATTCGACATGGGTTTGGGCTCAGGAACTGCTTTACTGACACTGAGGAGCCTCCAAAACCCAGCTTGTAGGTACCCAGCAGTGATGAGCAGGGCCTGCCTGGCAAGAGGGAGTGATCTCAGGCCTGTGCTTCCAGGACACCCAGAGGTGTGGACAGCACACCCCAAACAAGTCCAGCAGTCAGTGCTCATGGCTGAGGAGAGAAAGAGCCCCTCCACAAAGCAATGCCCTGATCAGCTCCTTCCATTCACACTCCAGCACACAAGGGAACTAGAGACTCATGCTTTGTTTTACAGAACAACTCACCTTAGTCTATACTGGCTCTATTTCAAAACAAGTTTTTGCATACCCCTAGTCATAATTAATGTCACCTTCTAATGCTTAAATACAACATTTTTCAAGCATCTTCCTGCTCCCCAATTTCACACCCATCCATAAAGCCATATGTCTCCCATTTTCCATCACCACAGCAATTTGAAAGAAGACAAAGGACAGCTAAATCACTTAACATGCATTTCTTCACTATGTGTCTGAATAAATCAGCATGAGAATATAAAAATGACTGCTTTCTCAAAATTACATGTGGAAGGATAGAGGGCTAAGACTCAGAGCATTTAATATATTTCGTTTTTTATTTCATGTTTACAGTGAATGAGTCGCCTTCCATTTTCATTTTTTGGAAGTGCTGGGTTGATTACCAAATTGACATAAATACTGACATACTGTTTGCACTAAGATCTGAACAGTTGTTACACTCTTTTTCTCCTTATTTGGTTGTATAGCAGTTGATTTTGTAAGTCCTATGCTAAATGTGAAAACCTGTGTTCTTAATTTGAACATCTCAGATTCCCAAACTGAACTGATTTTCAGATAGCTTTTCCCAGTTTGGGAGTCAGCTCCCCAGGCTCACATTTCCATGGCATAGGCTCTCTCTATCCCTTTGAATTGTGTCTTCTCAGCTTCCCCTCTGCAGTGCAGCACAGCAGATGCCTACTGAGCTCACATGAAAAGGGCTCAGCAGCTGACCATGGGGACAGCCATGTTTCACTGCAGCTGCCCATTTGCTTCACTGCAGCACTTACAAAATACAGTAAGGGAGTCTGTGAAGGCAGAAACACCAAATCCAGCCTTGGTGAACACCCAACTCTTCAATACCCCAGCCCTGCCTTCCACATCAGAGCTCATATAAAGGCCCTGAAGCTATCCTTACTTTTGCACACAACTCACAGCCCACTGGAAAGTAGGAAAGAACTTTTCAGAAAAAGCAAAACTGGTTGCAAAACCATTTTCACCTACATTTGGTTTTTACAGTCCCTATCCTTAGTGACCTCAAGATTGAGAGCTGAAAATCCTAAAATTAAAGCTTCAAATAAGTTATTGTTGCAATTGTGAAAATTATGATAAAAATTTTGAGCTGAGAAAGAACTAGCCTTCACACATCTCTACACATTTCACAAACAACAGCCACTGCTCAGCAGTCTGTCACTTGCAGTCTTCCTTCCTTTTTTTTTTTTTAATTATTTTTAATTATTAAAAAAAACTATTTCCTTAATACCTCCCTACAGAGGTAAGGAATTCCCTACAGAGGTAAGGAATAGCTTTAAAGGAACACATTTAAAATACTTGTGCTGGCACTCTGACCCCATCAGGGGTCAGCTTCAGCACTGACTTTAAATTAAAAATGCGCTTCAAATGTCATTTCTGAAGGAAAACACTCATTGGTCACAACAACATTTCACAGAAGAAAAAGGCCAAGATCACTTTCTTCTGTCTGACCACAAGAAAGAAATCCCAGCATTTGTGAAGCCTGCCCAGTTGAACAAAATCAGAAATATCTGCAGCACTATTGAGCTGGCATTTCAATTTTAAAAATTACTCCTACAAATATTATAAAATCAAAAGACTCTCTAGAAAATAATGACTCCAGTTAACCCACACACAGTTTCAGTCCAACCCCTACAATTATGACAACACAATTTCAAATCCCTCAAACAGCCTTACTTTGACAACACACCTCAAGCTCAAATCAGTATGTTACAGCAGCAGAATAAACGCCACATTCCATCTTGAATGCTAAGAGCAAGAATTAGGAAAAGAAATGGAAGTTTGGAAATCTTGCAGTAAATAATGGAAAATGTACCTACTAATTAGTTTAACGAATGTTAGATTCCTTGAAAACTTGATAAATATGATAAAAATTTATGTTCAGTAAGATAACCAGAAAGGCCTATTTAGTAAGTACACATTCTTTGATAAGCTGCAAAGCTAAGCAATTTTTGAACATTATAAAACTATTAAGGTTAAAATATGCCTTACTGAATATCCACACAAGCAAGGATTTATGAAATCTAGTGAGTGATAGATAATAACCATTGCCCAAGGGATTCTTCCTGAAGTGCTATGTCAGAAACACACCCTGTCAGTATATAATATGTCTGTTCTTTAGGAAATAGTTAGAAGGTTTAAGGAGGAGTGCAAACTCCAGCTCTGGAATTTACAAACACCTTGAATCAGATATGCCAGAATTCTCCAGGAGACCCATGCTCCCACAGACCTGAAAGCCATTCCCACACACCAAGCAGTTTCTTCACAGTGCAATGCAAGTGCAATCTTCACTGGAGCCCTATTTTCTCCTCCTCTACTCTCAATGGACCATTCAGCAACTCTGAGGGGAAAAAAAAAGGGAAGTAGCTGTCTTTTTTAGTATGAGATAGGGAGATTCACTTGCAGGGCCAAAGATCAATGCTGGCAGTCCCAGCTGGGAACCCCTCAGCAAGCACACAGGAATGGTAACTGACCTGTCCCTCCACAGTCACCAAGGCTATCATACACCATCTCCCAGCTCCTGCACCCAGGATCAAGAAAGGCAAAAAAGGCATGGGGGCTACAGGGTGCACAAACCAGCTTTCATTTCTAGTCCTGCTGAGACTTGCACAGGAAGAAGGGAAGGTTTACACATCTCCTGTGCCCAGCTCCCCAGCCTGCAGAGGGCACAAAGGGAGGCAGTGGGGTCAGCACACCCTGCTCACCCCAGAATACCCAGGGAGGATGCCTGTATAAACTCCCAGTGCTCCTGTCTGAGTGGAAGAAATAATTAGGCACTTAAGAGTCAAATATTTATCTATTTACATTAAAAAATTCCAAGTTTATTTATGTAGAAAAAACTCCAGGCAAGGCACAGTTGCACCACTTTTTCTGAATAAATTATGCATACAAGAAGGACAGAAAAAGATTTCATCGATGTACATTATCTTTTATGGTCATACTAATTTAACAAAAGAAATAGAAATATATATAACAATACACTAAAAATAGCTGTGTTATTTCACAAGCCAAGGAAAAACCTGAGAGGTTATTCACCAAAATTTAAATCCATGTTTCCATTTGATTCATAAAATCATCTATGATATTGGAAATGCTTCAGAAACTGCAAAAATAGGGGACCTCAAAAGAGATCTACAAATGCACCTAAGCACTACAAACACCAAGCTACATAATAAATTTGTGTCTTGGTTTGAAAAGACAGGTGTCTACTCCCATTTCCAACCTAAGACAATCTGGAACAAAAATTTTAAGTATGCTCTAATCTTCCAGTGTTTAGACTTCACCTGAATCTGCAGGTCAAAGATGTTAACACTCAGAACATCACTGCTCATCATCCTTTTTATTTTCAGTTTGTCATTGAAAACAACCGGGTATAAAGTTGTCTCACTAGCTTTTTGTTCCCAGATCCTATAACCTTACCTCCCTAATGGCTGCTGTGATCAGCCATGTGAAAATTATTGCAGCAAATGTTGAAATTGGAAAAAAAATAAGATTAACTGTGGTTGTAACAGAAAGGATATGTAAAGCACATCACACTGCTCAGTTTTAAATAGGTCACGAGCTAGAAGGGAAACGAACACCCCTCATGCACCAGGGAGCTGGGTAATGTAAAAAATCTTCCATTTTCTCTGATACCGTAGAATGAACAGAAATCTGCTGACTTCTGTATTCTGCAACAATACTGAAGTAGTTTCATTTTGATAAAATTTATTCATTTAAAAATTAAACACTGCAAAATCTAAAATAATTCCTCCTTAATAAAATGGAAGACAGCCATATCCCATGGTACCCAGGAACAGCCAGACTTCTGTTCACATAGAACCAGATACTGTGTGGTTCAACTCCCAGATTTTTTCACCCTGGATTTATTCTGAAGCGCTGGAAGATTTATACCCACTGCACATCAGGTATTGACTGAATGGTTCTCATTTACTTTTTGAGAATGCTTTGGAAAGAACAGGTTATGTTCCAGCCCTTCTTTTCACAAGCTTCTGAAATGCCGTCCATGAGGATTTAGGCCAATACAAACAGGAATGTTGACAACTTCCTGTTAAACCATTTTGATCTAAACCCCAACAGACAGAGCCTTCTCTAAGAGCATCAAAATCTGCATTTGTCCCATGGTTACATAGCTGCCCCTACTTTTGCATTTTTCAAGCACATGATTTAAAGAGCAGTCATTTAACAGTGAACAGGTTTTTCAGGGAAGGTCAAAGGCCCTAACGTTTATAAATCTCACAAATCTCTCCTGTAGAAGACAATAATGTAACTGCATCATTTGGCATCTGTCCTAGGGTGACTTTATGATGCTTGTATCCCCAGTTGTCTGTTCTGCCTATGCTGGTTATTGAGTTCTGTGCTTTTCAAACTAGATCTGAGAGCAAAGGGGGGAAGGAGAAGCAACGGAATGTCTGAGGCAGCTCAAAAACATAAAGAGCTTCAGCTCTCACTCTCTCTCGTGGACAGCTCTCACTCTCTCTCGTGTCTGCAGCACAGACAGCAGGAGAGAGCTCTCCTTTACTTTTAGTTAGTGTCTAGCTAGCTGAGGCAAAGAAGTTCCCTGAACTATGACTTTTCTTCTTGGAACTGATCAGCCTGCTCTGGACTGAAAACCCAGAAAAACATCAGGAGCTCACGCCTGTGACCCACCAGGGCCCAGGATGTAACTGGTAACAGACCGAGTGAGCCGAGCTACACCCCACAAAAAGGACTCTCTCTCCAAATTTGCCATCTCTTCAGAACAACATCAAGTTCCATTGTTTAATATTACTCANTCAGGAGCTCACGCCTGTGACCCACCAGGGCCCAGGATGTGACTGGTAACAGACCGAGTGAGCCGAGCTACACCCCAAAAAAAGGACTCTCTCTCCAAATTTGCCATCTCTTCAGAACAACATCAAGTTCCATTGTTTAATATTACTCATTTTTATGCTTGTGAATACTCTGCTTGTTGAATAAACAGGTTTTTTCCACTTTTCTCAAAAAAAATTACCTCCTGAAAAAAACTACTTGGGGGAGAGGCTGCTTGAATTTGCATTCTAAAAAAAAAGAAAAAAAAACTCCCAAAATTTGACCTAAACCAAAACAAATACAGCATTATAGCATTATACTGAGCTCTCTTTTCACTGATTACTGAATTCTTGCCAGGTTATGCCATTCCCTTCATTTTTCATCATCATATGACCATCAAAAGCATTAGAATCAGTTCTTAAAAAGACTAAGTGTGATTTTAACTTTTTAATCACAGATGCCCTGCCCTCTTCCACACTTCTTCTACACTGTTATTCTAAAGAGGTTTAGCTTTATTAATGGGTACTAGGCACTACTGCAGTTCCTGAGTAAACTCCTATGAAGCTCCAAAATACTTTCATAAGCAAGAACAGTTCCAATTTCTTCTTCAAAATTGTTACCACAAGCCAGCACATCTTTCAAACCATTAAAACAATTAGTACTAGCACTGAACAGAATCTGTGTTCCTATATCTATAGTCTTATTTCATACTGACCCCAGCTGTCACACCTATTTTAAATGCAAAAGATCCCTTCCAACCCAAACCATTCTGTGATTCAAAGATTCTGTGATCATTAGCTGAGGACCTACCCCTGGAGAAATGCTGCAAAAACAATTATGAGAATTCATGCAGGTTTAGAAATACACTTACATCAAATGTCACTAAAAGAATGCTGCTCCAATTCTCAATCTAAACTACCTTCCCAAATAAAACACTTCGAGTACAAGAGTAAAGTGGAAGTATCATTATCTAAACTCCTCTATCTATTTTATCTGGAGAAAACTAAGCTTTCTGCCTTCATGTCTTCAATGGATATCACCAACAAAAGAAGACAATTAAGGTTTCAAGGAGAGGCACATTCACTGTACAGAGAACACAGTGGAGCTGCAGGAAAACCCTGTCCAATTCCTGCAACAGTGACAGATCAGACAAAGACCTCTTGTAGTTTCTGGGATGGCTGAAATATCTCTGCCTGAAGCACAGACCCAGAAAGCTTCAATTGCTGCAGGGAAGCACAAGATCTGGATGTCTCAAGATCACACAGATGCAGTGGCTCTAAAATTTGTTCCAGTCGTACTTGATTTATCCAGGCCCTGGAGGCTACTAACCAAAATCACAGTAAATTTCACATACATTCTCTTCTGGCTACTGTTGCAGGAAACAAAAAATCCAGGAAAACAAGAACAGCTTAATTAAACAGTGTGTGGTAAGAGACAATGACCTCTTAGACTATGAATCCTAAATTACTGTAATTAGAAAAGTTACCAAACACATTCAGTTTTACCTGAGTAAAACTGAACAAGTACAGGAAATATTTATTCATATGTTTCAAACATATCTGCAGATAAAATCTCTGGCTTACTTACATTTCATGTGCTGCTGCAAAAGCTTTGGGTTACAGCACCTGAATGAATCTTTCAATCTGATTTGTTGATGCAAAAGGTAGGTACTGACAGACTAGAGTTGCATTATTTTCACCTGATTGTTTATTCTTTAATTGGAAGTGATGAAGTAGAATCTGCAGCAGTTGGTCTGCTCTCCCATGTCTGCTGTTACCTATTTTCAGACATGAAGTGACTTGAGATAGGCACCACACAATTTTCTGCAGGAAGATTATTCAGTAATTCCCTTTCATTTGTATGTGAGCACTCATTGTGTTTCCACACCACTCCCAGGAGAGAGTGGCAGAAGGACAACGCCACAACTACTCAGGGCTGTCTCATCCTCCCTGATCACAGTGACCAGTGATTCTGGTGGGAGAAGCATTAACAGGTATCTGAGCAGCAGCTCAGGATCAGGCAGCCATGATGAGTATAGTGTGTGATGGAGTATTAAAGAGAGCTGCCACAATATCTGCAGTCTAGGATGGCCAGAAATACTCAAGTAACAGAAGAAGCAGGATATAAAGGAAAAAAATTCTGTCTCAACTGATTGCTTCTCCACATTGCTAGTCCCAAACTCACACAGCTACATGGCAATGGACTTGCAGAATAATATCTTTTCAGTGCCACACGATGCTAAAGCTGAAATTTGAATGGTGTTCTTTTCTCTAAACCAGAAATGGTTAGTCAATGCTTGGATTTTATTCTACAGAAGGTAACAACCCCTTATATGCAAAATATAAATTCAGTTCACAAGTCTAACCATCAGTCAAATTTTGCTGCAGCTTTAACATTGCTAGTAAAGTTTCTTCTGATTTCACTAACAAGCCAGAAACTAAAGAACCATGTAAAATTAAAGCTTTTTACAGCCCGCAGGCTGTTTTAAATTTGCATCTATTTGAAACATCCAGATTCCTTGCTGTAATTTTTCAGTAATTGCAAGTAGGCCAGCACATCAAAAGTAGGCGGACCAGCTACACAACATGTTGATGTCAGCATCCAGCACTGCTGCTCTGCACAAAAAAAAGGGCTGCACAACAGGTTCTCAGGGATGAAAAATCATCTTATTGCAAACCTGTGCAACAAAGCACTACAATTAACACTGTGGATAACTCCTTATAACACAGTTATCTCCATGCAGATGTCACTCAGCACCACTTTTTAAAAGCCACTTAAAAAAAAAAAAATCCAATCTTCCATAGCACAGCTTCAAGTTCTGTATGTATGTTTTTACCAAATGTTCTTCTTTTACCACTAATTTTTCCTCATTACTTCATCACCCTTTCAGTTCTGTGGAAAGGAGGGAGAAAAAAAGAGTTTTTTGTTCCTTCTGCACCTCCTGCCCTCTGCTCCTTAGCTTTGCACAGACATGGTCTACAACAGTGAAGCTGTGAAGGACATGATTCAGGAACCAGCTGGAATACCTGTCTGTTTGTAGATAAAAAGGCACCCAGATGATAAGCTCATTCAGGACTCCAGCAGTTTCAAAAAACAAACAAACATTAACAAGAGCCTCCACAATTCTGGGTGGTAAAGATAAATAATGAGCCCTCATTTAGCTTTGTGGAAGTTTACTTAAAAGGGAAACTATATCTGCCTGTCTGCAGCAGCTGCTGTGATAAAACACCAGCATTACATGAATCAGTCGAGAGGGAAAACTGGAGCACGCAATTCTTCGAAAGTTTCCTTAAAATTGTGCCTGAATGTGGATGTTAGGGTTCCTTAAGAATTCAGGGATTGGTTAAAATCTATCAGGAGTAATAAAGACTTGCAAGGTATGTACTGTCTGCCATTTTAAAAATAATTTAATCCTAAAATCACCAAAGCACATATTAAGACTCTATACTGAGTGTCGGACATACTCAGAAACAACTTTTAACAATCTCACAGAGTAGATTAAACTTCTGTCTTCCCCATAACTTTATGAATAAAGGGACTAGACAGTGGGTTTTTTCTGCATTGAAAAATAAGTTCACCTTTGAGAATAGGTCATCCATGAAAAATTTCAGCCTTAAGGATGAATATTTTGAAAGCTCTGAGCATATAAAATAGAATGCCAAAAGAAAAATAATGTTTCAACTCAAACCACGGACTGGTGTTTTGAACCAGCAAGCTTTGAAGGAGAAATATCTTCTACTGCTACTGCAATTTTCTCTTTCCCTGCTAAAAATAGTGACTGACAATAAATTCTCTTGAAAAGCCACTCACTTTGGAAAATACAATATTTTTGTTTAAATAATTGTATCAAGGACATATTCATTCCCCTCTTATAGATAAAATGCATGCAATAAGGGAAAAAATTGTATGGTTATTGCTGAATTTATTTACAGAACTAATATTAATAGCCTGTAGGTAGCTTTCTCCCCCCACAGAGAATTGTAATGAGTTACATCCTTGTCTGTTTTGCACTTTCTTTTAACAATCCCCCAGCAAGACCAGGAAATGTCTCTCATACTTTTCATTCTAAAGATTATAGCCTGAAATTTCACTCTGTATGAGGAAATAAACTGAAAAAATAGTGTATAATTTTATTTATCTACTTAGTTAAAACCTTTTAATACCATTTCAGGATTGCTATCTCCCATTCCAATGTTGCAATTAAATGAACCAAAATCTTCCAACCAAGACTAATTAAAGCTGTAGTTTCTCAACTACAAAGTCAGTATACACAGTAACCTAAGTACATTTTCCTGTATTTTTCTTATATACGTTTTCAGTGTCACTTCTGGTGGTAAATAAAACACAAGCACAATATATACATCAAAACCAAAAATATGGTAAAAACTCTTTCTGCTCAGGCTCTTTCAGGAACAATCTGCAGGAAGAGAAGATTAAAAAAAAAAAGCTGAAATATGTTTCATTTAAATGTGCATTCTAAATAAACCATTTGCTCCATTGCTTGCACTGACAAGTGCTAACCCACTTGGTCCTTATAAAAATTCCTATGTAATGGAATGCATGGATAGATTTTATCAAACACAGGTCTTTACTGTATCTTATACCTTCAAAAATAGCATCAGACACAAGGCAGATTTCAGCACTGGGTGCAGCCTCTGCTGCAGCCAACCTGCCCTGGCTGGAGGGAACACCCCTCTTTCTGAAAAACACCCTTCTCGGAAGACTCTTCTTGCAAGAAGAGCTGTCAGAGACAGTCTTCAATTTCAGAGCTGGACTTGCTGCCAATCACCAGAATTGCACCTTCTGGAATTCCTCTGAACCCAGTGAACTGTGTCCCCAAAGGCTTTTCAGACCCCTTTGCAGCAGAGGAGGAAGAAAAAGACAAAGAACCAACACCTCTGTGCAAGCTGTTCTCCTCACTGTATTCATGGTATAGTTACAGGTACCAAAAGAAACCAAATCTGATTCTTGAGATACAAGTTTGGAGGGTTTTGGGTTTTCTGCTTACTGACTCATTATTCATTTGCTGTACAATGATATGTAATTTCTACAAATTAAAATTGGTTGGTTGCACTGCGGTGCAATTTATTACTGTGTTGAACATCTAAAGGACCAAGTTCCAACCACATGCCAGTTTTAAGACTGGATATTATTTTGGTGAATTTTCTACTTCTGCAGTAAGAATATTCAATGTAGAAGCCAGAGAATAATTGTACACCTGTACTGTCCCATTGTTATTAAATCATTTCTCACAGAACCACAGTGTATGATTTAGTTTCTTTCCACAGTAGCTTGACAGCTCAGATCAAAGTGGCATCCTGTGATAAAATCCCACAAATGCTCTAAAGAACAACATCAGGTACTTGTCACAGTTTATGAACTTTAAGAAAAAAACACAAAACAAAAACCATGCACAAAACCTACAAGCACTACACACTATGAACTAGTGCTACAATAATTTGCTTTAACAACAAAAAATGCTAACAATACCACTGATTTCTATCACTTGCAACCTTACATCCTTTCATTTGTTAGAGCAAGTCTAGCAATCTGACAGCTGTTGTAACCTCTTTTACTCTATCTAACCAAGTGTCAAGCCAGGGTTTTGTTTGTCTGATTAAATTGTTTAATTTAAATTGTTTAAATTGTTTAATTGTGCACAGAAGTGCACAAGATTTCTGTTTCCTATAATGGAAGATTATAATAGTTAGAAAAAAATTTTTCAGTTGTCATTCTGTGCATGCATGTGCACTGACAGTAGTAATTTCCTACTAAACTAACTAATATTACAGAAGTTCTTTAGGACCATATAACTGAGCTCCTTTGATGGGTCTTTTGAGGCAGGGTCACTGGAAGGACTTTGCAGCAGGGTTCAAGTGTCAAGTAACATGTACATGGGGATAAGAGGCAGACTCTTTTGTTTATTTGTCACTTACTGGACATTAATAGTGGAGGAAAATGCTTTGAGCACAGCACATATAAGGCAGGAGATGCAAAAATATCATCTGTGTCACAACTCCTTGTTGCCAGAAGTATCATGGAAGAAGAAATATCATTATGCAATGCATTTCAAAAATCTCTTTCATGTCCTACCCCCTAGAAATAATTCTTAAATTTTACTGGTTTTTTTTAATTGTTAATCTTTCCATAAAGAATTAGGATGCTTTAAACAAAAACACTGTTGAAAATGAAGGTCCAATGTGCTCTGACTTGTGTTCCAATAAAACAGGTCTAGAATCTCAAGCTGTTGTGAACCTGACTTCCACAAATTGTTGCTACCATTGGAAGGGTTAGTTCAGACTTGTTTTCGTCTTACAAACTACTTATCTTTTTGATCAGTCAACATGGTTGTTAGCATTTACTTTTTATTACTGTGATTTTATTATTTAGCATGTATTTAAGTACCACAACCTCCATTCTTTCTGTTCCCCTTTGTTTCAAAGCAGATATATCAAGACAGATTGATATATCATGAAGTGACCCAGAGAATCCATAAGTCCACATAAGCCCATATCTGCTTCCAGCGCATAGAATTTAAAAAATCAAGAGCATTTAAGATCACAGCAGCCCTGTGAATGTCAGGAAAGACTTAGGAAGGAGTCTTGTTTTGAACAGCTGGCTGTGGTCTTGTTCAGTAAGTGACTGAGCTGTGCCCAACAGAACTTTCAAATTTGCTGCAGTTGATTAACATTGCCTTGACAACCAGAATGAAAATGCAGCAGTTCTACCTGGTCAAAACTCTTCCCTTCTCCTCCCCTGCCTTTTTTTTTTTTCCCTTTTCTAAAAAGTTTCTCAGAGACAAACTGTTAACAAAATTTAAATAATGTTGTGCAAGCTACTTTCAATGGAAACACACTTTTAAAAACAAAATTATTTTCCAGGTCTTTTCAAGGTAAAAACAATCAATAAACCTGTAGAGAGCTCTGGCACCACGCCATGCACGTGAATCTACTGACACATTTAAACAGCTTTATTGGATTATGGCCATGAAGACGGATGCTTTAAGACTCTGTACACAGAAGTCTCATTTGACTCAACAGGATATTTATCCACTAAAAACCTGCAGAACCAAAGCCATATGGCCTTTTGGCTTGGATTACAGAATCATAAGAATACTGTCTTTTTACTCTCCTAAGGGTGAATTAACACAGTCATGGAATATGCCCCTAAAGAAATATTTGTGCCCAAAAGCACGAGCCGACTCTTTAAAAGCACAAAGTCTGTTCTTTCATAAGCATTCCTGAAGTAAAGCACTGGACTTCAGTCCAATAGTAAAAACTGTTAAGAATGGTTAAATAATTGGCAATATCAATATATAATGTACTTATACTGGTTTGGTTTGTGTTTGTTATCACAGAATCATATAATGCCCATGTTGGAAGGGACCCACAAGGACCATCAAACTCCAACTCAACACAACAAATCTGGACAGGGACATGAAAAGAACCTCTTGCTTTGAGTACCAGTTTGGAGGTCAGCTGTTCCATGATACTGAGGTGGACTAACACAGGACCCCAATAAGACTGCTTGTGTGAGTAATGCCTTAATTAGCAAACCATTAACAGCCCGTAGGCTTCACAGAGAGGAATGGAAGGAACAGTTCCTGTTTCTAAGCTGGTGATCTTACATCTGTCATAAATAAGTCTAAATCATTTATATCTCCACTAATATTCAACTTAATAAAAGCCCCACAATTCACTACTACACCAGCCTTCCCCAGTGCACTGTAACTCAGTGCTAGTATAACTGCCCTGTTACAACAGTATAGTTCTTCCAGTTTTCATCACTGAATTTCTTAGAATGAAGATGAATGTTGACTTGTGTAAACCTCCTGCTGCTCTTTACACCTGCCTTATGCAGCTCCCCTAATGCCCAGAGCATCTGCTCATATTTTACTTTCAAAATGTACTGCTTCTTCACATTTTGTTTTCTCCTACAACTCCTTAATAAAATCTTTGTAGAGTCAAATGATGAAAAATTGTTAAGCCCAGCAAACTGCCTTTTTTTTCAATGGCAGATTTTGTAGTATCTGAAAAACTGCTCCACTTCATCCCCTTGAAACACTTGTTTCAAGGGGTTTTGTTTATTAATACTGTTTAATGCAATTAGGGGCCACTGAAACAACTCATTTCCCAGATGCAGAGGACATAATCTGAAAATTTGTCCTCGGAATGGAACACTTACCATCTAAGATTTATTTTGTCTGTGTCTTCTAATTCCTTTCTGAATTTCTTACAACAGCACCATCCATATAATTAAATTCCCAAGAACATATAAACCATTAAAATATGATTACAAGAATTTTTAACATGCCAAATAGTCAGTAAATTCTGTTGAGTTTTACCAGTATTGCAAAAAAAGACAAGTAACAAAAACTTGAACTAA
This sequence comes from Urocynchramus pylzowi, assembly GCA_013397555.1. Lineage (NCBI taxonomy): Eukaryota > Metazoa > Chordata > Aves > Passeriformes > Fringillidae > Urocynchramus > Urocynchramus pylzowi. The sequence continues at coordinate 9,110 of VZRH01007329.1, read as the reverse complement.
GTTTATCCTATTCAAATTGTTCCAGAAAAAAACTAGTTTTTTCCAGATAGAAATGTGTCTGTAACAGCCTTCTATCTTCAATAAAGCTGACATCTGGCTCAGGGGTTTGCTATGAAAATGAAATAAAAATGAAGTATTTTCTAACCAATCATAGTAAAGAAATACCCTAACCTTAAGGAAAAAGCCCTACAGGCAAACAGTTAAAATATTGTGTGCCACAAGGCAAATAGATAAAAAATTAAAGGAACAGTATATGCTTAGCATTTCTGCAATATGATTAAATCTAATCACGACTATGCACAGTATTTGACAACAAGTTAACATAATGTAATGCTTTTGTAGGGTTGGGAAGGGGATGTGCGTGCTGGTTTTCAATAGTGACACCCAATACATCATCCAACCAGCCTTCAAAGACCAGGCCCTGCAGGAAATTTAACCAGGTTTACTATTCCCTGTTGTACTTCCTGCCCTTACACTTTAGCACCATTACAACAGCAAACTGAGGCTGCTAAAATGAAACAGCCAGGAAGGTTTGCTGAATCATCCCCAGCTTGGCCAGGCAGCCTCCTCAGGCCCCCTGGAAACAAGGGGTGCTTACAGCAGGGCAGGCCCCAGTACCACTCACACAGCTCCACCTCAGCATCACCAATGTTCACATCAACAGAATCAGGCACGAGAAGCAAACACAAGAGTGACAATTTCACCATAAGGAAGACTGACAAAGATAGGGGATCACTTCCTAAGCTGCCTGATTCAAAGTATGAGCATTCTGCTCATAGAAGCAAACCAGTGCTCGATTGCTTCCTTAGATCAGAAGTGTTAACTTGGTCCAGTTATGTAGTTACATATCCTTTTTTTAATAGTTTGTATTTGATGAGATCTTTCTATGGGATCAGAATTATTCAATACCACAAAAACAAACCTATTAGGTAATGTACACGACAGGCAGTGTAAAACAAAACAGAAAATGTACACATTTCTTTGCACTGTCTCTGTCTTTAAATGCAGAATTAGCAGTATGTGTACATCATACAGCATTCATCTCTCACAAAAAGAAGTAATTGTAAAAATGCACTCAACGTCATTTCACTCCAGCTCATGGAGTACAAAGCTTACAGAAAACAGGCGAGATGACTACTAGAACTGTCCTAAAATCCTGTTCATAAACCATACCTAACATTTCTGGTTTCTTCTTTAGAAACTGTACTAAAATAAGAACAGGGAATGATTCTCTGCAGCAGGGAGATTATTGCCATTCATTCTTCCATTACAGTGCAGCAGCTGCATTTGTCTGTTCCTGTCATGACAGCATTGCACTGAACGGACATGATATGAAAATAAAATTTTACATTTTCTGCTACAAAAATAACTTTTCCACTGTGCCGCCTAGAATCAATGTCTAAATGAATTACAGCATACAGGTAAAACCCTGTCAATTAAAACAGTTCTCCAAGTTTCTACCCACCATCTACAGAAAGATTTAGTACTGGAGGTGGCAGAAATTCTGTCTTATGACAACTCCATTACTTAAACTTTAATAAAGGTATTTATTAGTTCAGCCTGAACAGATCTACAACTAGATAGCTGTAAGTTCTACAGTTCTTTCAAACTATATTCAAAAAACCTATGGATTAGACATACTGGAAAAGAATTAATCTTCCAAGACAATTGCTATTGTGAAAAAGGATTAAAGCCTTTCCACTCAAAACATGCTGGACTGACAACTGATTCTACCAAACTACTGAATTTTAAGTCATTTGGTCTGCCACTGCTGCACATTACAAAAAGAAAGCAGTGTACAGGGTTGCAGGAGAAAGTTTCTTCAGGTGTAACAAAGTACAAAAAGCAGCTTTATGATACTGCCTTTAACAAGCCCTGAACTATAAACACATATAGAGAACAGAATTTATAAAGTCTATGCACTGTACTTTATTTAAAAGTATCTTGCACATGAGAGATGTGCAGTAAGACGGAGTCAAGGCCTGCACAGCACTGCATGGTAGCAGAATGAGACACAACAGGCATCAAATGAAAAAAAAAGCTACAGGTTAGATAAAAGAAAATCTTTTTCCCTGGAAGGACACCCCAAAAGGGGACCAGGTTGCCCAGAGGGGCAAAACAGTCTGATTCTCAGAAAATTTCAAGGCATGCCTGGATAAAGCTCTGAGTAACCTCATCTGACCCCTGAGCTGGTCCAAGCTGTGCAGGAGGTTGTACCAGGACCCTCATGAGGTCTCTTCCAAACAAAATTATTCTGTAATTCTCTAATTACAAAGAGAAAGCAGAGGAACTGATAGTCATAAATAAATCATTGTGACATTTCTGTGACATATAAAATAATATTGCAGCAAAATTATTATGCAAGGGTATAAAGTCTTTATATGAAGGTCCATAAACCATTCTTACAGTATGCATAAACACAGTAAAATTTATGTGCATGGTAAAAAGTCTAATTTAAAACTTTTATAAGATTTAACTAATTATATTTTATTAGCATTACTTCTTTCCAAAAAAGAGGATTAAGTGTAACAATTAAGTACATCTTGCTAAGAGGCAACTATGCATTTTATTATTTAAGTGATAAACATGCTAACATGCTTCAGCTTTTAACTTTGATTTTCTAACTAAATATATTTTGTATATGCCAGAGAATTTTACAGAACATTTCCCACCAGTGCTAGTGCTAGCACAGCCCCTACAGAACTCACATTATCAATCTCAAAGGAAGCTCCATGTCAAACTACATTCATTGACTAGGAGCATTTCCCACTTTGCTCCCTATGTCCATCACTCTAATTTAACTACCAGAACAGCAAACATGCTGCAATAACCTGAAGCCTTGATTAATTTACAGCTAACCTCAATTCACCTAGACCCACCAGAAGAGGGGTATTTTGTTGTGTGATTTCTGTGGTTCGGATTTTTTGTTTTGATTCTGTTTTTGTTTTATTAAATTGTGTGAGAAGTGATTTAAGTGTTCTTATACCTGACACAGAACACGGGTCAGTTCCATCCCCGAGGCAGCTTTCTGAGAGCATGCAGTCATGTTTGCACATCTATTTCCTACAGCTGTCAAATCTGTATCAGAAAAGACTGGGAAAAAAAAGACCTTGGCAGAGCACTTCAGTTTCACAGGACACATGCACAACGCAGTATCCATAAAGGAAAAAAAGAGAATAACCCATATGGATCAGACTAAATGGATATTTAGTAAAGCATCCTTGAAAGGTGGAACACTTCCTAAAGGCTCAACAAGAAAGACCAACATTTTGGCAGGGCATGTTGCAATAAGACAATGGGTAACGGTTTCAAACTAAAAGGGGGTAAATTTAAGAGTAGATAGAAGGATGAAATTTTGTACAAAGAGGGTGAAACACCAGCACAGGCTGCCCAGAGAGGCAGCAGATGGCAATCCCTGGAAACACTCATGGTACGGTTAGCTGGGGCTCTGAGCAACCTGATGTAGCTGAAGATGTCCCTGCTCACTGCAGGGAGCTGGACTAGATGGCCTTTACAGCTCCCTTCCAACCCAAAGCCTTCTGTGATTCCATGACCCCTCACATGTGAACAGAAGCAGGCCAACCACAGCTGCCCCCAAGAGTAGTGATGAATGCACTAGGGTCAGGCTTTTCTGCTTGGGGTTTTAGAGGATTTGCTGCTGTAGAACTTGGGCCATCAGTGATCCAGGCTGGAGGAGCAGGTGTGTGAGCTGTAACCCTGCAGCTCACTCCACAGTGGCACCCAGGACCACACACTGCACAGCACTGTGGGGGATGGTGGCTCAGCTCTGCTTGCTCCATGCCTCCCACAGGGAGGGGTACCAGCGCTCCATGGAAAGGCAACAGCTCCCTGCAGAAATGCCTGAAATGCCATCTCTAACAACACTTGTTAGAATCTCATTCCTAGTAACACCCCTTGCAAGACTCCTGTAAGATGGGTTAAGGCTTATCTCTACTTACAAAGACTTTAATAGCTTTTGAACTGACACTACTAAAAGCAGTGAAGAAATGAGCTACCAAAGGCAGTGAATGAAGGATATAGAGAGAATTTATTCAAGTTACATTGAATTACCTTAAAATACTCCTCTTCTGCATCTTCCTTGGAGGACTTCAGTATTGTTCACATCTTTTTTCACATTATTAGTATCTATATTTTATTTTCAGAAATATTTTTTCTCCCTCCCTTGATAACTGCTTTAATTTTGTAACTATGTCAGAAGCATCTGTCATTTCTCCCCTAAACTATCAAAGACACTTAGGATGGGAACACATTGCCTTTCTAGACTATCCTTACTACTGAGGCAAGATTCATGTAGCATACAGGCACAGGTACACACACTTCTTTAAATTCATCTTCATTTGTTCTAACCTTTTCAAGATTCTTAACAACTTCTCAGCTTGCTCTTTGCAATTCTAATGAACCATTTTCCAAAGCAAATAAAAACCTTCCCATTTCATTTTCACTAAGTCAAGAAGGCGTCCACAGCAAGGATCAAGAGCTCTTTAGCATGCCTTCAATTATTGTTCTCACTAACTCTCTTCCCTCACCACCCAGGTTCAACTCTCTTCACAGCACAGCAGGGAATACACCCACCCTTCCATGATGAAAATTAGCTCACTCCTCCCACAGACACTCCCAGTGATTTCAATGGGGAAAGGCTCAAGTGGAGAAGGACACTTGGCTATCATTTCACTTGTGTTTAAAAAATATAACCTACCTGTAAAATTGGGGGAGGCAGGAAACAGAGGAGTAATATTACTCCTGATATAGGTCTCTGTACCTATCCTCTCTAATCCTCTCTATTAATTTAGCAATAAAATATCATCAGCATCTCCAAGATTTTGGTCTACAATCAAATTTTAGTTACAGGGAATTTAGCTCTCCATTTAGGTTCATATCCTTGACATACAAAGGACTGCTCTAAGAATGCTGCTTTTAGTGAAAATGTCACTTTTGCCAGGAATTTTACCCAGAGACGAGGTACATCTGTTATTTGTCTATGAATTAATAATCAGTAAGAAACTTTAACAAAAGGCTGCATAATCTTTTCAGATCCTGAAATAATTTATTGACCTATACTAACTTAGCAGAAGAGGCGAAATGCTGCTGTATTTTCTTAAGATAATCAAAAATACTCTGCACTTCAGACACATCTCCTGCAGGAACTGCTCACACACCTCCTTCCCAGCTCCCAGAAACAAAAGAGGGAGTCAACACTAGGAGAGCGTAGCCTCCAGTTCTCCTTACCCAAAAAGATACATAACTGCACTCTTTGACTATGGGGTCTCAACCTTTCCCACTTGAGTGAATCCAGAGCTGTACTTCATAACTGCAGATAACATCAGCTGATAAATGCATGGGTTTTTTTCAACCATTTGAGATCTAGCTAAAATAAACTACATAAAATTGTTCTGTGGTACTCTTTGTACTTCTCTCGCCCACAAATCAAAAGGGATCATCTTTCCTCCAGTGCTAACCAACCAAGTTACAGCTAAAATTAATATAATTGTTGTTTCATATATAAATCTTGCCTGAAGTAAGATTTTATTATATACTATCTCTTGTTTTTACAAAGTTAAATCCATGGTTAAATTAATGCAGAAAAATCCCAAACGTTCTTACTCAAGGAAATAAACAAATTTAAATTGGACATAGGAAAGCTTTCACTGAAAGCTTTCACGCCAGCAGAATTTATTGTTACGAGCTATAAAAGCACTGTTACAAGTGTCAAAATCTTACCTACAAATAAAGTTTTGTTCCATAATAACCATCTATAAAGGTCCAACTTCACAAAATCACACAAAGGCAAACTTCGAGATAGATCAGCTGAGTAATAGCCACTGATAGCTGAAAAGTAATCAGCTGCAGCACTCTCAAACCATGAAGAACTTACAATACAGACTCGTGTTCTAAAAAAAGCTAGATAGCAAATACAGGAAATTATTAGAGCCTGATGAGCCCCATCAAGCAAGGCCAAGGTCTGACTACTCTCCCAAATCCTGATGAGAAAAAGAGCCAGGGATGACAGGCCTATATATCACAGACAATCAGATGCATTGTGGCTGGGTTGTGACAACGACCTGAAATTCCAGAGGAATGGAAAGGAGGAAGTCAAGGTCAGGAAGGCCAAAATTAGGTTGGGGCAGTGCCCTCTGTCATGACCCATCCTCTGCCCTCCTTCCTGCATGCACAAGATCCCTGTGACTGTCTGTCCAAACATGCACACACTCCAGCTCCTCCTGGTGATCCTCCAGACCCTGCGTAAACACCTCCACAACAGCACGGGGCTGTTTGTGCATGGACAGACAGGAAAGCAGGAGACAGCATCTGTGGGGGTGGGATTGCTATGTTTGTTTGAATCTATTGTGATAAGCACCTTTCTGTGAGCAAAATGAATGAGTCAATACCTTTAGAATGCACCAACAGAAATGAGGTGTGGATGACAGATGACAATTGCTTGGAGGAAGAAAGAGACAAAGCAAGCAAAAAGTGATGCAGAGTGACTGGATAAGAAATTGAAGTGCTAAATGACAAGAGTGAGTTTTAGAGGGAAACTGCACATGGGATTATGCAAATACAAAATGCAGAATGCAACTTGATGCAGAGCGTGCAGGACAAGGGGCAGGGATGTGTACAGGAGAGACAATATCAAAAGAAGGATTAAGTGGCCAACTTGACACGGTCACACAGACAACAAAGTAGGAATATTGACTTGGACTTGAGACAAGACTAATAAATAATTTGTCAGGGTATCTAACAGTGATTTCTCTCTTTAGTTTTTTTTTTTTTTTTTTCAGCTCTTTTTCAGTGTAGCATTGTTCCAGCTTGCCCAGAACAGCTGGAATCCAAAGGCTGAATGATTACCAAGGGTCAGAACCCTCATAAACAATGCTAACAAGTTCTTCCCTCAAAGCAAGGTTGTGAGACAGGGAAAAGCTAAGAAGCTCCCCTGGTACATAATCCTAACTGGTCACAGAACTTGAGTTACACAGGAGACAGAGATCCCCACCTCTACCTCCTAACCTGCTACCACATGAGAAAAAAAAACCATACACCCTGCACAAAATTCAAGTTTCTTATTTCCTATGTTGATGTTCTATCTACTAAAGCACTGAGGAATGGCCAAGTACTATGGCCACAGTAACTGCACCACAAGCTCAGCCTTCAGATAAAGACAGCAAGACCCAACTGCTCCTGGCAGAGTCTGCTTTGGCTGCTGCCTGCTACGAGTTCCTGGAGCAAACATGTCAGGAACACAGCTCCTGCAGGATTTGTCCATCATTCCCAAGCATTATGTTCTCAAACAGTTTTCCATCCACAGCTCAGTTATTTCGCAAGGCTTTGCATTTCATCGAATCTGATTTTTACGAAGCGCCAAAGCAGAGAAATATGTTTTTTTGAGAATTTATTTTTCTGTGAGAAGGTGGTGTACGTCTGTCAGGCTGGGATCAATACAATATAACATTCCCCTCACATAACTCTTTCACAAACTACTATTACTGGCATTTTCACCAGGACATAACATCATTCATTAGCCACTCTTTAGTAATCAGAGTTCTGCATTCCAAACTGTTATTGCACTTCTAACTTGCATCCTTTCAGCATCTAAATAACAGTTTTTCTCATACTAAGAAAAAAAAAGCACAAAAAAATAACCCAATCCCCAAACAAAAGAAAACCTCTCACTACAAACAAAAACAGTAGCTCAGACTATATGGTACATAGTGTCTCTGAGCCTGTAAAAATGTCAGTTGTCCTCAGACTGAACTTTTTACATAGTCTGACATAAATCTGTTCCAGCCTGAAAAAAGGAACTTCAAATATCCACTTACTGGCAAGTCCTTACACACCTATAAATCTTTAACTCTTGGATGGAGGCATTTTGTGATGTCCTCCAGTAGACCTGGTACTAAGAGGGTTACTGAAGATCACACAAGATAGCTGTGAGAAAGCAAATCTTTTAGAAAATGTTTACAAGACATTTATATACTTATCTCCCACTTCTCTTTTTTCCTTTACGATTCAGTAAAGATTTTTTTTTTTAGTCACCACTCCCTACAGTTCCAGATCATTTAATTTTAAAAAAAGGAAAGAAAAGAATGTCAAATCAAAATAGCACATCATTTTTATAGTGTCCAACAAAGGAAGCATCCTCTCTAAATCTTGCTTTTTCCATAGAATATGAAGATATGTATATGAAGATATAATTAAGGAATGTATTTTCTCCTTCAATTATGGCTAAGAATCATGTATCACTTTACTAGGTGATAACTTCAACCCATAAAAACATACAAAGCTGTAGATCTAGGAGAGGGACAAAGAACTCAGCACAGTCTTTGAAAGTAACTTTCCTTAATTATTTCCAGAGATAGGAAGTCAGCACTTAGACCTCGTCCAAACATAAATATTGCTTGTCGTGCACAACTGGGAAAGTGTTACGTTTTACAACATTTATAAGACTTGATTGTAACAAAGGAGGAGGAACTATGTGAAATTCTGAAAGGCACTGCAGTTTAATGTTGGCTCTACTGGAGAGGCATGACAGAAAGCTGCCAAACAAACAGCCACGTGTTCCATATGGAGCGGGCTGAATGAAGCACCCAGCGCTGACAGAGAACTCCGGGCGGATGACGACGCTGCTGAACACTCCTTGCTACCAACAGCCAGTGGGAGACAATGGACAACAGCACTGAAAGGAAACAAACCTGACCAGGCCTTTGCCATGGACAGGAACCAAGCAATTCCTTCAGCCAGCTACACTTAGATTCCTGAGGAAGAACAATGACAGCAAATAATGAAAGACTCTATTTTATTCATCTAGAAATAAATCCAGGAATGAGTAATAGCCACGACAGTTTTGTCCAGATCAAGTCTTGCCAAATCAGTCTGGGTTTGTAGCCATAAGATTGGCAAGTAGCAAGTATCTCATAATATGACTAGATTCTGACATCCTTCATAGGACTTTTACATAAATAAATGGGGAAAATTGATTAAATTTCACTGGAATCAATGGAGATATTTTATAACAGTTAATGATTCTCAACAACTACAGAAATGCATTAAATAATTTTCTAGATAGGTCGGTTCTGGTTGCCAGGGGGGGAAAAAAA
>VZRH01007328.1:124658-141904 GCA_013397555.1 Urocynchramus pylzowi | reverse complement strand
AGGGGAGCGGAGCGCGCGGCCCCGAGCCCGGCGCAGCCGCCCCGGGCACGGCCAGCAGGACAGACGGACGGCAGGACAAGGGCAAGGGGCAGATGGTCCTGGCCACAGCAATAGAGATCTGCGTGTGACCCGCCCCGTCCCCCCGCCCCGGGGACAGGGATGCGGGGAGTTCATCGCGGTGGTGGCNTGAAGTCACCAGTGTACAAAATTAACTCAGTGACCACATCAGCAACAAGCACAAAGTTGCAAACTCTGACTGCATTGCAAAAGACATTAATCACCACAGTGGAGGGAAAAAAAAAAAAAAAAAAAAAAAAAAAAAAAAAAAAAGGAAAAGGAACACAACAACGGAAGAGGAAAAGGACAGAACTTGTCGCGCTCTGCAGCGCCGAGGATGCCGATCCCCCCGCCCCACCTGGGCGAGGCCGGCGGCCGGAGCCCAGCCGAGGGCACCGCTCACTGCTGGGGAGGCTGGGGGCACCCACAGCCTTGCCACGGCTGTGCTGCCCCCTCCGAGGCTCCCCAGGGGGGCACGGAGAGGGGTCTCCCAGTGCGGGGAGGAAGAGCCGGGGGCAGCGGGCGGCGGGGGGCCCAGCGGCTCTGCCCCACCCCCTGCTCAACCCTGTCCGGGAGCGGGAAGGCCGATGACCCTGCACCGTGGAGGAGGCCTTTGGGGAGGTTTGGTGGGTGGTGATTTGCCCTCTTCCACCGGTCCCTGCCGCACTGCTGGGGACTGGGAGGGGATGGGGAGGCGGGTGACGGGGAGCCGGGGGGTTGCCAGCAGCCCCCGACCCCCGGCAGCCCCGGCTGCCTCCCTGCCGTGGGAGGTGCTGGCAGCCATTGATGTAGCAAGTGTCCCTGTCTGTGTGTCGTTGTGTGTCCCAGCCGCTGCCACTGGCAGCCCCTGTCCCCCTGCCCTGCCCCACAGGGCTCGGGCCCTGCCGGAGGGATGGGTCCCCTCTGGTGCCGGCCATCCAGCAGGTTGGATGCTCGGGGCCGGGCTGGCTCTGCCGTGCCGGCGTCCCCGCGGTCCCTCTTTGTACCCAGGGACTGGAGGAGGTGGCAGCGGTGCAGCCCAGGCTGGCCTGCACAGCCCGGGAGCAGGGGAGGGAGCTCCGAGCGGCCTCCCGCGGGCCCGCCTGCTTCTCTGTGCTGTCCCCATCACCCCTCCTTGCTGTCACCCCCTCCCCAAACCTGTCACCCTCCCCTGGGGCTGGCGGGGAAGCGGCAGCGGGATAGACCCTGCCAGGGCTGGCTGCAGCGAGGCAGGGCGTGGTGGCAGCAGCCACTGGTGGCCCCTTAGTGACAAGGTCCTGGGGTGTGCGTGGAGGTCACACCTTCCCTCCCGGATTTGGGCACCCAGCAGAGCGGGGAGCTCACCCCACCGCCGCGGTGGGGAAGCTGTGGGGGCACCCCAAGGCAGGAGCATCCTGCTGCGGTTCGGGCTTCCCTCCCACGGGGTGGGTGCCGTGGGGCAGCCCCGGTGCCCCAATCCCCCACAAAGGGCTATAACGCTTTCCAGCAGCAGCAGCAGCAGTTTACAGAGCAGGGGCCGCCCCCGCCCCCGCCCCCGCCGTGCCCCGTCCCCGGCACCCCCCGGGCCCGGCGTTAGACGTAGCATTGCCCCACGTAGAGAGCTAGGCACCGGTTTTACTCCTCTTTGCCTTAGGTCCCTCGATGTCCTCGATCTTTCGTGCAATAATGTAGATAAGGGATCCCGGCCGCCCCGGGAGGGCTCGGTGGCACCTTTCTGGGAGGGCTCGGTGGCACCGCCCGGGGTGTGTCCCAGGGGGAGCCCGGTGTGGTTTCTGTCCCCGTCGAGGTCGCTGTGTCCGTAGGTTGTCAGGTTTTTATTTCCAGTTCCCTCAGCTGTCGGGTTTCGGACCTTCTTCCCGTAGGAGAGGCTGTAGTGTCACAGACGTTACCTCAGTTTGTCACTGTTGAAAAGGATTTAAAAAAACCACAACTGAAACCATAAAAAAATGACAAAATACATAGTTATAAAAGCAACAAAAAATTTCTCAATGGCGGTGAAGACTTTTTTTTATTATGAACTAAAGGAAACGTGATGCTGCTCGTGCGGGGGTGGAGGACACGGCCTCTGCCCTGCCGTGGCCTCAGCTGTGGCTGTCCCTCCGCTTCCACCCTGTCACCACGGCCACCCCGGGAAGGGAGGGAAGGGATGTGGGGAGCAGCACCGTGGGGCACCTATGGGTGGGGGGCACCCATGGGTGGGGGGCACCCAGCGGCCCTCAGTGCAGCCCCCTCCAAACAGCCAGGGCCGTGCATGCCAAATGTATTCCAGCCACGTCCGCAGGCTAATTTCAATTTCCTGGTAATTATGCAAATGAATGTGGATTTAATTAAGGGCAGATTTCATTAAAGTCTTCTTGGGGAAATGAGAACAGGGTGGGGGAGAGCGAGGAGGAGGGGGCGGTGGCAGGGAAGCAGAGATGAAGGCAGCGCCTGCCCCGGAAGATAAACGGCCACAGGGGATGCGGAGGGATGGACGGGATCCTTCGGGAGCGGGGACCCCGCCGCAGGAGGCCAGAGCTGTGCGGGCACGGCTGGGGCGGTGCCGGGGATGGATCCTCGGGGCATCCCCGGCCCCGCTCCGGGGACCGGGCAGCGAGTCCTGCCCATCCCCTGCTCCAGCAGCGACGGCTCCCGGCTCCTGCCCTCCCACCGGGGCACGGAAAGCATTGCTCTGACACGTGATTCGTATTTTTCTCTTCCCCGGCTAAAAATACAGATTTGGCCACGCCGAGAGGTCTAGGAAATCAATGTCATTGTCACCAGGCGCTGGCTGGCAGGACTCTCCCCTCCCCTATCCGGACAAAAAAGGGATCGCTGCCATTTGACGTCTCCGAGCCGAGGCGCTCGCGCGGCTCCAGCGGAGCTGCCTTTAATCCAAAGCGAAATGGGGATAATTTTATCCCGGCAAGGTCGGGGTGCTGCGAGCCCCAGGCAGGAGCTGCTTGTCTCCAGGCAAAAGCTTCAGCCACAAAAAAATGGAGCTAAAGTTTGCCAAGCCACCACCTGCACGGCAGAGGTGTCACCTGCCCGACAGGGCCACCACCTCCCTGCCTCCCCTCCGGGTTCGCTCCCCGGTTTGGCCACGAAGGCGAAGGATGAGCAACACAATCTCTGCTCTGAAAGGAAAATAATCCTCGATTTGGACAGGTCCTGGAGGAGTGGAGGGAAGGGGATGGGGTGGCAGGTGTGGAATGGTGTGGGTGTGGGTGCAGCATCCCGTAAAACCAGATCCTTCCGAGCTGGGAAGGCCAGGAAGGCCCGGCTGTGACACTCAGCTGCTGATCCCGCCTCGGATTTCATCCACCCCTCGATTCCGGAGCTGGATTGTGCCCGGTTTTCCTCACAGACACTTTGTGAGGCACTGCAGCCCCAGCTAAAACATTGGGGGTTGGGAGTAAAAATAACCGGGAGTGATCCGCTCGTTGGGAGCACAACGATCAACGCCAAGCTGGCACTGCACGAAGTCCCACCCCAATCGCAAACAAGCCCTTTAAAAGGTAATATTTTGCCACTAGGATGGTGCTTCAGCTCGCTGCTGACTCAGGAGGGCCGTGGGATGAGCAGGGAGTTCCCACGCATCCCGAGCACGGAGGGCAGCGCAGGGTCCGGGCTGCCGGGGGCTTCCCCAGCCCGGCTCGGGGACACGGGGGGACGCCAGCCCGGCGTGGGGAGCATCCGCGACCTGCGCTTCTCGGGGCTGATCCGCTCTCAAAAACTTCCAAAAATAGCGGCGGCACCGCGCTGGAACGGGCGTAGGGAGGAAGTGTGACTCATGTGCCACCCGGAGCCCCGGCGGAACCGGGCGGGCGCCCGGGCAGGAATGCGGGAATGCGGGAATGCGGCAGGATGGGAGCAGGCACGGGGCATCCCGATGCTCTTTCTGGTGGCAGCAGGCTGCCCACGGAGGGGACGCAGCTCGGGCTCGTCCCTGCCTGTCCTTCCCGCGGGGACCCGCTGCTGTCTCGGTTCCAGCTGCCAGGGATGATGGACAGATGTCAGTCAAGGCCTGGCAGCGGCCGAGGGCCCCAGCGGGAATGAGCTGCCGGAGACAGACAGCAAAAACCGTCCCGAGGTGGGGAAAAACGCAGCCTGTGCCGCCTGGCAAGGCTCAGCAGGCTGGCAGGGAGAGGTGACCTTGTGTGACGACCCAGCCACCTTTGGGAGGAGGGAGAGCAGAGCTGGCTGCACCGCCCGCCCCGCGCCAGCCCAGCTCCCAGCACAGCCCTGCCTGCTGGGAGGAGCCCTGTGAGCATCCCTCGGGGAAGAGCTGGTGGCCAGAGCCTGCCGGGGGCTGGCCACCCTCGCCCCAGCCTCGGCCTGCCGGGATCTCGGCCCGGGGCACGGGGAAGCAGGAAACTGCCGCGGGAATCTCTGCTGGCTCCGCTCCCCACAGCGGTTTGGGCAGCTTTCCCACCCAAAGGTGTTTTTCCCCGTGGAACAGGCAGTGTTTTCTGCAGGGTCTTTTGGCTGAGGGATGGGTGGGGTGTCAGCTTTGGGAGGAGGGGGTTGAGGGCAGTTTTGGGGTGCGGGGAAGTGCCAGGGCCCCGAGGGGGGCTGGGGAGCACCCCCGGCCCTGAACACCCCCCACCCCCAAAGGGATGGGCTGTGGGCTCCAGCTCGCAGGCCTCCCACGTTGCCATGGCAACTGCAGCATCCCAGCTTGGCAGGGATGGGAAATCTCCTCCATCCCATCAGCGCCTCGCCCGGCCGTGGCTCTGGATCTGGCACAGGCAGCATCCCAAACCCACGGAGGAGCACGAGCTGCAATTCCTGCTGGCTCTGAGGGCTGGGCCGCTCTCCTCCTTCCTGCACGGCCCTCCCAGAGCCACACGGCTGCCAGGGCAGGGGCAGGAGAGATTTCTGCTTTTCAGACGTGGATCTTCCCATTCCAAACCCTTCCACCTGCTCTGGATTTGTGGGGTCCTGGCAAGCAGAGCATCCATCCCCCAGGCTGCCCCCACACCTTCCTGTCTTCTCTAGGGGGGCACAGTGGGCTCCCAGATCATGGACCCTGCTCCCCCAGTTGCCCCAGATTTGGGGGCAGCAGAGCCAGGGGTGTCTCTGGGCTGGTGTTACCCCCATTAATCATCCTCACAGGCACAATAATGAGCATCCTCACAGGCATCCTGATCATTGCTCTCTGCAGCCTCCCAGAGATCCCGAGCTAATTCCTCACTGACAGCAGTGGCACAGGGCTGGGGAGAAGCTTAGCTCCTCATCTCGGAGCCTGCTGCACCTCCACAAAAGTCGCATTTGAAGAGCATTAATACAAGATTAATCGAGGTTTTAATAAACAGCGAATCGAGCGCTAATGGAGCCCAACTTGTAAGCCCTGTGTAACACCCCGGGGGCTTAAAGGCATCCAGAACGCGGCTGGAACGTGCTGAAAGGGGATGCTAATCACCTCGAAGCTCTGAAGACACCGCAGGGAAGGGAATTTTAGGGGTAAGGTTGCACCTGGGCCACGACCTCACCCCTCCCACTGCTTCAGGACACGGGGATTTATGAGAGTTTCCTCCACCCCAGCCCTGGCACGGAGGCAGGCAGAGGAATTTGGGACACCTGAGTGGCCCCGGGGCTGGAGGCACAATGAAGCAAGGCCAGTTTGTAAGGGAAGGCTGGGTGGTAGCTGGGGACCATTTGGAGTGGGCACACCCTGCAGCTGGCCTGGGGTCCCTCTCCTGGGGCCAGCCCACCCTCCTGGCCAGGAGCCCGTCGGCACCTCCCTGGCTGAAGCTGCTCCCAAATCCCAGAGAGGGATTTTGATTCCCTCCATCCCCTCCAGCCTGAGGAAGCTCCAGCTCCCGTTTGTGGCACCTCTGCAGCCACTCGAGGGCCAGGCCTGGCTTGAGGAGCAGTGCCAGGAGCCTTTCCCAAGGACCAAGGTGTAGTTCCAAAGTCCCCCTGGACCCCGTGAGCGTGGCTGGCTCTGCAGAGCTGCTGGGTCACGTCTGCCCACCAGGCTGGCCAGGATAACTGGTGTGTGCCAGGGCTGGCTGCCTGCCCCCAGCCTGCCCAGACGACTGGCTTGGCTTCAGGGCCAGGGGGACTCCAATATTTGGAGGCTGCCAGCTGTGCTGGCCGTGGCTGTGGGCTGGACATGGACTCTGTGGCTGTGTGGGAGCTCAGCAGCTCAGCGTGGATGGACTGTGGTGGTTTAGTGGTCAGGAGCTTCTCGGGGGTGTTCAGTTTGCTCCACAGCACCCCAATCACTTCCATGTGTTTGGATAGCTCCCTGTGGGGGGAGGAGCAGCTCTGCAGGACCCCAGGGCTCCTGGGCTGGCAGCAGGGTTGAAGCAGCCCAGGATTCTCTGTCAGGAGCTGAACACCATCCTGGCTTCCCAAGGAGGCTGGACCCTGGGGAAGGACAGGCCTGGGGAGCAGCCCAACAATCCCATTTGTGTCACAGTGACCTCCCTGCAGGATGAGGCCTCCAGCTCCGAGTCCCTTTCCCACCATTCCTGGGAGCCACTTGTTCCTGCTGCTCCACAGCCCTCAGGGGGACATTCACTGGCCAGTCTGCTGTGAGAGGGAATCCAGCTCAGGATCTTCTGCCAGAGCTCTGGAGAGGAGGAGCCCCACACCCAGAGTCACCCCTCAGGGCTGGGATTGCAGCTCTGGGTGCTATGGGCCCCTATGAGCTCTGGGAGGCACAAGCCAAAAGCACTCTCCAGTCTCCAAGCAGTGGCTGCCAGCTGAGGGACAGTGGCAGCTGAGGCAGAGGAGCAGGGACATCCTACCCCACCCTGCTCCCTCCTTCCCTCTGTCACTTGAAGTCTCCCAGGTGTCAGTGCCAGGAAGGTCAGCTGGTACATCACAGCATCCAGACCACAGAATTCCAGGACAGCTCCTCTTGGAAGAGGATTGGAGCTCACCTGGTCCCACCAGAGCATGTTGCTGAGGACTGTGGACAGATGGCTCTTGAATATCTTCAGGGAAGGAGCCTTGAGAGCCCCTCTGGGCAGCCTGGGCCAGTGCTTGGTCACTGGAAGTTTTTCCTCGTGTTGATGGCTTAGTGGGAATGGTCAGAGCTTGGCCTCGCTGATCTTTTTCCATCCCTAATGATTCCATGTCCAAATTGAACTCCTGGGATCAGTTCCTGCCCACTGCTGGGGTCCTGGAGCAGAGCCTGGGCCCTGCCCTGCCCCTCCCTGCACCCAGGGACAGCCAGGGACAGCCAGGGACACCCAGGGACAGCCAGGGACAGCCAGGACACCCAGGGACAGCCAGGGCTGAGGCCCCTCTCAGCTGGGCTCCTCTCCAGGCTGAGCAGCCCCAGCTCCCTCAGCCTTTCCTCACAAGGAGATGCTTCAGGCCCCTCACCACTGTCTTGGGCAAACCAGTCACAAACAGGCCCATTGGAGCCACCTGGGGATCCTGAGCACCTGCAGCATCTTGGTGATCTTACTGGACACGTTTTCACCTTCAAAATCATCTCTGGAAGCTCACAAAGGTGCCAGGAGGCTCCTGATGGTCAGAAAATGGCCAACATCCCACAGGTGTGCAAGGAGGAGACTCCAGGGGTCAGATCCATCGGTTCACCTGGCAGAGCAGCCAGGACAGGGCTCAGCAGAGCCCCAGCTGAGGCTTAAATATCCCCACAGGGATGGATGGATGGATGGATGGATGGATGGATGGATGGATGGATGGATGGATGGATGGATGGATGGATGGATGGATGGATGGATGGATGGATGGATGGATGGATGGATGGATGGATGGATGGATGGAGACAGACAGACCCCACAGCCCCTCAGCTGAGTACCCCAGGAGTTTTTGTAGGCCCAGCAGCCCCAGTTTAACCCTGCACTGTGTGAAACTGCCCTGGCAGAGCTTCTGCCTTGGTTTACTGGATCAAACTGGTCACTTTTGGGGACAGGCAGTGGTGTTGCTGCTGGGCTGTGGCCGTGGCCATGCCAGGAGGGCTCAGAGAAGGCACTGCCAGCCCTGGTGTGCTGTGGGACCCAGGTAGAGCCTGCAGTGAGCTCCTGTGCCTGTTCTGGCTGAGCATCCCCAGACTGCCTGGGTGAATTCCCCGCGGGTGACTCATCCCAGCCCCTTTATCAGGCACACAAAGCGCCCTTTGTGCTCCTCCAGCCCTGCCAGGGCAGTGCCAAGCAGCAATTCATCACCAGCCCCTGCTGCCACAGGCCTGGAGGTGGTGCCTGGGAAGGGGGAGATCCAGGATGGAGAAGGGCCACTGCCTGCCCCGTGGCACAGAACTGGGACTGGAGCCCAGGTCCTGGTCCCACCCCAGGGAGACAGTGGAGAGGCAAGGACCAGCCACCAGCCCTGTGGTATCAGAGTCATGGAATGAGAGTTGGGTTGGGTGTGAAGGGACCTTAAAGATCACCCAGATCCCCTGCCAGGGCAGGGACACCTCCCACTGGCCCAGGCTGCTCCAAGCCCCATCCAGCCTGGCCTTGGGCACTGCCAGGGATCCAGGGGCAGCCACAGCTGCTCTGGGCACCCTGTGCCAGGGCCTGCCCACCCTCCCAGGGAACAATTCCTGATTCCCAATCTCCCATCCATCCCTGCCCTCTGGCAGTGGGAGCCATTCCCTGTGTCCTGTCCCTCCATCCCTTGTCCCCAGTCCCTCTCCAGCTCTCCTGGAGCCCCTTGAGGCCCTGGCAGGGCTCTGAGCTCTCCCTGGAGATCAGCAGTGGCTCTTGGCCAAGAGAGATGCCTTTGGCTCTGCCAGCCAGAGCAAGGCAGATATTTGTGGGCATGGGAGGTGCATGGCACAGGATGATTGAGTTTGGTGAGTCTGGATGCTCCAAGGACAGCTCCAGCAGGTCCATCAACTCCTCCTGCTTCCTGAGCCAGCCCTGGACCTCAGGAGATGAAACCCAAGTGCCCAATTTTGAGTTTGCTGGGAGGGCAGCAAATCCTGCTGGCTGTGCAGTCATTGCCAGGCTGGTGGCTCTGGGAGGTGACATGGGACATTCCCAGGGCTCAGCAGGGCTCATGTGCACTGGGCTGAAGCTGAAACTTTTTTGGGGTGAAAGAGTCAGTTTGGCCAGGCTGAGAGTGCTGGGCAGTCGATGTGGCTGCAGAGGGCCAGCAGAGGTGGCACCCAGCTCCCCCAGCAGTGGCTGGGGCTGGCCCTGGGTCACAGCCACCCAGGGGAGGGCACAGCCAGGCTGTGCCCAGTGGGGATGAGCTGCTCCTGCAGCTCCTGCCAGCTCAGCCCCTGCCCCTGCCCTGCTCAGGCTGCTGAGGGCAGTGATCTGGTCCCCTGGATCACCTGTTGGGGTGTCAGTGTCCCCTAGCTGCTGGGGACAGCCAGGCAGCAATTACCAGGGTGCTAATTAGTTAAATCTGTCCTTGGCACAGATTTAAAAAGCTACAGCAGGAGTGAGGCTCTGCCTGTGCCCTCAACAGGGGACAGCACCCAGCACCTGCACATCCCTGGGGACACCAATCCTTCCTGAGGAGGGACAAAGGGCTCACCTGAGAGCTCCCAGTGTGTGAATGAACACAATGTGCCCACCCCAGGGCACAGCAGGAGCTGCTCTGCCCCCAACACCTGCCCCTAAAGGGAGCTGGGATTTCAGCACCAGGAACTGGGTTCCCATTTGTGCCACGGCAGGACCCTAAGGAGTTAACAGCAAATGCCACCTCCTGTATTTTATCTCTCCTCCATTGAGGCAGCTCTGACACTGGCAGCAGAACAATGCAAAATTCTGATTAGCTCTGGTTTTCCAGCAAGAGGGGAGGCACAAGAGGGTGGGGATTTAATACTATTCTGCATAATTTTTAATCTAAATTCCATTTCTTTTCTTTTCTTTCTCCAGGAAGCAAACAATCTAGGGGGTTTTGTACTCAATTTCTTGCTTTCATAATCTAAATGAATTGTTTGCAAGTAGGAGCCAGCTGCAAAGCTGGCAATCTCGGATCAAATCTGCCTTTCTCCTAGTTCTTTCAATCATTAATTTGCTCCTCAGCTCTGATTAGCTAATCCTGGCTGCCTTGTGGCAGTTTCCAGGGACAAACGGTGCAAGAGCTGCAGCTCCCATTGATGGAGGGATTGATTCCTGGTGGCTCGTGGTGCTCCTGGTTGTCACTTCTCCAGAGACAAGTGGGGTATTCTCTAGGAGAAAAGGCTGGCAGGGTTATTTCTGGCATGCTGGCATTTTGGAAATACCAGAGGATGAAGCTTTCCCCTGCTCTGAGCAGGGTGTGAGAGTTTGTTACGCTGAGATTAATTAGCTGGGCTTGAAAACAGGAATCCAAAGCCCTGCAGCAGTGCCTTGCTTGGAGATATCTGGGTGCTGCCCATTTTTGGGAGGGTGCTCCTGTGCCTGGGGGATGTGGCAGAGCTGCCACCTCCATTTCCCAGGAGGGAAACTGAGGCACAGGGCTTTGCTCCCAGAGCTCCAGCCTCAGCAGGGATGTCTGGAAGGGGATGGGAAATGGGATGTGTTTTGTGCCAGGCCTGGGTTGTTACACAGTGAGTTGATCTTTACTCTGAGGGTGGGCAGGCCCTGGCACAGGGTGCCCAGAGCAGCTGTGGTTGCCCCTGGATCCCTGGCAGTGCCCAAGGCCAGGCTGGACAGGGCTTGGAGCAGCCTGGGACAGTGGGAGCTGTCCCTGCCCATGGCTGGTGGGGGATGGGCTTTAAGGTCCCTTCACACCCAAACCATTCATAATTCTCTGATCTTATTCATGAATTCTATGAATTAATGAATTAATTGCTCTCAGCTCCTGGGAGTGCTCCTGCCAGGCCCAAATGGGCTGGGGGTGTCCCACTGGGATGTCACCTCCCCAGGCTGACTCACCAGAGCATCCCCTCATGATGTCCTGCTCCAGCCCCACAGGTCTGAGGGCCCAGGTGAGAGGGACAGGGCTTTGTGACCCTGGTGGCACCAGGCTGGCCCCATGTGCCCCTTCCTCACGTGCAGCTCCACAGGGCTGCTCCCTCAGCTGCAGTCTTTATTCCATTCCTTTTCCAGATAAATTCCCCGAGTGCTGGGGGTGGATCCTTTTAATTTCCATTTGTTTCAAAGCCGTACAGGGCTTACAAGCATGACAGAAATGTGCCTGGAGTGCAGGAAATGGCCTACTTAGCTGCAGGAGCAGAGCAGGCTCCTCCAGCACGATGACTCCAAGGACCTCGTCCTCCCCAGGGAGCAGGGCAGCTGCCTGCTTCCCTCTCCAGCTCCTTTCTGCAGATGGTTGGTCCTACCACAAAGCCCAAAGAGCCCAAAAAGGCAGAGCAGTGCTGGGGAGCAGGGGTTGGGAGACACTTCCAGGGTTGGACAGTGTCACCCTGTTCTTCTAAAGTTCTTCTAAGCCTTCTGATGTTCACATTTTTGTAATGGAGTTTCTCACACACTTTCATGTAAATAATGATTGTTTTACATTCCTTTCTAGAGGAGAATTAATAGACTGTTAATTTGACCAGAGTAGTTAGAGAGGTAGCAATTTCATCCTCCAATCCATAGTCACTTTTAGAATTCTATAAATATCGAAGTCCAGAAATAAATGTATTCTTTTTTACCTTAGACATCTCAGTGTGTGAGTATTGCTCATTGTGTGTCACATTGTGACAGGACAGGGCTTGGGAGCAAGCTGGGATAGTGGAAGGTGTCCCTGCCCACAGCAGGGGGTGGGATTGGATGAGTTTTAAGGTTTTTTCCAACACAAACCAGGCTGTGTTTCTGTGATTGTGACACTGAAATGCTGGGTGAGGTCAGGCCAGGTCACTGTGTCCCCCTCACACCTGGCTGGTGTGACAATCCCTGTTGGCTGCTCCAGGATTGGAGAAGGGCAGGGCTGTGCTAGGACTGGCACCTGCTGAGGAAGCAGAGCTTGCAGGGCCACACCTCTGACAGCTCTGGGACTTCCTGGGCACTTCTGTCTCCCCTGCAAAGGGCAGATGTCAGAGGTGTCACCTTCTCACAGCTGGTGTGGGCTGGGAAGGAGGAGGGCTCAGCCCAGGCCCACAGCAGCCAGAGCTGGGCTGGCCACACTGCTCTGCCCTCACCTCTGTCACTCACAGGGACTGTCCCTGCCACCTCTGCCATGGCTGCAGCTAGAAGCACGCACAGAGTGACAGAATGCCCTGAGCTGAAGGCACCCAAAAGGATCATGGATCCCTGCACAGACCCCCAACAATCCCACCCTGGGCATCCCTGGCAGCTCTGTCCAAGCACTCCTGGAGCTCTGGCAGCCTCAGGGTCGTGCCCATTCCCTGGGGAGCCTGGGCAGTGCCCAGCACCCTCTGGGGGAAGAACCTTTCCCAAAATCCAGCCTGCCCCTGCCCTGGCCCAGCTCCAGCCATTCCCTGTCCCAGAGATCAGAGCTGCCCCTCAGGAGGAGCTGCAGCCCCCCCTGAGCTCTGCCCCCAGTCTCCTTCTCCAGCTGAACAACCCAAGTGCCCTCAGCTGCTGCTCAGAGCCTTCCCCATGCCCAGGTCCCTCCTCTGGACACTCTCCACAGCTTTAGATCCTTCTGATATTGTGGCACCCACCCCTGCCCAGAGCTGAGGTGAGGCCACACCAGGGCAGAGTCTTTGCCTTAGCAGGGCAGGTGGGAACAGGAGGCTTCCTGGGCTGAGAAGAGTCTTTCCTAAAGGAAGAAGACCCCAGAGTGTCCCAGGAAGGCTGTGGGTTTGTATTAACAGCAGCTTCCTTTCCTCTGGGCTCCTAGGAAGGATGATAGGACCAGCAGCTGCTGCAGGAGGAGGAAGAGGAGGCAGGGCTGTGTGCCCGTGGCAGGGAGCAGGATGTGGGCTGGCACAGCCCATGACAGGGCTGCTGGAGCAGAGGCAGGTGAACATTGAGCTGTCCAGCTTTTAATCTTATTGAACAGCTCAGCCTGGTGTTCTGAGCCTCCAGGGATGCAGCTTTCCCTCTGACTGTTTCCATTTCATTTGCTGGGGGTTTGTCTTTGGCTCAGAGGAGCAGCAGCAAGCAGAGTCTCACCATGAAGTCTTTGAGGCCTGGGGGAGGTGGAGTCCCCAGGCACCTGAGAGACACAGCAGTGAACACCTGGCCCCTGTGTTTGCTTCCCAAGGTTTTCCCAGCCAGAGGAGTGCTCCAAGCCTTGCTCCATGCACACAAGCAGACTGTCTCTGGATGGACTCCACTGGGAAGCACGGCCACAGTTCACAGGGGTTTGTTCTGGGGCACTGAGCCTTCCTCCAGCACTCTCATTTCTCTGACCCATGCTAATGCCACACCTCAGACTGTGTTTAATTCCAAACAAACAGTGCTCTCAGAGCTGTGTGTCCACCTCCATCAGTGCCATCTCCACAGTGGCATCCAAGGCTGCCTGGGGGCCTGGCCCATCTCTGCTAGCAATCCTGGCATTCAATCCCGTGGATGCTCTCTGATGTCAGGGAGTCAAAAAAGCAGCAGAGCAGCTCCTGGGCCTGGGGAGAAACCAAGGAGAGGGTTGGAGGAGAGCTGTGAGTTCTGTGTGTGGCAAAGAAACTTTTTTTCCAGAGGCAGGTTCCTTGTGCAGAGGCTGTTCTGGGCTGGATTAATCCCAGCACAGAGGTGGCTGTGAGTGTCCCACAGCAGGGGACACTGCTCCTCGTGATGCTCAGGAGTTATGTCTGCAAGGAACTGAAGAAAAGCAACAAAAAGGAAGGTGCTAGGTGGGAAATCCCCTCCCTCCCTGCCTGTCCTTCCCAAGCCCAGCCCCTGGCATGGCTGTTTGTGAGCTGGAGAGGCCAAAGGGGTGCCAAGGGCTGCAGCCCAGCCCCAAAGCACTGGGGATGCTGTGCTGCCACCCACCCCACACAGCCCTGGGGCCCTGCTGCCAGCCCTGCCTCTCCTCACAGCTGTTGAGCTCTTTCATGGGGCTGCAGCCCCTCTGCCTGCTGCTGAGGGGAGGGGATCACGCCAGGAGGGGCTGGGAGGAGTTTCCCTGTGCTGCTCCAGTTCCCCATTTCAGGTGTCTGCAGGGAGGGTGGCTCCAGGCACAGTGGAGGGATTGCTGCTGCCAGGAGAGGCTGGCTGCTCCCCAGGAACAGAGACTGTGTCACCCTGCTGCCCTGATGGTGGCAGGTCAGTGATGTCACCGAGGGACGGCCGCTCTGTCCCCACAGCCCCATCCCAGTCACTGCTGCAGGTGAGGGGGGGTGTCCAGCCCCAGGACATCCCAGTCCCCAGGCTGAGCACAGCACTCCCTCATCACTGGAGACATCCCATTGTGGGCTGGACCAGCTGCAGGGACATCTGGGACATCCCTGTGGAAGGCCACCAGCCCCTAATGGTGGCACCAACAAAACCATGGCTCTGTCACTTCCAAATGTGAGCTGTGCTGAGTGTGCCTGGCACCTGCAGGGTCACTGGGAGAACAAGGACCTCCCAAAGCCTGCATTTGTCTGCTCCTCAGGCAGGTGTTTCACCCAGGGCAGGTGAAGGTGCTCCAGGAATGCAGCAGAAGCAGGCACAGATGTCAGCACTGCACCAGGCCACGTTTGGAAAGCTGATTTCTCACCCTGTTGCCTAATCCCAAATCACACTGGGAGCAGGGATGATATTCCATTTCACTTCCATGGCTTGACTCCACCAGGAAAGGCTGCAGCTCTGCCCAGACCATGAGGATTTGAAATCCATGTTCATTTAACCCTCCTGAACTTTGCCTGATATTGCCTTGTTGCTCATTAGCTTTGCCCTGCAAAGCCTGGCTGACATTTCACCAACTCATTAGCAGGAGATCAGAGGCTCAGACATCATTCCTGGGGCCATCCTTTGAGGAACAGATTCCCCTGGTGCCTTTGCTCCTCAGATCTCACTGTGATTCCTGAACCTACCCTGAACCTGGGAGGAAAAGGCCCATTGGAAAACCAGCAGGAGCTGCTGCTGGGCTGTTTGTACCCCCAGGGAGACGTGCTGCTGTCCCAGGACTGCACTCCTGCTGCAAACTCCCTGCTTCCAGAGGGGCTAAACTGCACATCCCAGGCTGCCAGGAGCAGGGAGAAGGGCTGAGCATATTTGCTTTTTCTCCTCTCTAGCACAAAAAAACCCTCTAAGCCTCTCCCTGATAGGCTCGTTCCCCAGCGCCGGCAAGCAGAAGGGATTTTATGTCAGGCACAGAGATGTAATGTCCTTTCAAAGCAAATCAGGAGGCAGCCTGGACTTGCTGGCCTGTCACATTCCTTGGCAACAGCCTGGCACCCTGGCAGCAGCCGGGGCTGGGCTGGGAGAGCCCCGCAGAGCCGTGCAGGCAGCGCTGCCCGGGCTCTGCAGCGCCGGGGATCGCGGTGCCCTCGGGAAAGGGCTGGAACGGCAGCTCGGCCACTCCGGGGAGCTTGGGGTGCTTCTGGCTGCCTTAAAAGCAGGAATGCACACTTCAAAGAGGGCTCGGTGTCTTTTAAGGCTCAATCCTTAGAGCACTGGTGCTTGAAGGCAGCGGCTCTGATGTGTTAGATGAGGTTACAAACACATCTCACTCTCCTGCTGGGCTTTTATTGGGGGGAAAAAAGGGATCCAGAGGAGAGGTTTGTCCACTTGCTATCATTTCTCACTTTCCACAAGTCTTTTATCACAGAATCACAGAATGGTTTGGGCTGGAAGGGACCTTAAAGCTCATGGCACTCCACCCCCTTGGCATGGGCAGGGACAGCTCCACCAGGACTTCACATCTCCTGATCCCAACTCCTCAGGCTCTGCCTCCTCTCTGCAAACCCCTCATTTGTTTTGAGCTAAACTTTGATGATTACAGCCCGAATTTTGAATGTATTTATGCAGTTTATTCCCATTAGCTGCCCACATGTCTGGAGCTCAGTGTTTCCTTTCTTGGGCTGAATTACTGAGAAAATATTCAGCTAGACCATCCCTGGAATGGCTAATGGCTTCACTCCTCCTCTTCCACTTGGATTTGGGCTTCTGAAATGCAACTTTCAGAACACAGGACCTGTGCCAGCTTGGCCATAGGGCTGAATGAACATTTCCTGCCACTGTTTTTGACAAATATCACAGACACTTGAAATTCTTCCCTGGGGGGGGTGGGCAGGCCCTGGCACAGGGTGCCCAGAGCAGCTGTGGCTGCCCCTGGATCCCTGGAAATGTCCAAGGCCAGGTTGGATGGGGCTTGGAGCAGCCTGGGACAGTGGAAGGTGTCCCTGCCCATGGCAGGGGTGGCACTGGATGAGCTTTAATGTCCTTTCAAACCCAAACCATTGCACAGTTCTGTGATATTTCTCTCAGTGTTGATTTTTTTCCCAAAAAGTAACAGAATTTCTATGGAAAATATAGAACCTTTATCAATTATCTCCAAATGTTTTGATTCAAAACTGTGTCACCACTGTAATGTGGGAGACAGTTTGACAGGATTTTGGTCCCACCTTCCCCATGTTCTGGGCTCTCAGCCTAAGCCAAGGCTTGGGGCTGTCACCACCTCTGACTCATAAAAGTTATCATTTTCTTTGAAATTTCAACCAATATTAACAAGTTTCCTACATCACAGGAGCACAAAGAACACATATCCATGCCATAAACTTCTCTACTTGCCTGATTCTCATTTTGGGGGTAAAGGAGATGCTCTGCAGTGTCCAGGACCGACTGGTTCTGCCAGCAGGCACTGGGGGCAAAGAGAAAGGGAAGCAGGGTTAGTTTGCCATGTCAGCTGGGAGGGAGGGAGGGAGATGACCCAGCCCTGGGGAGGTCTGAGCTCTGTGCCAGCAGCTCCAGCCACGGGCATCTGCTACTGCTCCTCTTTACACAGCTAAATCCTGGGTTTTACAAAGCTTTGTGTAAATGGCTTTGCACTATTTAAATACAAAACCTTCAAACAAACTTTAAATACAAGTGTCCAGTTGCATGAGGGTGGTTCTGGGGCAGTGAAATGCACATAAATGTGGGTACCTGGCCCTGGGCAAGGGGCTTTTTCTCCACTGAGATAATCTGGGTGTTTTCCCCCAGTGCCAGGATTACTGAGCTGCCTGGAGCAGCAGGCACTGCCTCACCAGTCCTGGTTTTGCTCTGGCCCTCCTCAAGCCACACACGACCTGACCTCAAAATGTATTCCAGAGAAATGGAAAGGCAAGGTACCAAGTTCAGAAGTGCCTTTTAAAGGGACTCTGTGCACACTCAGAGCCTCAGGCTTGAAAATTCTCCCAAGGCTTTGGAAACCACTCCCTGCCCCCATAGCCAGGTATTGTGCTTGGCAACAGTTTTCCCTTCACTGGTTTTCAACAGCTCCGAGATTTTACACCCCATGTGTTCATTTTTTTTTCTCTCTCTCTCTTTCTT
>VZRH01007328.1:36293-122276 GCA_013397555.1 Urocynchramus pylzowi | reverse complement strand
CCTGCTGTTTGGGGGTAGATCCATCCATTTGAGAGTGGATCCTGCTGTTTGGGGGTAGATCCATCCATTTGAGAGTGGATCCTGCTGTTTGGGGCTGACCCTGCCTTTTGGAAGTGCCTCCTGACCCCCATAAGTCATGCACTGGTATTTTGGAGTTGAGCACAGAAGTTCATCCTTTGCACAGAGCAGGAGGGGGGGTGAAGGTGCAGAGATTGGCACCGATTCCTGCTCAGCCCCTCGGGGCTCTGAAAGCCTGGAGAAGCCACGGGAGGTGTCTCTGGAGGGAGGGGCTGATCCCTGGCCCCTGGAATCACATCCAGCCTGGAGGAGAGGGGAGTGCTGGGCTGCAGCTCCTCCCGTTAAGCAGCACCCATGATTGTGGTGCTGGGGAAAACAGAGGTGTGGGGATCTTGAGTGACTCTCCCAGAACTGCCTCCAGCAGTGGCCTCCAGGGTTCCCAAAAGTTTTTTTTTTTTTTTTTATTTGGTCATAAACCAGAGAAAGATTGGGAGAAATCTCAGCACAAAGGTCTTGGCTAACTTGCTGTTTGTCTCCCCTTGCAGAGTGAAAGGGTTGGGATGTGGCTCCAAGGGTGTGATTTTAAATGAATGGAAGCAAAGTCAAAATGCTTAAAAACGTTCTTGAAAAGTTACCAATTAAATTTATTCCAACCATTCCTCCCAGGTGTGGCCCTGGGAACATTGCTACAAAGAATGAGAACTCTGAGGTGTGGATGTTCAGCTTTGAGCCTGCAAACTCCAGCATCCCTCAATCCACTGACAGCACTTTCTGGAAGTGCTCCAGAGGGCACAGCCAAAGTCAGGATGGGGTTTTTGGCGTGGCTGCTGGGCTGCTCCACGTGGGATGTGGCACAGACCTGACTCCTGGTTCCTGTGCCAGAGGAGCCATGTGTGAGAGCTGCACATGCCAGTGCCAAATAGCAGCCCCATGCAGGGAGCCCTTCCCTCTGGGGAACACAGGGTTAATTGCCCTGCTAATCACTCTGTTTCACTAATCAGTCCCTGCAGAGGGGTTCTGTTTGTTTTTCCAGGCTTATACATCCTCTACCCAGCGTTTCTGGTGATTTATTTAAGAGGCTAATTTTTTATTTTGCTTTCTGGCATTTATTTTAAGGCTTGGTTTCCTGGTTTTTTTTTTCTTTTCCTTCACAACAAACATAAAATCTGCTAAGATATTTCTCCTAGGAATTTTATTGATGCAGCAGGTCTATTCCCAATGTGAGCTCTTATTTCAGAGAATTCCCTGTATTCATGGAACCATGCTGCTGAGCCTTATGGACACTGCAGGTCCTTAACAAAGGACACAACTCGGTTTTTAAAGGTCCTGAGTAGAGGACACATGACTTGGAAACTGGGGGACACACTCAGGTATTGGGCCACTCATGACAAGAGACATTGAGGGGCATGTCCAGGGAAGGGAACAGAGCTGGGAAGGGGCTGGAGCACCAGGAGGGGCTGAGGGAGCTGGGAAGGGGCTCAGCCTGGAGAAAAGGGGGCTCAGCCTGGAGAAAAGGGGGCTCAGCCTGGAGAAAAGGGGGCTGTGTGGCTCTGCACAACTCCAGGGAACAGGGGGGCTCTGCTCCAGGGAACAGGGACAGGACAAGGGGAAACAGCTCCAAACTGTGCCAGGAGAGGTTTAGGTTGGATATTGGGAGAATTTCTTCATGGAAGGGTGGTCAGGCACTGGCACAGCTGCCCAGGGCAGTAGTGGAGTCACCATCCCTGGAAGAGTTAAAATGTGTGGATGTGCTGGTTCCTGGCTGGACTTGATCTTTCCCAACCTTAACAATTCCATGACCAGTGACTGACCATGAACAAGGTAACTGTGCAGAACAGGCTGTCCTTGAGTGAGAAGCACAGAAGAGAGGGCAGGAGCTGCTCCTTACCTGTCCAGCAGGGAGCCCAGGGAGGTGACAGTGCTGTCCCACTCTGCTGCCAGCACCAGGCACAGCCCATCCTTCAGCAGGGAGCACTGCAAGAGAGGCAGGAACAGAGCTTTGGTGCTGCTCTGCACCTGAACAAGTCTCTAAGTCTGGCTGATGGGTGAGGAGCCACGGAGCAACAGATCCTCCCAGGCAGAGGCAGTGCCTTGTCTGAGCTGTTTGTGATCCCCACAGCCCTCCAGCATTCCTGTTGCCCTCTCTGAGTGAAAACCAGCAGTGTCTGGGTGTGTTATTCACTCCCTACCTCTGCTGGAAGCAGGAACACCAAGACAGGTAAATATTGAGATATTGTAGCAGAAACACTGCTTACTTGAAGCAGCCCATCTCTCTCCTAGAGAGGGAGAGCAAAGGCTGTGACATTCACCTTTGGCTCAGCAGTGCCAGATCCTTCTGGAAGCACACCAGCTCTGCCCAGGGCCATTTATCTCTGCCAGGAGGAGGGAGGGATGGCTCTGCTCCCCCAGTGCTGATCTGTCCTTCCTAGAGAGCTGTGCACATTCCCTGTGCAGAGGGATGGATCCTCGGGGGACTCGGGGCACAGGCAAGCAGTGCTCACACTAATTGGCTGCTAGATGTAATTGCTGTTCCATACAGATGTACTTCAAAGGGATGCTGTCAGTTTTAAAAAGCACAACCTGAAAAGATCTTACATGCTCCTATTACAGATAACACCCAAGACTTAGAACTGAGAGCTGGAAGCCCAAATGCTTGTGTTTTGTGAAGGGGCTGCTGTGGTCTGAGAGCCCTTGGGTGATGGTTTGCTACTGCCACTGTAATTACTGTCCCCCCTTGTTTACTCTCTCCTTCTGACAGCACTTTCCTGCACATTCCACCTTCCAGCTTTGCCCAGGCAAGGTTCCTGACTGGGGGGCTTCTCCTACACCAAGAGGAAAACAGCCTGGGCCTGGTGGAGGAGCAATGTCAGCTCAGCCCAGCAGCACATCCTGTGCCCAAACCCAGGCTGGGCTGCACCCACTGAGAGCCACAGAGTGGCCTGGGTTGGAAGGGACCTCAAAGCCCATCTTGTCTCACTCCCACCCCCTGCCATGGGCAGGGACAGCTCCCACTGTCCCAGGTTCCCCATCCAGCCTGGCCTGGGACACTGCCAGGGATCCAGGGGCAGCCACAGCTGCTCTGGGCACCCTGTGCCAGGGCCTGCCCACCCTCCCAGGGAACAATTCCTTTCCAATCTCCCATCCATCCCTGCTCTCTGGCAGTGGGGATCCATTCCCTGTGTCCTGTCCCTCCATCTCTTGCAAATGGTCTCTCTCCATCTTTCTTGTAGCTCCTTCACATATTGAAGGCCACAGTTAGGTAACCCCAAAGCATTTTCTTCCCCAGGTGAACAATCCCAATTCCTTCAGCCTTTCCTCCCAGCAGAGCTGCTCCATCCCTGGGATCATCCTGGTGCCTCCTCTGCACTGGCTCCAGCAGCTCCAGGTCCTTTCTGTGCTGGGAGCCCCAGAGCTGGAGGCAACACTCCAGGTGGGAAAATCTCTGGCTCAGGCTCCAGGGCACAGTCCAAGAAGCAGAAAGGATTTTTAACATTGTAGAGGAGGATTAATGGGGTGTGATTAGAGAGAGGGAAATAGAAACTGTATTTATATGGAGAAACAAGAGAGGAGACAGCAGCAGAGCACACAGGGTGATGGCTGACTGGAATGAAACACTGAATAAATGAGTGGTGGATGGGCCGTTCCCATGAGGGCTCCCAGGGATGCAGGACCATCAGGAAGTGTCCCCAGTGCCCACATGACTCACCAGAGGTGCCAGGGCTCAGAGGCAGTGCTGCAATAGTGCCACCAAAGCCTCGGGGCAGCACATCAGAGCAAGGCATTACGAGGCTCTTCTTTTGCGCCAAGGGAGCAAAGCCCAGCTCCAGCTGTTCCATACCTTTGCTGCAACACTGCCCTTGGCCCTGCTGAGCATCTGGGAGATGCAGAGAGCCTGAGGTGAGTCCAGCACAGCCAGGCGAGCTCCTGTCACCACAAAGCCTCTGCCCACGAGCTCCTCCAGCAGCGCCACGTACGGGGGCGGCTCCGAGCCCCGCAGGATTATCCCGGGCAGCAGCAGGCAGGTGCTCTGGCACAGCTGCTCCAGCAATGCCTGACCTGCTGGCAAAAGAGCAGAACATTTATTTGGCCTCTCCCCCCAGCACCTCTGAGCCCTCTCGGTGCCTCTGCCCACGTGGCACAGATGTGTCTGTGGCAGTCGGGGCACCGTGGTGGTGGGATGTCCTGGGAGGTGCCCGGGGATGAGCCCTGGGAGGTCCTGAGAGGTGCCCGGGGATGTGCCCTGGGAGGTGCCCAGGGATGTGCCCTGGGATGTGCCTGGGGATGAGCCCTGGGATATGCCCTGGGATGTCCTGAGAGGTGCCCTGGGATGAGCTCTGGGATGTCCTGGGATATGCCGGGGATGTGCCCAGGGATGTGCCCAGGGCGGTGCCCTGGGAGGTGCCCTGGGATGAGCTCTGGGATGTCCTGGGATATGCCGNCTGGGATCTGCCCAGGGATGTGCCCTGGGAGGTGCCCTGGGATGAGCTCTGGGATGTCCTGGGATATGCCGGGGATGTGCCCAGGGATGTGCCCAGGGAGGTGCCCTGGGAGGTGCCCTGGGATGTGCACAGGGATGTGCCCTGGGATGAGCTCTGGGATGCCCTGGGATGTGCCCAGGGAGGTGCCCAGGGAGGTGCCCTTGGATGCCCATCCCGAGCTGCTGCCCGCCTTTGTGTCCCTGTCTGGAGATCACAAGACAGCAGGAGTGACCCCATTTCAGGAGTCAGACAAGGACAACTGCTGGTTTGCTGCAGCAGATACTACTCCATTTTCATTTTTGCCAAGCAGAGAAAGCTGCTAATCCAGCTGCTTTTATAATCCCAAATGTAATTCTGCCCAGCATACGTGAGGCTTAATGTATTTCATATTTTCCTCATGACAAATCTGTCTGTCCATTAGGCAGCAGCTTGGTGATAATTATTTGCTGGAAGGAGCTTTCCTTGTGTGCAAGAGCTTCCTCTAGTGTCCAAGATGAGCCCAGAACGTGAGTGATGTGTCTGCTTTGCTGGAGGCACTTATGAGATCGTGCCTGACAGTTCAGAGATCACGTGGATTTGCTTTTCCAGGGCAGTAACTCTTTGAAATACATTTTCTGAGACACAAACACATCAGGGCTGTACACTGCTTTCCTTTTTACTCTGCTTAGGCATCTTCAAAGCTAAGATATCCTCATGTAGCAGGAAATTAGGGGCATGTATTTTGAGATTAGCTCCCGACACTGAGCTGTGCAAAGCCTGCAGAATACCTGTGCCCTCTTCACAACAAGCTGGTTTATTATTTTATTTTGTTTAGTGTAAACTCTTCTACAAATCAAGTTATTTGGTCACAGCAAACCTGCTCTTTTCCCATTGTGCACTAAGATGATGGGGAAAACACCCTTCCCAAATACCTTGGGACAAATCCTGCTTCAGAGACCCCTTGCACAAAAGTGACTTGGTGTTCACCCCAGGAGCAGAAGACTTGATTTACCACCCCCCTTGCACTTCTGCACCTGCTGGTATGTGACCAATGCCCCCAAAGTCCTGGGTCAGGCAGGGCTGGGCTGTGATTCTGTCACTTTTTTTATCCTGCTCCTCTCCCATCCACAGCAATCCTGTGGTTCCACTGCTGGGATTAAAGACTGCAGTGCTCAGGTGTAGCACAGCAACATTTTCTGAGCTGTCCACATCAGTCCTGAAGCTACAGGAATGGGAATAATTGTTCTAAACCATCCTGTTCCCCAAGGACCACCACAGGGATGCTTTCACCTGGTCCCTGCCTGTTTATAAAGGCTTGGGATCAATCCACAACATCAATCCCAAGGTGGGAGCATCCCCTCGTGTCAGAGCCTTCCCTGCCCCTGCAGCACAGCTCTGTTTACACATGTCTATCAAGTCAAATCAGCAGGAAAGGCCCTGAGAAGCTGCTGCATCCCAGGAAGTGTCAGCCTGGCTGAGGCTTCAGCTCCTAATCAAAGTCAGCCTGGCCATAGCTGGGAGTCATCTGGAGCTGGCAGCTGCTCAGCAGCAGTGGGAGCTGAATGAGCTCTCAGCTCAGCTCAGGAGAGGCCTCTGGCCACGCTGCCAGCAGCACTCCCTGCACCAACTGATCTTTATCTACTCACAGCACAGAACAGCTCACCCTGCCCAGCCCTGCTGCCTCTCCAGGGGAGGCTCTGAATGGACACAAACCACCAGGGCTGTGCTGAGACACCTGGGAAGGGTTCAGAGAGGAACATGTGCTGCTCTGACACCAGCTGTGCTGTCAGTGCTTGTTCTGCTGCTGCTGTTAAGGCCAGCCCTTGTGGACAGCTCTGTCTGTAAACCCCTGAAGTGCTGGCAGGTGAACAGTTAAAGGCTGGACTCCCCTGGAGCTGTTCTCTGCAGCTCAGAGCTGTCTCTCCCTTCTGAAAGGACATCAATACCCAATCTTGCTGCCACCAGATGGTTTGTCTTGCTGTCCAATTAATCAATAGCAGTCCCAATCTATAAGAGGAGTTACATTTCCTTACCAGGACTGCCTGGCTGCTCAGAGCCCAGGACACTGGGATGTCTTACTGAGTCATGGCTTAGGATCTTGTGCTGCTTCCTGATCCCCAGGCTGAGGATGGGGTCGTGTTTCAGGTTATGGATCTGCAGGAGGGAAGGCAGGGGGGGAGGGAGAAGTAAGTCATGTGAACACATTACCTAATGAGGAGGGATAACACTCCTCAAGTATTGATTCAGGCAAGCTGTGAAGCTTTTGTTGTTGTGGTGTACTTCTGTAATTGCCAGCCTAGAAAACACCTGCTTGTCTGGAGATACAAGAACATTTTGCATGCATTCTTCTTTTTAACTGAGGCTTAATTCAGTGCAGCATCTCATCATCCTTTTCAAGGTCCCATATCC
This sequence comes from Urocynchramus pylzowi, assembly GCA_013397555.1. NCBI lineage: Eukaryota > Metazoa > Chordata > Aves > Passeriformes > Fringillidae > Urocynchramus > Urocynchramus pylzowi. The sequence goes on along the minus strand of VZRH01007328.1, from coordinate 115,392 downwards.
AGCCATCATTCTAAAGTCTCCACTCCCAGCTTCTCAAGGCCAGGAGCTCAAACAAAGCCTGTGAGAGTGTGACAGCTTTACTCAGTGCCACGCTGGGGTATAGCAGCTCCCTCTGTCCCTGCATGAACTGGCACAGTCAGGATGCCCTGCACTGAGCTGCACACCCACACTGGTGCAGCCTGTTACAGATGTGGCCATTTCCAGAGCAAATCTCCTGGGAGGACCATCTCAGCTGGATCACCTCTGAGCCACAGCAAAGCTCAAACATTTCCATCCCTTGGCTGAGCCCATCCCAATCATTTTCACATCAGCAGCCATCCCACCCCTGAATGATACAAAGCTGGTAAAAAAACAGCTCCTGGGTCAAGTGTGCTCAGCAGTCAGGGTGAGGCTGCTGTCCCTGCTTGATCTGAACCCTCCCAAATTCCCAGCAGAGCTTGCTGAACAAACAGATCTGCAGCAGCTCTTCCCCACCGAGGCTGCTGGGGTCAGTGCAGAGGGAGGAACATGCCCAGGACCAGGAGGGCCAGGCAGCTCAGGAAGCACAACCAGAGCTGCATTATCTACAGCATCATAGCAGAGAAGGCTTGGGACAGCAGGGCCAAAGCTGCTGCTCTGGCACAGCAGGATGAGCTCAGGAAGGGGCAGATTCCTACCTCCTGCTCCTGCACTGGCTGACACTGGGCACAGCACAGCCCTTCTGGGAAAAACAGCTTCACATCCCGCACAGCCATTGCATAGGATCTGGAGCCTGAGAGAGAAATACAATGAGGAGATTCACTCAGGCCATGAATTAAACATTCTCTAGACTCACACTCATCTTTTGGAGAGATTGATGATGTGCAACTCACTGCAGTAATTGCTTTAAAGGCCAGCTGTTCTGTACAGTAATAGCAAACATTTTAAACCATTATATTTATAACAGTTCCACTGCCTCCTTGGTATTTTAATTCTGTCCTACTATCACCCAGCAGCTTCCTCGTGTAAACAAGACTCCTTCTTTTCCTAACAGTGAAGCTGAAGGAATCATGTTAGGGAGACTGTGAAACCTTTCAATTCCAGCTCTAAATCCTGTTGTTCCCTTGCTTCTGGATCACACCAGGCTGCCCTTACTGAAGGGGAAGAGCTACTGGTTAGTAAAAAACAAATGCACTTAGTAACAATAGTGTAGGTCCCAAATATGCTGGCAACTCTGACTGACCAAGGAAATCAGGATTAGCACGAGGCACTGCTGATGGAAGAACATTTTTCTGTTCACCTCTGGTCAAGAAAGGTAAATTGAGACTGGAACAGTCAGAGGAATGACATGAGGATGACTGGGGAAATGGAGAATCATCTCAAGAGTTAAACCAGACCTTGGCTCCTTTGACCCAACACGACCCAAAGCTGAGAAACAAATCTGATTTCTGATAAACACTTCAGGGTAGGAAAGGTCAGAGGTGTCAAAAGAGCTCCTTAAAATAAAGTCCAGATAATGGCACAGGCACAAATGGGCACAAAGTATATGTGGCTATATTTAAGTTTGAAAATGTAAGAAGATTTTAAGCTCTCAAAGCTCTGTGACATCCATGCAGTTGGGGTGGGTGCTTATGGAAGGGAAAACGTGATGGGGCTGTCTGTGAGGGAATTAACTGAACTCAGTGACTCGAGAGGTCCCTCCAGGCTTAGCAGCTGAATATTTCCCTATAAAGCAACAGTGTTATAAAGCATTACTCAGAATGTTTGGAGATTTGTGGATGGAAAATATTACAGAGGGAAAAGCTATTTCTATTGGAGTTTAGATAGGCTGTCAATGTGCTGGCACAGATCCATGCTCCTGGGATACAAATATCCTCTGAAATATTACCACCTTTGAGGCTGCCCATTCAAAGGATCCCACCTGAGAGCACTCAGCCCTGTTGGGGCACCATAATTCCAGGTTTTGTATAGTCAGAGCCCTTAAGGCAGCAGTTTACAATGCTGAGGTTGTGTAAGTCCCAGTGTATGAGCTGGGCTGGATCCTTTCCGTACCTCCACACCAAACCTCCCGTGCTTCCATCATTGGTGGCATTACAGAGAACACAAATGCTCCCAAATGAACCTTTTACTCTCACTTTGCTCAAGGTACAGGACAGTAGGGTGCACATGTAAGAGCTCTTTGGATGCAAAAAAAAGCACAAAAAGCACAGTCCAATGACTTCCCAAGCCCAGAGGAGATGGGAGGGTGCAGCTTCACCTCTGCAGCTGAGCCCTACAGGATTAAAGCTGCATTTCTTGGTTCACCAGTCTCCCTGGAACCTCATCTTCATCTAAATTGCATTTCCTTTCTCACTTTGGGAGGAAAGAGTAGGAGTTTGCTCTGCTTCAGGCATTAACTGAAATTCTTCCTCAGCTGGAGCAAAACTAGGAAAGCCTAGTATTCCCTAAAAGGAAAGAAGGATGGGCTTGCACAGTCCCCCAGTTACTCACTGAAGGTTCTTCCAGCTTCAACGTGTTGGAGGAAAAGCTCTGGGAGGTGCAGGGGGTTTAGGAACACTCCTTTCCTCATGGATAGATGGCTCCAGGGCAGAGCAGCTGGCCAGATCCATCAGAGTTAGCTGCCATCCCTGCTCCTGGAATGTGTGCAGGGAGGGCTTTGTGGCCAGCTGGGTCCTGCACACAGCTCTGGGCACAGAGGGCAGGGCCAGCTCTGGGCTCAGCCCACGTCTCAAGAGCAACTTCAGATCCCAGCCTAGGGGTCTGAAGGGAGTCAGAACATCCAAGGATCTCTCTCCCACAGGGAGCTCCCTGTAACTCCCCACAAAAATGGGATGAGACTCAGCTCCCCTTACTTGTTTTCACTGAGTTATGCTGGGGATGCTCCAACTGTGGCAAACATCTGAAATTTGGGATGTATATTACCCATTCTTAGCCATGCCTGAGGAGTTCCAAAGCAATCTGGATACACAATCCATTCCTTCATCTCAAGAGCAAGAGAAGCAGGGGCTGACAATGGAAAAGTATTGGCTGGAAAGCCCTGACCACTTCTTTTTTGTCCAAGTAGATCCTGCTCTTCAGTCACTCCCACAAATCCTGTGGGATCTCTCCTGGCTGAGTCCAAGTCCTCAGGATCAGCAGCAAGGGCTTGGTTCTCTCTCCCAAGCTGGGGCTCCTTCAGTCCCTGCCAGTTCTCAGCAGCCCACATGACATGGATGAGAAGAGGGAGTGACTTCACAGCCCAGATACAATGGGAAAAGCCAAAAAATCCAATGGATCTTGTCAGGAAAGTTCCTCTGGGACTTGAGGGTGCACAGTGCCTGCCAGCTCACCTGAGTTTACAGAAATTCTTGCTTTATTATTTTTATATTCTTTTAAGTATTAGAGCAAAATCAGTGCAACACTGAGGAGAAACACAGGCAGGGAGCTAACCATGCTTAACTCCATGTGAATTTTGGAATGACATTCTTCCCTCCTTGTGGCAGTAATGTTGGGCTCTCCACAGTCTGCTCTCTCCAGGGATACTCCCCATTTTCCAAAGCTTTACCACCCCACACACACATCCCAGTGCCTCCCTGCTGGCAGAGGAGCTGGGATGGGTCAGAATTCCAAGGATGCTGACTTGCCCTGTGCCTCTGCCCATGGACCAGCTGGAAAGAGCCTTTCCAGATGGGAAGCAGCTGAGTTTCCCTGCTTGCCTCAGCAGGTTTGGATCACCTCTCTCCTGCCAGCCATCAGCACTGGGAGATGTTACAGGATGTCCTGGAGACTTTGTGAAATCTTGGAGTTGGCCAATGGGTAATGGAGACATCAGGAAGGGACACACAAGCAGGGAAGACAGATGGGTTCTTGGGAATAATTCCAAAATAACCAAGCTAAAAGTACAAAATGACCAAGCAAGGAAGAGATCAAAGGAAATCTGTTCTGATAAAGCCAGAGCTGGGGCTGCTCTGGGAGGAACCCTTTTGGAATGTATCTTCTGGGAGAATATTGCATTGCTTGAGACACACTCAGCTCAGCCACCAAGAACTCAGGGAAAGTTTTCTGGGGAATAATGATCTGCCAAGGCTGGATCTGTAGTGACAGATCTAGTGACAGGAGGGAACAAACATAACATATTGTCTATTTGTATATCTGAGCCTTTGGGCTTTTCTTTTACAAAAACCTACCATAAAATCCATTCTGGACTGTGCTGGTGCCATACTGAGCCCTCCAGAGGGTTGGATCCTGTGCTTGGGCCAGCTGAGGATCCTCTGGTCCCAGGAGATCCAGCAGCTTCTTCACAGCATTGGGCCTCTGCAGGCACAGCACGAGGGCAGTGCCCGAGGTAAGGTAGGTACAGTGAGCTTCTACAGCAGCTGGATCCTGGAAGAAATCAGAGATGGACAAGTTATGAGGAGCTGGTGAGCACTGGGAACAACCCAGCTTTCCTTTGGCTAGGAAGGAAAGTTGTGAGTAAGCAAATCTGCTGTTGCTCCTTGTTTTCTCTCCTCTTTAATATGCTGCTGGTGTACTAGAGATTCCAAAATCTAGAGCTCAGACACCAAGCAGTGCCCACTTTGTGCCCACTTTGTGCCCATTTGTTCCTGTGCCATTATCTGGACTTTATTTTAAGTAGCTCTTTTGACACCTCTGACCTTTCCTACCCTGAAGTGTTTATCAGAAATCAGATTTGTTTCTCAGCTTTGGGTCGTGTTGGGTCAAAGGAGCCAAGGTCTGGTTTAACTCTTGAGATGATTCTCCATTTCCCCAGTCATCCTCATGTCATTCCTCTGACTGTTCCAGTCTCAATTTACCTTTCTTGACCAGAGGTGAACAGAAAAATGTTCTTCCATCAGCAGTGCCTCGTGCTAATCCTGATTTCCTTGGTCAGTCAGAGTTGCCAGCATATTTGGGACCTACACTATTGTTACCAAGTGCATTTGTTTTACTAACCAGTAGCTTTTCCTGTGACATCCAGCAGTTCACAGGAGATGTCCCCCTGTTCCTTCAGGGGGACATCTGGATCAGGAGGAAGCACAGGCACAAGCAAGAACACCAGGGTCATAAATACTCTGGGAGGAGGAACCATGTTTTAATTCTTCAGCTGATATAAAATGATGGATCACAAATACCAGAGCTTTGTTTTTTGAATTCACAAAAGGCAGGACCCCCCCACACACACACCTGCTTCTCCTGAAGAGTAAACACTAGTTGGGATCAGGACTACAGAACTTAAAAGTAGGAGGGTCAGACCAGAGGCTGCAAGAAATCAGTTTGTTCTCCAGGCCTTGTCTGATGCCCTTTGCTCCACAGCAAATTCCTCCACCTTTGCTTCTTTCCCAAGCACAGTCAGTTCAGCCCATGCCCACCCTGAGCAGAGCTGTGGAGCTCACAACACCCTGGGACTGTAGACTGAGGAAGGATGAGAGGAAATGACAAGAAGCAGCCACTGCACTGGTGAGGAGAGGCTGCTCTGAGGGCTGGGGACAGACAGACTGACAGCTCTGGGACCTTGGGACAGGCAGCAGGTGGGTGGCAGAGCTCTCTGGCCTTGCTGCCTGCTTTAATCAAGGAAAACCTTGGGAAGCCAGGCCTGCTGCAGATGTCTGGGCTGGGCACAAGGTCAGGGTGCCCAGAGCAGCTGCAGCTCTGCCTCTTCCTGCTTCTCCATCTGAATAACAGGGCAGGAGCATCCAGTTCTGCCTCTTCCTGCCCTTCCAGCTGAATAATGTGGCAGGAACATCCAGCTGTGCCTCCTCCTGCCCTTCCAGCTGAATAATGTGGCAGGAACATCCAGCTGTGCCTCCTCCTGCCCCTCCATCTGAACAAGGTGTCAGGAACATCCAGCTGTGCCTCCCTGCACCCCACAGTGCAGCAGCCAGGGCTGGATGTTCTCTCCAGTTTAGAAAACAAGGGCATTTCCAGCTCCCTGCCAGAATCAACCCATGGCTAGTTACTTTTTTCCCCAGTTTTTGAGGAAATAAAAACAAGAGGGGGGGAAAAAAATACACATTCGATTCCGCTGAATCACGTCACTCACAGAGGTTTTAATTCCTCTCTTTTTTAATCTTCTAAAAGCAGCAGAGGATAGCAATTCTCTAGATAAAACATTTCCAAAAGCAAATCCTATCATTTCATTTAAAAATATGGAGATAAAACACTTCAAGGCCTCTCTCTGCTTTGCTATCACGTGAAGCCATTCACTGCCTTTGACCCAAATCTTCTGGCACTCGCCTGCCTCCTGAATTGCATCTCTGAGAAGTAGGTTATGAATTAACAACCACGGGCTCAAGCCTGATATTCCCCCCTCTGTTTCCACAGGCAAAATATTTAATGAGAAAACCCCTCTGAGCTTAAATGAGTGAGGTATTTAGGGGCTGGGTGTGGTGTTTGCCACTGCTCCTGCTCCGTGGGCACAGGGTCACAGTGTGTCACTCAGGGGCTCTCTGGTGACAACAGCTCTGCTTGCAGGAGGATGAAGGATTTCAGCTTGTCACAGTGCACTGAGAAATGGTGACATTCATTCAGTTCTGTATAATACAAAATAATCCCTTCCTGCTTGAAGATTTTTGTTAGTTAAAAAAATGGATTTAATCCACTTTTCTATGGGTTTTCTTTTTGGGCAATGAAAAACCAGTGATATTTTTCATGACAACTTTCAAAAGGACTGATAAAACATATCAATATTCATCCAGGTTGGAAACAGCTGCAAAGAAAACATTCAGTTTCTGTCAAACAGACCAGAATAAATGAAAGTATTTTGTTCCAGAGCTTCTAACCAGTGATTTTAGCTTTAAATAACAAAACTCTTCTGTCTTTAGGTTGTTCCCCAGCAAACCACAGACTTGAAGATGATGTTGTTTCTAATGGTTACTGATGGTGCCAGGGAGCTTCTGGCAGCTCCTCTCCCTCCTCACACCCCTCCAGACTCCACCAGCCCGGCGCTGCCTTCGCTCCCTCCATTCCCATCCTGCTCCACATCCCTGTGCAGCTGTGCTGGGGCAGCCCCTGTGCAGCTGCCGGGAACTCAGGGAGCAATTTCGCTGAGAGGAGGAAATTCCAGCTGTGCCCTGGCCCGGGAGGACTGGGGGGATTAAAGAGCAGTGGAATTACCCGGCTGCCTTTACCGCTGGAAGCACGGGGTGGGGCTGGAGGGAACCGTGGAGTCACTGAATCCAGTGACCTGCTACTGCAGGCAATCACATCAGGTAATCCCCTGTGGCTGCTCAAAGTCTAGTCAGAGAGAAAGTCAGATAAACTTTCCCAGCCTTGTCTTGGGGGAGCTTGAGAAAGCTCAGAGAAAGAATTAAAATAATCCCTAATCTTTGCAGCTGGTGTTTTGAATGTGTTGTTTCTTGTAAGGTGTTTACAAGAAGGGTGCTGTTCCTAATTAGCCAATGATGTGAGAGGTGTTGATGAGGACCAGTCAGGTCCAGCTGTATCCTACCTGTCTGTAAAAAAGAAAGTGGTGTCTAATAAAATGGGCATTTGCCTTCCGAGACCTTGGAGTCTATTTGTTGCTTTATTCACCTGTCCTCAATACAACAGCAGCAATCCCCCACAGGAAGATCAGACCCCAGTGGAAAAAATAAAGCCCAAACTGCTAATCTGCAGAGGGCTGGGTCTGCTGGATGAGCACTGAAGGGAGATCCAGCAGAATCCCCTGGGACCAGATGCTCCTCGCTGGCTGAACAGCACCAGGTCAGGCTGAAAGCTGGGGAGACAATGTCACCTCTATTTACATGACCTTTATTTTCTGTAATCATTATTAAACTGCAGATAAAACATCTTGTTATGGCTCCTGTGACTGGATAACCTCAGCAAAGAGCAGAGCAGGTGTTTTTTCTCCTGCTCCAAAGGCCACGCGCCACTCCGAGCTCGGGGGGACTATTTCAGGTGGAAAAGCAATCACAGAGCTGAGCTCATGCTGCCAAGGATATTTGTTAAGTGTATGTAAATAATACATTAGAAAGGAAAAGGAGATGTGAGGTTGTCTTGCTTGCAGTGAATAAACCCAGATTTGCTCTCAAAACACAGCAAACCAGCACTTGGCAGTGCCTGGGGGTTCTCTAGAGATGGATTGTGGAGCATGCTCCAGGTAAAGCCCTGGACAGAACTTCCAGAAGGGACAGACACACTGGCTCCATCTTCTGCAGCAGGACAGTTCATCATGGATCTCATCAATCCATATAAATATCTCCAAGGGGGGCAGGGGATAGTGCCAGGCTCTTTCCAGCAGTGCCCAGTGACAGGACGAGCAGTTATGGCCAGGAACTAAACCACAAGAAATTCCACCTCCACCTGAGGAAGAACTTCCTTCCATGGAGGGTGGCAGAGCTGTGGAACAGCCACCCAGGGAGGGCTTGGAGTCTCCTCCTCTGGAGACATCCCAAACCCACCTGATTTGTCCCTGTGTCACCTGCTCCAGGTGACCCTGCCCTGGCAGGGGGGTGAGACTGGATGATCTCCAGAGGTCACTTCCAAACCCAGCTGGGATTATCCCAACTGAGATCTGTGACCTGCTAAATATCAGCAATTTGCCACCATTTGAGGAGCCTCATCTGAAGCCCACCATTGCACCCCTTTGTGCCACAGGCAGAGGAGCAGATCCATCATGAACATTCCTCCTATCCAAAAGCTGTACATGGAATTTAGCTGGGAAAACCAGCCCTGCCCCCATGGCTGCCATTGAGTCACTTATCCACTGGATTTTGCAAATAACCTAGTCCCTGGAGCCTGCTGAGGCTTTTTCCAAATCTCCCTACTTATCTTGGGAGCTCAGCCTTTCCCAGCCCTCCCCAGTGAGAGCCATTCTTGCTGCTCTGAAAAGGAGCAGGGGCCCCTGGACAGCAGAAAGCATTTCCCACTGTCTGCTCCCCTTCAGCAAAGGCAGACTGTTCTCTCTGCTTCCTCACTTTCAAACCCTGCTTTTTTCCTCATGAACAGTCTGTAATTTTTATCCTTATTAGTCACCAGCTCTTCAAGGCAACTGAATCAATGCTCAACAGCTGCTCTGCTGTGTTGGAGAACTCCAAAAACAAGGAAATTTTCAGGAAACAACCTCTCCTCAGATTTACCCCACATGCATCTGCATTGCTTCCTGAGGATATTTGGGGTTTTTAAGATGTTTTCTGTTTCAGATGATCAAAAAGGCATTTTGTCTTTAGCTCTGTGATTAAATAACATTGGGAAGCACATCCCCATGAACCCTAATGGCCACTGTATCTCTCTTGCCAGTGTAAGTATTTAAAACTCAGATGTCTGTGCTCACTGCTACCATGCAGAAGGCATTAATTGTTCCAGAGCACTGCCTTGGCATGTGCCTGTTTTCTTCTGGAAGTCTCTATCAATTGTCTTTCTAGGAGACAATGTTATAAACTTCCCAAACTTAACCCAAGTGCAATATCAGTTATAAATGTTTGTTTTTTATAAAGTCAAGTGGTTAAATGTCTTCAGGAAAGCAATCAAATAACACAGATTGTTTTTCCCCAAGGGAAGTAAAAAAATAATAATTCAACTCCTCTCAAATGCCCAGGGTTCAGTTCCCTGGCTTCCACAGTATCCTCACACTCAGGGTACGTCAGACTGAGGAAAGAAAAGGTTTCTAATGACATGAAAGAGCAGAAACAAACATCTATTTTTAGCTAATCAACCCCACAGTGCCCTAAGATTTAAGAACTCTCTTTATTGCCTATTAAACATGAGCAAGGACAATTTCCTCTCCTTGCAGGGGATTTTTACAGACTGGCTCCCAGTGTTCAGCTGTGTCTGCAATGCAATCTCAGGTAACAGCAGCCCAGAGATGTGCATTCCCTGACAGGCAGGAGGCTGTCCCAGCTTTAACCACATGGAATAAACCAGGCACACGTGCTCCCTGGATGTGCCCTACCTGGAATGACCTGGGGGAAGGAACAGAGGACACCTGTTTGGCAGAGCTGAACAGACTCCTGCGAGGTCTGGATTGCCCATATCCTGATGTTGCCCTGTTCTTCTAAAATTCTTCTAAGCCTTCTGATGTTTACATTTTTGTAATGGAGTTTCTCACGCACTTTTCATGTAAATAATGATTGTTTTGCATTCTTTTCTGGAGGAGGAGAGAATTGATAGACTGTTGGTTTGACCAGTGTGGTTGGAAAGGTGGCAATTTCATCCTCCAATCCATGGTCACTTTTGAAATTCTATAAATATCAAGGTCTGGAAATAAATGTGCTCTTTTTGCCTTGGACATCTCAGCGTGTGAGTGTCATTCCTTTTGTGTCACATTGTGACATCCTCCCCAAAGTTTTGTAAGGGAGAAACCAGGGCTGTCTTTATGTCATGTGATAAAAGAAGCCCTCAGCTCTCTTTGTGCTGATGAGGCGCAGATCTGATTGCTCCATACAGCTCGCTCCCAGCAACAGCTCTGAAATCCCGGGTGGGAATTGCTGAGGTTTTCAGGAATGGATTATCCACAGCTCATCCTTTCCCCCCCTCCAGAGGCTGCCACTCCCTTCACCGACCTGCTGCACCTCGCAGGGCAGGAGAGCGGCGGCAGCGGCCGCTCCCAGCTCCAGGTGCTTCATTCCGACCACGCTGAATCTTTCCAGGTGCAGATCCCGGAGGATCCTCGGCAGCCTGCGGCTCCAGACCCCGGGTTTGATGAGCAGCACCGTGCAGAGAACCTGTGCCCCTGGAACAAACACAGCGGGGTTTGTTTACTACCCTGGGAACAACGGGGAAACCTGGCAGGAAGTTCACAAAAATACCAACAAAACGAGTCCATAAAAACCCTGGGTATATAGGATCGTTTATTGATTTGGGTTCGCTTTGTTGGGTTTCCAGATTGAAAATGTATCTGAAAGAGTCAAGCTTGGAGGTTTCTCCGTCAAGGAAATCTGCTCCAGGTCCTAAAAGTTTTTATGGCAGCTCTGTCGGATAAGACTCAAACCTTTATATTACAGATTAATGTTTTAAGAGAGATAAAATATTCCCTTTTGCATTTTTCATGTGAACCGTGGTGATTATGTGATGTGATCCTTGAGCAGCTATTACATTCTTACTCTGGTGTTCTGTGTATTTCAGAGCTCTGTTTCAGAGACGCACTGACAACCCTGACAGGTCCCAATTAATGTCATAAACCAATAATTAATTGAATTGTCTTTGCCAAAATTGACATTCCAGAAAAAACTTTCTGCTTCTGACACAGCTCTCTCAGCAGAGCTGCCAGGAAGGTGCAGCACTACGAGGAGCAGAAAACAAACCAGACCAAGAAAGCTTTGCTGTCTGATGGAAATGGATTTAAAGGCAGAAAATACATAAATTCAGTTTTTAAATGACAGCATTTTCAAATTTTTAGTCTTGCTAAAGTACTTGCTACCAAGAGTATAGTTAATATTTCATCCTTATAACATCTTTTGGAGATTTATTGGCAAGTGCAGTGTCAGAACCAGTCTGTGAGGCCCAGGAATTGCTGGTGCTGAACCCCATCAATCAGCACGAGCACAGGGGAACATCCTACAGGCTGCTAAAACCGATCCAAGCTGATCTGTTTGGGTACAAAACATGTCATTTTCTGTTTCCTGTACAACCCAGTACTAATTACAGAGATGTCAATGCAGCAAAGCATCAACAAGACTACCTCAAACTTAATGCTGTTATTTCCAGGTGACAAGCAGGACATGGCACAGAAACACAGGATCAAAAATAAAAACCAAGATAATTTCCTCCCCACTTGATATGGAAACTTAACCCTTGTGCTGCAGGGAGCCCTCCTGTTACAGATGTGCTGTTTTCCTCACATCATTCCTGAACAGAAAGGTTCCATAGCAACAGCCTGGAAGTGCAGGAAGCTGCTGGGCTCCACCTCAGCAACCTCACCCGTGTGTGTTATGTAAGCACTCAGTGGCCTCCAGATGTTTTCCTCACCATCTGCTACGTTTTTGGGCAGATATTCTCATTCTTCTGCTGGGTGAGTCACTACCTGCTGCATATTTAGGGACTTTAGACACTTCAGGAGGATTGCCAGCTTGGTTTGGTCAGATACCTTGTCACCCAGAGCTGGCTTTCTCTCCTCAGCAATTACAAGTGACAAGAACTAGAGAAAATACCACTAATTACCAATGGAACAATCTCAATTCGCACAGGTACCTGTTTGGCAACGTTCAAACCTGCCTGATTTCCAGTTCTGGCTGCTCAGAGCCTTTCCTGGTCTTCATTACATTTCTCTACTTTGTAGTATTTTTAGATCCATTCCTCACAATCCTTTCCTTTTTGCCTCCCCCAAAAAATTATTACATAGGTTTTGATTTCATAGCCTAACTGTGAAAATAGAGTTTAGTTTATATCCTATTTATAGATAATAGTTCAGATAGGTGTGACTTCAAATAAAAGGGAACTCAAGGCAAGCAGATACCACATCTCCTGGCATGCTTAGGCTGGATTCCAGCCTAAGGAAAATGTTGGTATAACCCTGTTTTTGCTTTTTTTGGGCTGGTACATTCAGATGCTTTAGTTCCACCAAGTCCTTGTCAAACAACTTTTTTCCATTTGCTCTTCTCTCACCTGCTTGCAGGAAGGAAAACAGGGATTCTGCTCGGCACCACCAGCTCTCACCCACTACAGGAGAGAAGCAGATTTGAGTGAGTTTTCTGTGTTCTGAGGGAATCTGAGAATTGTGCTATCATCTCTACATAAAGCAACCAATATCACAGTGACACACTGATATTTTAGGGTGTTACACTGGGACTGGGATTGATTTCAGATGTTCTGGACACCCTGGGAGGAGTCACATTTCCCCCTTCTCTGGTAATGGAGCACAGGCTGAGCAGGACTGCAAGTCCTAAATCATCTTGGATCTTGGTTACCTTTTCTGGGATTTCAGGGAGTGGTTAACAGTGGTTTTAAACCTATCTGTGCTCCTGATATTCCACAGGCAGGTCAGATGCTGCCTTGTTTCTGGTGTTTTGTTTGATGTTCTCTCAGAAACAAGGAGGTGCTGTGGATCCTGAGTGCTGCTGATAAAACCTCCCTGGCACTTCCCCAACCAGCCAGGAGTGGCTGCTCCAGTGGCTCTCCAGGAGAGCAGAGCAGGATGAAAGGAGTCTGAGGAATCAGAACTTAGGACAAAAGCCAAAAGAAAAATGTTCCCTTCAGTCTAATGTAAAACCTGCAGTGACCTGGAGATGAGCAAAGTCAAGGCACTTCAGGCACATGAGATTTGAGAAGTTATTGAGATCTAGGGCACAGTGAGGGGAATCCTGGATCAGATTGATAAAAGACTTCCTTTTCCACTGAGTGGCAAGTTTAGCCACTGTGACGTGCAAGGCAGATGAGAAAAAACTAAAATCTTTTTGTCAAAACAGAATTACCTTTTCTTTTTTTGTATTACAGTCCAAAATCCACATCTATTTTCTAGGGTTATGTATATGGAAGGCATTTAGCCAAAGTGGGTTTTTTTTTGTTTGTTTGTTTGGTTGGTTGGTTTTTAAAATTTTGTTTTGTTTTTTCTTTTTTTTCTAATGAGCCCTCTTTCTCTTTCCACATGTTTGTTGCAATAATAAGAGCACAAATAACAGGTGGATCCAGCCCTAAGGTCCTTGCCTTGTCTCATAAGTTCTTAGTTCATCCTCCCAGCACCAGCTTTTTTTCCTTAGTGCTGGGGTTATCTGAAAGGACTTTCAGGATCTGTGAATCCATGGTGACCTGGGCAGCACTGGGATGTAAATGACAGAGACATAGGAAATGCACCTTCTGCTCTGATGTCACCTCTCTAAAACATCATGAAAATCATAATTTCTGGGACCTACTCATGAAAAAAAGCTACTAAAGAGCTGACAGTAGTTACTTTTCCAGTTGACTTTGCACACCATCCCTCAGCAGGTGGTTCTCAGGATTGTGGAGTAGAAATGATGTGACAATACTCACACCTTCCCCCAGCACTGGGTGCACCCAGCTGGCCTTTCCTTCCCAACTGCCTGGGATTAGGATGTCTAACCCAAGGTTTACTAATCCCATTCCAATGGCTCTGACAGAGGACACACAGTTTTCTTCAATCTATTTAAGAGTCTAAAATAACTTGGTTTTTTTTCAAGAGGTAACTGGTGCTTACCTGTGGTCTTCTCTTCAGTCCTGGAGCTCCTGCCAGGTGGTGGAAGGTATTTCACAGCAGGGTGGTGTTCTGCATCTGGGAAAGGAAGGACAGGTATTTTTATGGATTCACAGATGGGAAACCTTCACTGTCTGGGGCTGGAGGGTGACAAAGGTCATTTATTTAGCAGAGCAAATGTTCAACCTGCTACAAAACATTGAAGAGCTGTTCTTGAGCACAGAGGCCTCTCCATTCCTCCCACAACAATAAAAAACACAAGGAAAAAATGGAATTACCTTATAAAAGAGATAGTGCAGGATGCTGGTTTGGCCTCAGCTGTGCTCCTTTGCTCCTCACACTGGCTTTGGTGCAAAAGGCTGGCACTGCCATTACAACCTCCCTCAAATAACTGAGCTCACAGCTGTTTTCCTCTTATCCTGCCTTTCCATCTCAAGATAACTTTAATTATGGGCTGCAGTGCATGAACTCTTCAGAGTTTTAGACACCACTTTGGGATGTGGTGCCTTCTCTTCTGAAGGCTCCTCTTCTTGCTCACCAGTCTCACAGAGAACACCCCCATAGTTCACTGACAAATTGAACTTGCTGTGAGCCTAAACCCAGGATCTTTTCCCAGACAAGTCTTTCTTTGTGGTATCCAGCAAAGCCAATTTCTTACTGCACACTAGACAGGCACAGTGGGTTTGACACAAGTGGCTAAGTTTGTGTTGATGACAAAGGACTTTTCTTCCCCAAGGAAAGATAAAGGAAGGGCTGTGAATTCAAAGCACGAATGCACTTATGGGACTGCATCACTCCCCCTCAGCTGATACATGGTGTTACCACAGTCTTTGATTTCTCTCTGCTTCTGAGTAATCATAAAATCCCACAATGGCTTGGGTTGGAAGGGACCATCTTGTTCCAACTCCCTGCCAGAAACTGTCAGGGCTCAGAACTGTTTCTCTCTGGGTGTGAGAAGTCAGGCAGCCCCAATTCTTCTCAGAATATTTCACATTAAAAGAAAACAGTGGGAGCTTGTAGTCTGCTGCTCTAAACCATCCAGTATCAATAACCCCACAGTCTGCACAGTGATTTAGTTTTAAGAGGCATGGCTATACATTTCCTGCTACAGGAGGAAACTATCAAATTTACTGTGCTGAAAGATCGATGCTGGCACACATCACTGAACTCTGAGGAGCTTTTGACAGCAAAGGTCTCCATTCCTCTCTTCATTCTCCTCCAGGATAAAAAGAAATTCTCAAGAAATCTGTTTTCTTACAGACTGGTCACACCTTCATCTCCTTGAGCACAGGGCAAGGCTGAGGCATCAAGCTGAAAGTCTGGCACCACAATTAGGGGCCCACATTTAGGTGCAAGAGCTCCTGGGCTCTGTTCTTCAGTTTCTCTTATAGAGAGGGTTTAAAATGCGTGGCATTATTTACTGATCCTGCCAATTGCTCTGATATCTAATTAATACTTATGGAGTACCTCAAGATCATCAGAAAGGGCACCAGGCCAAGCACAGCCACATTAATTAAAGAAGCCACCTTGCAGGTGACCTCAGCTGGCTCCTGCTGGGTTCATTGCCTCATCTTAATTCAGCCAAGCACAGAATTTACCCCCACACGATTACACTTTCCTGTGCTTGAGAAAACCCCCAGCACTGGATTCCTTTGTCCAAGTTCAATCAATTCCCACACACCCTACAGCTGAGGAGAACACAAACAGTAAAAACGTGCCTTACCGGTTACCAACTCTGCCTCTGTGAAGAAGAGGATGGCTTGCCTGAAGGTCACCTCTGGGGTCAAGGCCATTAGTGCCTGTGGGAGGCTGTGCTGAGCCTGTCCCTGGCCTGTGCTGAGCCTGTCCCTGGCCTGTGTCCATCCCTTCAGGGCAGCTCCCAGGGCTCGGAAGGCGTCGACGCCCCGGAGCGCGCACACCAGGACGGGGCTGGACATCAGCGAGTCCAGGCTCCTCTGCCAGTGAGTGTCTCCAGCCTCAAAAGGGGTTATTTCCCTGGCCTGGCACCGAGTGAGATGGGGCAGCCACTTCAGGCCTAGGAGCTCAAGTCCTGAATCAGGCTCTGCTGCAAGTCAAGAAAAATGTTTTTAGCACCAGGCAGCAGCTTGTGTTTTGTAGAAGCTGGGCTTTCTTTTAGACACAAACATTTTATTTCACATGGATTTTTTTCCCCACACAAGTTCCAATGCTGTTCTGACTTCTGTTTCATCCAGAATGGACTGTAATGCAAGTATAGGAATATACTGGGAAAACCCACAAGATGCAAATTCTAAGAAAAGCATTACAGTGAAGAACAAAAAAAGGGCTATCTGGGAAATCAACAGGGAGCCACAGGGAGCAAGTGCCATGATTTGATTAGAGAGCACAGCTAATGGAGGAGAATTGAAAGAGAATCACTGAGAGCACACTGATAACAATGTGGCTTGGCACAGCATAATCCATAATTATGGATCCTTTAGCACCTCTCATAACACTTTAAGCAATGTTTAGCAGAATAACAAACTACAGCAGAATGCTGACTTGTCTCTAAAGTAGTTTCAATGTTGTCGGGGTTGTAAAGTTGTTTTCTGACTATGTAGGAAGGTATTTAGGGCTCAATCCACGAGTGCTGGAAGTTTCTGTTGGCTCAGATCTAGGACACAGAACTTCCTAGGATTTCAAGTAGTATTTCAACACGGTTTTGGGAGAGTTGGATGCAACACAGTGTAAGACAGGCAGACTTGAGCCCTTTGTGCCTACAGCTCCTGTGTTATCACACTTCAGTGCAACCTGCACATGAAATTACATAAACTCCCTGTCCTGCCTAGGGCCTGACAGCCGTTTTCATGCACATGTGAGCACCCAGCATGGGGACAGCCTCGCTGCTCCTCCCGCGGGGGCACCGGAGCGTGAGGCCGTGCAGGGCCTTGGTTCTGCTCACCAAGGCTGGCACTGCACAGAACAGAGCCTGTGACTCCCAAATTCCTGTCCCACTTCCAGCCCAGCCCTACCTCCCAGTGCTCAGGGAGGGACACAATGCTCTGTGTTACATAAAAGCTCTGCAAGCCCAAGCACTACTTGGAACTCAGCTGATGCTCTCTGAAGCAAATTATCCCCACCTGAGCTGTTTGTGATTGCCCATAACAAACCAAGATAAATTCTTCAGCTCTCTAGGGGGGTAACAAAGAAACTCATTCTTCCTGAGGCCCCTTCACCACATTTTCCACGATGTTCCTGCTATGCTAAAAAGAGCTACCCAGGATAAACTTTCCTGCCCAAGGTCTCCAGCCCTGCCCAGAGCTGGGATCACCTGCACTCCGAGACTGATCCCTGAGGTGGGGCAGCAGGATGTGCTGGAGGAGCTCTCCAGCACTCTTCAGAGCCTGCATCCCCACCACTGTCAGCATCACCACTTGCTCCATCCCGGGCTCAGCAGCGTAAGCTCGGTGGCACAGGAAATCCAGAGGGATGTGACGGGGCTCTGGCACCGCGCTGAGGTTTCCTCCTGCCCAGGGAGAGCATCAAAACAAAACTGTTACCCCAGGAAAACACATCTCAGGCTTTTTGCTGGGAAGGAATTGCATAAATCCCAACCAGCATTTCACTGTCTCCTCACACTGCAGCTCAGGAAAATCCTCCTGAATGAGGAATATTAACACAGCAAACCCCCTCTAATTAGTCCCAGTCCTTCCCTGGAATTACATTTTGCCATGTAAAGCAAATACATTCCCTTGTAATTTTGATATCCTTATTCACACCATTAGGCAGAGTTGATAGATCTGTACCAAAATGATTTAAGGCACTAGTTTTGGGTTGATAACTAATGACTGACTTCATGTTAAATCAATACCTCATTTTGCTTTCTAGGACATTGCAGGGCACAAAATTGGGAGCTAATTTGGGGACTCTGTAACACTGGGCTTCTATCCACAGTCCTGTTGGGAACAGCATGGCCTGGAGGATCCCTGGCCCATCAGAAATCCCTGTTTGTTCCATACTGATTCACTACATGATTATTTAAGCAATTGTATCAATAAACATTTATTTACTTACTTATTCCTACATAATAACATTTCATATGAGAATGGTGAATAACATGCATTTAATTTTCATTTTTCCTTAGGATTTAGCATCAGTTTGGTTTTGGAGAGCAATATATTTTAACTCAAAGTCCTGACATCCAAATTTTCAAACTACTAAATTAAATTAAACTAAATTAACTTGCTGAACACATAAAAACTCCCAACCTGTAGTTAGTGAAATAAACATGGGATTTTTTTACTCCAAGTGTACAGAACTAGGAGGTTTAAGACTCACCCATGTGAGTCATACATTAGAGCAGAAAACCCATTTCCTTGCTGTTTGAAATCCTATCAATCTCCCAGCTTTGAATGAATGAGTTACCAAAGTGAATACAACTGTACAAACTGAAATTTAGAATATCTGAGTAAAGTGAAATTGGAAAGTGCCTTTTCTGCACCTACAGAACTAGAGCTGCCAGCATTTATCACTTCAGCACATTCCAGTTCTACACACAACCACCAATTTATCTCATTTTAATATTTTGACTTGAACCTATGACAATAAAAACATATTGATTGGCTATTAATCTTCTAATTTTCTTAATTCAGGCTTAATTGGATGTTACCATGTCACATTTCAATGATTTCTTTTTGCATGTATCTTATAATTTACTTTATAAAGGTATTTTCATTTTGATTTCCATTGATTCTTCCATGAGAGTTACTGTGATTGACTGGCAGCAGAACAGTAAATGAGATACTACAGACAAAAAGCATATTCCTAATGGGTTTATCCAGGAAAATCCCTTGTTAGTTCAACTCCTGATACTCAGCTACTGTGTGTGCAGGAGCATCACCCATGTCAGTGATTGTATCAATGGAAATAGTGAAATGTCTCTTGATTTTAAAAATATTATTATTATTATTTATTATAATATTATCATTTAATGTGTATAAATCAATACTTAATCTTAAGGGTTATCACTGAAACAATTGCAAGGGGATTGCAAAAACCAACCTGAAAAGCATCTCTTCAGATCCTTTGTAGGATCTAAATATGTTCAGTTTCTGGCTTTTCATAGAGTGCTGAAGTTTTCAGTCACCATATAAAACTTAGATATTGAATAATTTAAAAAATACAGTAATATAAAAATATATATATTATGGGTTTATCCAGGAAATGGATAAATGGGTTTATCCAGGAAAATGAGAAAACCCCCATTTAGTTTATCCAGGAAAATCCCTTGTTAGTGCAGCTGCTCCATCCCTGCAAGTGTCCAAGGCCAGGCTGGACAGGGCTTGGAGCAGCCTGGGATAGTGGCAGGTGTCCCTGCCTGTGGAATGAGATGAGGTTTGGGGTCCGAGCATTCCTGGTGTGTGATCCTGGAGGAGCCAGGCCAGAGCAGAGCCCCCTGACCTACCCAGGCTGTGCAGCACGGCTGCGGCGTACGGAGCCCCGTGGAAGCAGAGGGATGGATTCTCTCCAGCTGCAGCTGCAGGGGGGAAGCTGTGCCCGCTGCCAAGGCCTGCCAAGGCCAGCTCCTCCATCAGCCCTGTGCTCAGAACAGCAGCAAATGTGAGGAGTGCTGAGCTCTGCTCAGCCTGACATGAAAACACTCTGCTGTCAAATGTTGGAGTCACTGGCCACAGCTCCCCTAAAAACTGAGCTTACCCCAGACACCACACACAGCTGAACCATCCCCTCTCCCCAAAATCACATGGACCCCTTAAAAAGGGGCAAGGAGATCTTGAAAACTGAGGCTGGCCCACAGCTTCCTCTGGTTTTTTCAGCAGCACCCAGTTGTTTCTATCCCCTTCTAACTCCTGCTGGGAACTGAAACGTGGATCAAGTGCACAGATGCTGCCTCAGAACTCCTGAATTTTAATAACTATCTAAAATAAGGTGGTGTCCACTAGGAAGAGTCCCAAATCTGAGCCCAGTGCTCACGTGGAGGCCCTCAAGGTGTCTCACACTTCCAGGCATGAGGCCAAACTCCTGCATCCCACAGGGCCCTCGTGGGCAGGGAGGTATTGCTGGGGTGACAGACCTGAACAGAGACATCATGTTCTGCTCCTGTGATTTCCAGCCTGGAAAATATCCCATTCCACGCCACTTTTACAGACACTAAGTGCTTAAAGCCACAATCTCCCAGCTCCCATTCTCCCTCTAAAGAGCTGGGCTGTGCACAGGCAGTGCATTAAGGTGTTGCATACAGTACATTTCCACAACAATTAGTTCAGCCTTCTGTAATAATGTTTCAGGCCACAGTTTTATAGGCTTGTTATTCTTTAAATTACTTTGTACACATTTGATTGCTTCCTACAGTACAAGCCTGTCAAAAATTCACTGTAGTGGAGCATGGGAAATGGATTATTAGTGTTAGATGCTGATGGCAAAGCTTGGATGTCAAATGTACCACTGACAATCACCTGCTCCTCAAAATTCAAAAGGCATGAGGCATCAAAAATGGGCCATCACTGTCCCAGCAGTACTGCCTGTTTATTCAAACTCAGGGCATGGCAGAAGGTAAAGCTTGGACAAAAATGTGTGGTGTTTGAACCTCAGGACAGAGATCCTTACCCACCTATTTATCTGCTCTGTTTCAGGAGTATTTGTCAAATTGTAACTTGCTTTGAAAATTGAACAGTGTTCAAGACCTTGAAGGGGCAGCTGCTTTTCGTATTGATTACAAATGCAAAACTTCTTAATGAGGTGTTTACCCTACTCCAATCTTAGTGCTATTCTGCACTTCCCAGAGGCCAATCCAAAGCTTGTGGGGAAAGAATATCAGCTCCCCCTCTCCAGGGCTCTGAAATATGGACTAAGGTGTCTTTCTGCAGTACAAGACTGATGAAAATAGCACAGAACACGTGGAAAGAGGCATTCACAAAATCTGTCACAAACAAAAGGAAAAACTTGCCTGAGTTCTCTAGCATGAGGGAAAATAGTTTACCTTTCCAGACTACATTTCAGCCCCCTGCCATGTATTTCTAGTGGAAATTTCCCTGTGCAAAACATGAACACCAAACATCATCTGTGGCACTGAGGGAAGCTGCAGAAACTGCACTTTTTAATGAGCAACTTTCCCTGGGTGCAGAGGCAGCAGGTGACACGGGGCTGTAATTACTGTGCCATGATTAATCCTCTGTGTCTGCACATGTTTTCAGAACATTCTGTGATAGTCTCAGGAGAAAAAGCCCAGGACTATTTGAATTGTCATTGTTTCCCCCCCTCCCAAACCTCTAAATGTTCTTTCCTATTGTGGATAAATTAAAGGAAGCAACTGGGCTGGGGATGAATGTCTCCATCATGGGCTGTGTGGGATGGTGTTAATGGAAGGGTCACCCACAGTCACTCCTTCTTGGGAAGGGGCAGGGCAGGATTTCTGTTCCCTCCTGACCACTGCTGTTGCCTCTGATCTTCCCCACTTGAGGTCGATGTCAACTGATCCTTAAGAAAAAAGAAACTCAAGAAAGAAGATTTAAGACAGCAACTTGGCTGGGTTTTGGCAGTCCCTACATAGAAAATGAGTTACATTTGGGGTGCCTGGAAGTCACAAGGATGCAGGACTCAAAGCTGAGGTTGATAGGGTCAGATGCTGCCCTCAGGATCAGTGGCACAGCTGGATTTTGGCTACCCTACCTCTCCAGGCAAAAAGAGTTTCTGAGAGGAGGTGATTGAGGCCATAAAACCCCAGCAAGTCCTGAGCTGGGAGGGACCCACAAGGAGCCTTGAAATCCAACTGCTGGCCCTGAACAGGACAGCCCCAACAACACCTCCATGCATTGGGTGTGAGATGCCAAAGTCAGGCCCAGCTTTGAAGTGTCTAGGGACAAGGCTCACAAATCCAAACAGGAGGTTACAACTTCACATAAAGGAAAAACATTTGCCATAACAATGGAACAAAGGCCCAGGGAGGCAGGAGAATCTCTGTCCTTGCAGATTTTCAAGACCTGACAGAATAAAAGCCCTGAGCCTCCTGAAGGAATTCACTGCTGATGCTCTGCTGAGCAGGATGTTGGATGAG
Source organism: Urocynchramus pylzowi (assembly GCA_013397555.1). Lineage (NCBI taxonomy): Eukaryota > Metazoa > Chordata > Aves > Passeriformes > Fringillidae > Urocynchramus > Urocynchramus pylzowi. The sequence goes on along the minus strand of VZRH01007328.1, from coordinate 93,343 downwards.
AGACCTTCTGAGGCCCCTTCCATGAGGAGCTACTCGGTGATTCTAAGTTCAAGAGGACACCAGAGCTAAAGATCAAACAACTGGCAAAGATCAGGCAGCTCTGTTGGATGTGTAGTAGTGACTGATTCACACCTTGGTCTGGAGATTCCTACAGCAACAGGAGCAGGCCTTGATATTCCCAATAAATATTCCCTGCACTGTACAGCTGTGGTTGGACTGCTGATGAGGAACTCACACACTGAAATGCAAACCCTCCCTCCCAGGCTGCTGGGCAGGGCAGCATTACCTGTCAGCAAGGCAGGGATGTGATGTGTGGCATTCTCCTTCCTCAGCAGCAGCACCAGGCAGTGCCTGCGGGGCCCACCAGGGACTTCTCCTCCTGCAGCACCAGCAGGTGAGCTTGAACTCTTGCCAGGGCAAAAGACAGCAATCTGAAATAATGAAGGGCAGATTAGACTGCTAAATCCAGATGTAATTACTATAGGGCTCAAGCAAATAGATAAATTACAATGGCATAACAAGATACAGCTCACCACTGAGCCATAGGAACTCCAATATCTGGGTGTTCTGCGTCATCCTTTCCTGAGACAGAGAAACTTAATTTAAACTCCGGGAAGAGGCTTAACACAAAATCATTCTGCCCTGCAGCTGGGCTGGGCTAAAACCACAGCAGTTGTAACTCAGCTGATAGGTGGCACCATCCTAAGTCACTCTAAGATTATCTGGAGCCCCAAATGAAGGGATGATTTTCAGAAATTTTAGCTCCAAACAGCACATTGGAACAATGGTTGCTGCTGTTAACTCCTTAATGGTCACTCAGCAACATGCTCCAAATATCTGGCTATTTGGGCTGTAGTATTCCATCAATAGGTTATATTCATTCTACAAAATATTATGGGCAAAGACATTGTTATTCCTTAGGCTTGATCACAGAACAAGCAGAAAAGAGGGGATTTGTAGAGTTTGATTTGCAAAATGATGCATTTCCTGACTGACACAGCAAAGAACCCTCAGCATGATGATTTGAAGTGTGGGGTCCACTCCTTCGTGAGAGAAGGTGTCACATGATTCCAGTGGGATTTATAATATAAGAAATGCAGCACTGGACTTCTTGCATATGTTAAGTTTGACTGCAACCTTGCATTTGTGATTATTGGTGTTTCCTTAGGCTGACTTGTCAAAATGTCAAGTGCACTTTACTTGAAACCTATCACCATGTTAGGCAGAGCTTCAAAGAAAAAAAAAAAGTTATTTTTGAAAGCTCTTTTTGAAACCCATCTGGAATGCACTGAAGTAAGGGACTTCATGCTGAAGGGCCCAGAGGGACTGTGAAGTACATCACCAAATATCAGTCTGGTAGTGAGGACTCCTCCTGAACCACCCTGGCAGATCAGTATTTTGGTTCATGGAGCTACTGCCAGCTCTTGCTTATACTGCCATCAATGGCAAAATTCACATTTGTTTTAGTAGGAGCAGGATGGTGAATTTACACTCCTGTTCTCCATGAGAGGCCAAGGCTTTGGGGGGTTTTCCTACTAGGGAAAAAGCCAGCACTGAAAGCAGCCAGAGCACCACTCACAGGAACACAGAGGGCTGGGAAAGAGAGAATGGGTGTCCTCCAGCACTCACTGGAGGAGTGCTGGCACCATTAGCTGCAGGGCAAGGGGTAAGCCAGGGCACAAAGGGCACAGTACCTGCCCTGCTGCCATGCCCAGCACGAGGCCTTGCTGTGCTGAGAGCTGCAGCTGCCGCAGTCCTTGCAGCACAAAGCCCCGGCGGGCACAGGTGGAAAGCACAGCCCCATAGGCACGTGGAGGTACCACAGGTGACACCAGCAGAATGATGTCCCCTAGATCAAAGAAAGGGCAAGAAAAACAGCATATTACTGTCACAGGAGCTGTGGTGTCAATGCAAGGCAGCTCTCAGAGCAGCTGTCTCCACCTTGAAGCAAACAGCTACATCCTGAGCAGTGACCCTGTGTTTTACAGTTTATTTGCTGCATCCAGCTCATCATGACTGCAATCCAAGGCCAGCCCAGAGTGGGAAAGCTTGTGGCATCATCAGTAATATCTTTATGAATCATCAGATGAGACGAGCCAGCCTGTCTCCCCAGGTCTGGGAGCTGCTCACACGCAGTGTGTTGGTGCTGGCTGGGCTGTGGGAGCTGTCCCTGTGCAGCCCCCAGCACTCAGGGCAGGACTGAGCCTTGCAGGCCTGACCACGCTCTGAGTGACCAAACAGGGCAACAAGAACTACTTGTTCTTGTTCAATTTGTCCACTCCAAAGAGCATGAAGCAGCTCTGCTCTCATTCCTCTCTGCTGTTACTGGTGGTCTCAGCAATCCTGCTCAGCACCCTCTTCTGCTTCCTGTTGTCCCTTTGTTCCTGCCTTTAGCCTTCATCCCAGACCTGTACTGTGGCACAAGCTCCTGAAGCTCTGGACCACCTGTGATCTCACCTTTGGTTTGGTACCCTTGGGGACCTCACAGGTTCCTTGGACATCATGGCAATGGTACCAGCCTGCCTTGTCCTACCTGATCCTCTTCCAGCAGCTCTGGCTGCTCGAGCTCTCCTTGAGTCCCTCATCTCAGCACACACAATTGTAGACACAACTGGAATTTACCTCGGGTTAGAACTTTGGGTTTTTAGACTCCTGTTTTCCAAGTTGAATCCCAGGCTCCCTGCCAACCTTGAGCAAGCTCAGAAGAAAGACCCTCCAAGGCCTCCTGAGCATCCCCCCACATCTTAAGCACTGTGAGACAGCTCAAAACTTTTCCTTGAAGCCTCTGATCTGCCTGAGCTCCCTGTTTTTACCATGACCTCCATTATTACACTTTCTCAGTTCTAACACAGCTTTTTTATCCCTCACAATGTATATTCAGATCTCCATAAGCTGCCACAAGTGAGCTCTGAGGACAAATCCTCAGTACCACTTCTAGATGGGTTTCCTCTAAGCTGCCTCAGTAATTTCTTGTAGCTTTAACCAACAGATTTAATGAGATTGGAGGATTTTTTGTTGTGTCCCAGTTGATTCTGAGGGTAGGACAGTGAATATTTCTTTTTATTTTAGACTTTGTGATATGGATATCTGTCCTGCCAAGGCTCAGCCTGGTAGTTCAAAGCAACAGCACCAAAACAAGGGAAACCTTGTATTTATCAGTAAGGATGGGACAGGCTGGATGGTTCTTTGCCTAAAATCTCTGTTTGGCTTTATGGCTTTAACACTGGCTTTTGGCCATATTCATGATATGGAAACTGTCAAAATCTAAGATTGTTGGTGGGAAGATTTTGGTTCCACTCCAGTTGATAACACTTAAAAAAACCCCCATTTTTTGCACACACATATCCCAAATCAACAAGAATATCTGCTTGGGTCACCAAAACTCTGATTATTGAGAAGGGGCAGGTCTACCTAGCTGCAGTACCTCTGCTCTGCATGGGTAAATATTCCTGTCTCCAAGAGGAGCTGCTGGAGACCAGAGGGAAGGAGTCAGTGAATGTTTCTTTTCCTGAAAACCCCAAGGGTGTCTGCTCCCAGAGCAGAGTTTCAGCTCCTCTTGCCAGAGCAAAGTTATCTGAGGAGCAAAGCTTGACAGTGACTTCTGAGGCTCCATGCAGATGGAACGTGGTGTGGTGGAACTCAGCAGCCCACAGCAAATGTGAATCATTAAGGGCCATAAAAGGAAGGGGAGGCAGTAAATGTGACTCATTCCATCAGTAGCCACCAGCTGCCATCAATCCCAATCCCAAATAACAGAGCCAAGGGCTGCCTGCCAAACTACCTGAGTTAACATGAGCCAAAAGATGAAAAACTGTCTCAAAAATGGTTTTTTTCCTTTCTCCCTTCTCTATTTTCCTTCCCTTCCACTCATTTTTCATCTTTTTGCCTTATGCTTCCATCCTTTTCTCATGGATTCTTTCCTTTGGCAATGTAATTCCCCATGCCTTCTTTCTCTGTCACTCCAATCCTGCTTTCCTTCTGCCATCTCCTCCCTGACAGCTGCTGAACTTCTGCTCCCCTCTGCTCTCCCTTCATTCCTGTGAATGAAATTCCCACCTTCAATTGGGGCAGCAGAAACCAGCCAAGAGCATTGTCCAAAAGCCCCCTATAGCCCAGATGTGCTGTGCCAGCCCCACTCCAGGGGGTGTTGGCCTTTACAGCAGGACCCCAACACCTTTTAGCCAGGCAGGGCCTTGGCAGGTGTCCCTGGGACACAGTTTGCTGCTGCTTAGGTACAAATTCAGGGACTGAACACTGCTCCTACAAAGGGAAAACAGGGATGTGAGTGGAACCAGGTGATAACCCGTTGATATTAGTCCCATAAAATGCTCTCCTTTCTGACTGTGGTCAGTCCTGCCCTAAACAAAGCCTTAACCATTTAATTCCCCTGATTATAATATTCAGTCTTCAGCAGGAGAGGCAGATGATCTCTGATCAGTAAACAAACAGTTGAAGGACTCTGTTAGGTTTTCATGTGACTGTTTCTTTGATGAACAGACTCCTCTATGCAGAGATTTCCTGTGAAGTGTTTTGTGTTTCTTTCTCCCCCCTTCAGTGACATCTAAGCAGCCCCCAGGACTGCAGCAGCTGCTCCCATGAGGAGGATGAGGTGATGCCACTTTGCTGCTTCATTTCAGGCAACAGTGTCCCACTAGAAATTCATTCCTGCCTCCAGAACTGGCCAGGTCACAGCCCTGAGCAATGCAGAGAGGCAGAATTGCCTTAGGTGGGCTGCAGTAAAGTGCTGTTATCAGTGAAGGAGAACTGTAAACCTTCAAATTTCATTTCCTAACACTGACCTTTGGTAGTTGAGACAAGCATGGCTGGAGGTCGAGGCAGCATCAAGCCCTGGAGGTCAATTTTTTCTTCATCTGCTCCTGCCCCAGCTGGTGAAGGTCTCTGAGAGCTGCAGAAAAATGATAAATATTAAATGAAAAATATTAAAAGGTTCTGACTCAAACCTACTTTCTGTGACAAATCCAAGGCCACAGAAGCTTCTCTGGTAAAACTGCTTTACTGGAAAAGCCATTTCAATCCCTTGTCCGTGACATGAGCTGCATCAAGGTCTCTCTGACTGAACATCTTTTCATATTACTCCCCCTGAGGCTCTCTGTGTTCAATTAAAAGTAGCTAATGCAAAGTAGTCAGCTTGGCAAAGAAATCTGGGAATCAAGAAATATGTCAGGCTGCACTAGCAGAGCTTTTCCCACCCACAGACACATCCTAGTTGCTATTCACTTTGGGTTCTTTAGGCTGAGTTTAACCAGTTTGAAGGGTTCGTGTTAGGCAACAAGCACAATCCAGTCTGGCAGGGATGTTCCTGCCAGCGAAACTTCCACAACATTCCTGCACATCCAAAAGGACCCAATCAGGGCAGGGTGAACAGAAGGTGTGGTTGAAAGCCAGGAACTGTCAGGGAACAGTTTTGGCTGGGACTGTGAGCTCAGGCTGCTCAGGCAAACCTGCCTCATCCCTTGCCACCACCACGGAGCTGGCTGGAACACATCCTGCTTGCTCACTCCCAGGAGCCCATAGCATTTGCAAGTCTAATCTGAAAAGGGCAATCTGAGCTGCAGTTTGTATTCCTGCCTCCCAACAGACCAAATTACCAGCATTAGGAGAAAGACAAGTGCATTATTTAGGAGGTAGCACTGCTCCGGACTGAGTTATACCAGAGGAGCAGAATTCATCATCTTTGTAAGAGGAAAAAGGCATCCCTGAGGAAAATAAACAGATAAAGAGAATGAAACTTGACCAAATTGATTTTTTTTTTTGGACATCTTAAACATAAAAATGGTGAGAGTTGCTGGTCGTGGCTGAAAGCAGAGCTGAACTCTGACACACAATCCTCCACAGCAATCCACAGGTTAATTCCACATGGCTGAGCTCTGCCACTCACAGAAAGCACTGACAGCAGTGCAGAGGATCTCACCTCCAGCCTGCTGCCTCTGACTGTGTCACCCTGCCCCCAGGATCAGGCAGGATCCCTAAAAACCTCTTCAGAACCTGCAGGTCTGAGCTTTCTGCAGCAGAGTGTCTCATGCAGTTCAAGGTTTATAAGCCACCCTTCATTTTCACACACTTCTCTCGTCATCCTCCAAAGAACCTTTTCCTACTGAATCCCTTTATCAGTTGATATATAGGGCAAAGCCAGAAATTTCCTAGGAGAGGGTCACTGACTGGCACACAGTCTTGCAGCTCTTCTCCAGCACCAGGTTTCCAAATCTTGCAGCAAAAGTATGAAGAGGTCTGGATACCAGGGAACAGGAATGGGAAGCAACTGCAACTGTCCCAGGCCTGACACATCTAGGAACTGAGAGAACAGGAGCTGGAGCTGTGCCAGGGGAGGTTTAGGTTGGAGATCAGGGAAAGGCTCTTCCCCAGAGGGTGCTGGGCACTGCCCAGGCTCCCCGGGGAATGGGCACAGCCCCGGGGCTGCCAGAGCTCCAGGAGTGCTTGGATAGAGCTGCCAGGGATGCCCAGGGTGGGATTGTTGGGGGGGTCTGTGCAGGGCCTGGAGCTGCCCTGGATGATCCCTGTGGGACCCTTCCCACTCAGGATATTCCATGATTCTATGATCTGCTGCAGAAGAGAGAAGGATTTCTGCAGACTGCAAACTGGCTTGGAAATACACACGTAGAGGGCTTGCTCCCCCTGCACTCCCATGCTGCAGGACCCTTGGAGGGCTGACACTGAGGTCTCTGAGTGCCTGCCTGCCCCCAGGGCTCACTGCCTGTGCAACAGCAGCTCCAAACCACCCGGGGCCATCACCTGGAAGGCAGGATTCCAGCAGCTCTCCCTCCGAACCAGAGGCACAGCTCCCGGTGCATCCGGCCGGGGAGGGGCAGGGACACGACAGGCTCCGCCTGGCCCCGGGCCCTGCCACAGCCTCGGGTGATGTCCTGCAGGATGCCATGGGCTTTGGGCCCTCTCACACCTAATGCCAGCACTGGGGGCAGCTTGCCAGGCTCTGAAGTGTAGGAGGAAGGCAGCTTTTCTGTGGAAACAAGCACATGTGTGAGTAAAACATGGAACAACACACCTCAAAGACATTCACTCCACTCAAGGGATATTTTCAGATCTGTCAGAGCCAGACTTCAACAGAGGAACCACATGGTTACCTGCCCTGGGAATCACCTGGTTACCTGCCCTGGGAATCCATCTCCTGGTTACCTGCCCTGGGGGAGAGATGCTGGCAGCACCTGCACGTGTTTACCCAATAGCAAACATGAGGTTATTCAAGGCAGTCTGTTGAAGAGAGAGGAGTTGGTTGCCTCATGTTTGCTGTGAAAAGTTATTACAGAGCAGGTGATGCTCTGGACAGGACACTGGAAGGACACTGGAAGTGTCCCTGCCTGTGCCAGGGGTTGGAACTTGGTGGTCTTTAGGGTCTTTTCAGCCCAAACTGTGACTCTAAGCCAGCACTTCAAGTTGCTCTTGTTCATCACCACAAGCATGGCTGGGGAATTGAAGTACAGGACAAGAACTGGGGCCTGAGAAAAGGGATGGTTTTGAAGGGCATCACAAAATGGAAATCTGGGTACTTCATTTTTACATTATTTCCTTCTGGATTAAATACAGATTTTTGTACAATGCTGTAAGGTCCAGGCAAATATTTGATTTGCCACCTTTAATTTTCTGCCAGGATTTGAACCCTGACTTCCCTTATTTCTTTCAACAACTCTTCCCTATGACTCTTGCAAACCTTTCTCCAGCACAATTTGGGCCCAGGAAGTAACCCCAGAAAAAGTAAATTTGCCTCCTTTCCAATTCTTACTGCAGATGTCAGAAAATGCAGCAAGGTGTGTGATTTTCTTCCCTTAGGTTTAAAAACATATTCAAATGTATAATTTCTTGCATAAGAATCAGAAAGCAGAACACAAATCTCCAGAACAGGTAGATAATGGAGCAACTGGCTATAAATATTTAAAATAATAATTTTAGAGTTATCAAGCTAAGGGTAAAAATCCAATTTACAAACTTGCACAGCAGTTCTCAGCTCAAATGAATTGTCTCTTCATATGAAATGTTCTTAAATAATGGGGCATGGTACAGAGCATTGAAGCAGATCTGCTGCCTGTCAGCTCCTAATGACTGCAGGTTTTATGGTTTTCTTATTCATTTCTGGAGCCCTCCTCCATTTCTCCAGCTCTCTTTAGGAATGTGTTCTGTGCACAGCACCCAGACATCTGCAATCCCATTCCTAAGGCAGTCTGCTCCTCCTGCTTTCAAATGCAGAAAGGGAGCAAGGAGACTGGGGAATTTTCTCTGCTTAAGCTGGTCTTCATTTCCCTTCTGCCACAGGAGAAGGAAGCCCATTTCTCTCCCTCTCAGCCTGCCTGTGCCTTTCCCAAGAGAAATGGATTGTCTGTGGCACATCTGAACCTTCCAGGAGAATTTTGTGGCTTAAAAAGAAGCACAAGCCACAAGCAATCTCTAAACTCTGCAGCTAAGGGCACACCTGTTGCTCTGGAGTTGTGCTGCAGCAGCAACCAATAATATTCCACAATGCTTTAAGGCAGGCTTCATCATCTCTGTTTCTAATGGGAGAAAATAAAGGCTTGAGTGATACATGCCAGTATTGGATACGTTGGTGTCTGATGTTCAAGACTTTGTGATTTGAGTTCAGAGCCCCAGATCATGTTTATTTACCTTATCCTGCTGGTCTCCCACCTCAGATGGGATTCTATTAAATAATGTGATATTTTGGTGATGGTTTATCAGCCAATGCAGTTACAGGCAGATAAATCAGTACTCCTGAAGCCCCCACAGGCAATGAGGTGGGGGGAATTGTGGAAAAGGGGGGCTGGATTTTCTACAGCTAAAACCTTAGGACTATCAGTGGGGAACTAAATTATTATATTTAACTCACATGAGCCTGTCCTTGGAGCTCAGGGCACTGAAATGTGTGAAAACTCACTGCAAAGGAACAACAGCTAAACTTTGAGACCCAAAAATGTATGAAGAGTTAAAAATTCAGCTCACGGATTTCTGGGAACAGAAAGAAACAGTCAAAGCTATTCTATAATTTCTTTTGGGAAAGACACAGGAACTGATAAAACAACCCTCATGCAAATCTGACTCTGATCACCCTTCACCTCAGTGCATGTACAGATCTGGGCCTTCCTCAGCATGATGGAAGCTCTGGAGGAGAAGCAGAGCCCACCTGAGCTGGAGAGCAGCAGGTCCTGGCTGGGGTAGAGCAGGCGGAGGCCGCAGACATCCAGCCCAGAGCCCAGCAGCAGCTGCAGGGTGTGATGGGTCTCCAGGGGGCTTTGGAAGAGAGCCTCAAACAGCAGCACCATGGCAACCTGGACAGGCAGAGGAAAACGTGGAAAAATCAGGGAAATGCTCCCAAGCCCAGCAGAAGCTCAGAGCTGCAGCCCTGCTGCTCACCTGGAGTTCCCAGGATGGATCTGCACTGCCAGAGCTACAGAGAGGCTTGGGTTTGGTTTCTGTTTGTGTGCAGTTCACACACAAGGCTCTTGGCTTTGGGCTAAATCACAACTATCAACAATTATCATTTAATCTACTTCTGCTGACATAACTTTGCCTTTTGTCACATAAACCTACTAGTGAAAAACTGCAAGGCCTCTGGGGCAGAGCCCACAGTACATCCCTTCTGCTGTTCACTTTGTGCAGTGCCATTTGCCCATCTTTGGATGATTAAATAATAATAGACCAACTGGTTTTGTCTCTATACCTTTAACAGCACCAAAATCAACACTAAAAAAAACATCAAAAGGCAAACACATCATTATACTGTCCCAGATTTAAATTTCAGAGTCTTCTTTACCAGCCTAATCAATTTCAGCCCATCCTGGCATGTAGGAAGACTCACACCAACACATTCTGAATGTTTATACCCAAAAGGGAAGCAAATTATTATTATTTCCCCCATCAGAGAAACAAATTGTTTTAAAAAGCAAGCGCTTTACGACAGGGAGTTGTGTGGTTCTGTGCAAAATAAATTGTCTAGCTGGGGATGAGAGAAGGTGATTTTCTGGCCCCAGATTTGGGCATGGTTCTCCTGGATGTTGAGCAGCTCAAGGATTTCCCCAGCTCAAGGTTTATGGCTGCAGCAAACCCCAAATGAATCCATCACTACTGGACACTTGAAATGAAATGCTACTGCCCCATAAAGACATTATGAGGCTTTACCATCATGATAAATGAAAATAGAAATTTACTCAAATCATATAAAAGTGGTCTAATTAGGAATAAAAGCTCCATTTCTTTATGTTTGTCTAGCTGAAGCTCTCCTGCTATTAACCCAGTACTCACAGCAGCCAGTAGGGAGGAATTTTCCTGTGGTTGCTCTGAGTCCCTGGGGCTGCCTGGGCTTGGGGCCAGCTGTGATAACGGAGCCATCTAGCACAGGGAAGCCTCAGGAAGTGCCAGTGTCCCCTCTCCTCAGGAGCCTGGCACTTGGCCTTGCTCTCCATTGCAGCTTAGTTGAGTTGTGCCTGGCCTGGTCTCAGACATCACCAGTTCTGGCCACTGTCTGAGCCCTGGCCTTTCTGCCTTGGCCTTGTCCTTGGGGGCTCCCAGCTGCAGGGCTGTGCCCAGTTCTGGGGCCACCAACACAAGAGAGATGTTGGCCTGTTGGAGCAAGTCCAGAGGAGCCCATGGAGATGCCCCAAGGGCTGGAGCCCCTCTGGAGCCAGGCTGGGAGAGCTGGGGGTGCTCACCTGGACAGGAGAAGGCTCCAGGGACACCTCAGAGCCCCTGCCAGGGCCTCAAGGGGCTCCAGGAGAGCTGGAGAGGGACTGGGGACAAGGCATGGAGGGACAGGACACAGGGAATGGCTCCCACTGCCAGAGGGCAGGGATGGATGGGAGATTGGGAATTAGGAATTGTTCCCTGGGAGGGTGGGCAGGCCCTGGCACAGGGTGCCCAGAGCAGCTGTGGCTGCCCCTGGATCCCTGGCAGTGCCCAAGGCCAGGCTGGACAGGGCTTGGAGCAGCCTGGGACAGTGGAAGATGTCCCCTACCCTTGGCAGGAGTGGCACTGGATGGGCTTTGAGGCCCCTCCACCCCAAACCAGTCCTTGGCTTTGTGACCCTGGGCTGATCCCCATTACTGCTGCTGGCCCTGCCCTGCTCTTCTCAATAACAACTCATTTCACAGGGGTGAGGTCCTGAACATTTTGTGCTGCACTCCTAACCAAGAGCTAATTGAAATCACTTTAACCTTCTCTTCTCCTGGGGCAGAATCAGTACAAATGCTCCCTACTTGTTCATATAACACACTCAGTTACTCAAGGTCAGGCAGTACCAGAACCTTCAGAAATTTCTTGGAATGTTTCTGAGCCCAAGTTTAATCAAAGTTGTGCTGTTTACTGACTTAGGGTCAAGTGGTTTCAGGTTATCAAAATTTTGTCTACTCTTACAGATTTGCACCTGGTTGGTAGCAATTTCTCCAACCCACACATTTCAAAGTTTAATCTTCTGTGGCTCAGAGCAATCAGCACATCAATACTGATGACATAAAATACTCAGCTGATATATTTAGGTCTGAGTGAAAAATACTTCAAGATCAGTATTTGTATCAAAGCTCTAGATTGAAATATTCCAGGGCACTTAATTGTACTCTCAGTGTCCCCCCTGCCCCCCAGGTGAGGAAGGGGGGAGGTCTTTGCTGTTCTTTACCTCGGTGTCTGTGTCTCTGCAAGCCTCCATGGCACTGCTGTCAGGGAAGTGTTTGTCATCACTCTCAACTGTCTGCCAGTAAAATCCCTTTGGCACTGCAAATGCCTTCTCCACTGCCTGAAATGCACAAAGGACAGCTCTCACTTCCATGTTATCTTGGTCCCTTAAAATAAAGCAGGAAAATCAGCATCTTATGGCCACAGAGCACACAAGGATGCAGCTGGTGGATTAAACTCAGCCCAGTGTTGTTAATTTAAGTAATTTGCTTTCTTGCAACTATTCCAGTAGCTCCATTTAAATGATATCCCAAGAATATGAATCTGCAACTGCTTCCCAAGAGCCTGAGCATTCCCAGGGTCCAACCCAGTGACTCCCCAACAGGCAGAGCACCCACAGACATCACCAGGAGCTGCTTCCATCAGCTGAGACCTCAATTCTCCACTGCTGTGCTGAGCACTCAGCAGAAAAGGCCTTTGTGAAAGGCCAATGCTCTAATTAACCAATCAAATGGAAGGGTAGGGAAGGGATTGCATGAACTTCTACATGCCTGTAGCCAAAATAGCACATTTCTCCTGTGCTCATGTCACCACAAGTGACACATATCTGTTAGTCTCATCGTGCCACATCCTCATGGATAGGCAAAAAGCTGGCATTTAGGTCACAGCTCCACACAAGCACAGCATTTCCCAGGCTCAGCACCTTATTTTGTTTCTCATCCATTTTCTGGGCAGCCAAGCAAGCAACTTGTACAAGTGCAAGGGTAAGGATGTGTCACTCAGGAGAGGAGAATGTGCTGTGACTGCACGCTCTGTAAGCAAGGCCACAGTCCAGGGACAAAGGCAACCCTTGAAAGTCACGTTTGTCAGCTTCTGGTTTGAACATTCCAGAAATACAGATGCATTTAGGCAGAGTTCACAGTGGGCAGGAATCATTCCAGGAATGAAGAAAAAATAAAATGGTCACTTTTAAAACATAGGCTCAGGTGTAGCTCAAAGAAGCTTCACTACTTTTAAAGGCTCTACTTTGATTTGCAGCAGGTGTTAATTTGTCCTCAGCTTATGTGGACTGACCTTTTCAAAAACAGAAAAAGAAATTAATTTTCAACATGGTCTCATCAGGACTTTTATGATGGAGAGAAAAGGGGCTGACCCTGCATGGAGAAGCATCCACTCTGCATTTTGAGCTCCATATAATGCTGTTTAATTGTGTAATCACCTGAGAGATTTCGGGTGTGCTGCTTGGCAAATGATAGGCACTTCAGAGCATTCCACAAATGCTTCAAAGTAACAACCAGAAAATGAAATTCATTTGAATATTAAAGCCCCCCTGACAACTGCCTTTCCACTTCAGTAACCTTTTGTGTTGTCTCCTTCCTCTGTTTCCTGTGCTTCATGAGATACTTGCCTGAAACCAGAACTGGGGATTTCACTTTTCACCCTGTTTCAGTCAAATCAACTGCACCAAACCAAGGGCTTTGGCATCTCCCAGTGGATCTGTCCATTCTGTCCTGCAATCCATCAATCCCCAGCCTCCACTGCTGATATTACACTTGGTTGCTGTGGAAAATATCATCAGAGGAAAGGCAGATGTAAGGAAAGGGATCTTCCCCATTCCCAGTGCATGATGCCAGCTCCTATCTGCAGCAGTGGCACAGTGCAGTGAGCCCAGACAAGCCCTACAAAGTGGGAATGCAGCAAAATCCCAGTTTCCTATTTCTTCCCGCTGTTCCTTGAGCAAACCTCCTGTCTGTGAATGTTCCAGAAGGAAAAGAAGGGACAAATGTGCTCAAACTAGTGCCAGCCTCTATTTCCATAGAAACCTTCAGGACAATCATCCAGCTCCAGGGCACAGAGTGGAAAATCCAAGGGGAAAATCCAAGGGGATTCCAGGGTGGAAATCCAGGCTGGAAAATCCAAGGAAAATCCAGGATGGAAAATCCAAAGGGGAAATCCAAGGGGATTCCAGGGTGGAAACCCAGGGTGGAAAATCCAAGGAAAATCCAGGGTGGAAAATCCAAAGGGGAAATCCAAGGGGATTCCAGGGTGGAAACCCAGGCTGGAAAATCCAAGGGGAGCACCCTGGTGTAAGCTGTGGCTCCATGGTGATCCCAGGAGGCTGCTCCAAGGCCACAGCAGGGGTGTGGCCACACCTGGGAAGCAAGGTCTGTGGGAATTGTTCCTGTCATCTGTCACATCTTTTTTCCAACAGCCAACCTGAATGGGAGCTCACAAACCAACAGAAAAGAGAGCTTGAAAAGTCTTATTTCTCCCAGAAAATCCTTCTCCTCATAGAAAACAAACAAATGGCTGCAGGATAAGCACCCTGCTTTGTCCAGCCTGGCTACAACATCCCAGTGGAGAGCTCCTGACACAGCCTTCCTGTGCCATCAACAGGAAAAAAACAGGCAGAAAGTCACTTTCCCTGTGATGTAGGAGAGAACTGCATGGAGCCAGTTCTTCTAATACTGAGCTGAGCCCCTTTTGGACACAAAAAGAGAGAGGGACCCTCTGCAGGCAGCTGCAGGAGCCTTCTCCTACTGAAAGAACTTGGACACTATTTCTGTTTATGATGCTTTAGTGCTACTTTTAATGTTCCACAACGGGGTGGGTGTGAGAACTGTGTTGGTTTCACCTCAGGTCTGGTTCCTGTCACTCCTCCATCATCACAGCAGCTGTAAATCCTTTCCCAAGCCTGTGGAAGCATCAGCTCTGAGTGTTGACCTGTCCCTGGTCGCAGGAGAGGAGACTCCCCAAACGCTCAGAATGGTGAAGAAGCAGCCCAGCCTTTGATCCCTACCTGAAAACACCTCTCCAGGGAGGCTCTGAGCCCTGTACCAACCTCCCATCTCCTGGGAAAAGCCTTCTCCCAGGGAGGAAGGTTCCCTGCACTCAGCCAGCAGCAGCTGCACAGCCCCAGGGATAGTGTGACTTCTGCTGTGACAGGTTTCAAAGCCCAGACTCATGAACCATAACCATCCCCACGTGTATCTCCAGGGCTTCTCACAGCACTGACAGCCTCTCCATCCACACTGCCATGATCAGGATGAGCAGGGAGGGAGGGCACATCCATAAACTCCTGGTTTTAGTTGTTCCTTTTTGCCAATTTATCCTTGTTTGGTTTGGGTGACAAATTCCAGCTTCTGTCACCTTAAGACACTGGAAAAGACCACTTTGTGCCACAGCTAGGATTGAGCACACACAAGTTTTTCCAAAAGCTTTTTAAAGACACCCCAAGCTCCTGCTTTGTTTCAGATAATATGACCCAGATGAAGGCAGACAGTTCTGGGAAGGAAACTCACAGGAGAACAAAAATGTGCTGTAAAATGCTCAGCAGAAAGAAGAATAAGGACATTTCAGAGGAGACTGGAGCTGCAGCAAAGCCATGAATATTTAACTGTCACACAAAAATATGACCAAGCCCATGATCCCCTCTTTGTGCTTACAGTGTTTTCTGTTCCCATCTCTGACAACAAAGGAAGAGCTTTTGCTGTCAGGTGATCTGAGAGAATCTTCTGAGTTTCAAGGAGTCTTCCAGGCTGTTCCCAGTCCCAGCAGGAAAACAGAAACTGCAGGAAGCATCCTCATGTACTCCACAATCTCATCTCCTCACACACAAGGCAAAGATCTGCTCAGCATTATCTCTGTGAGACAACACCAAACCCCTCAGAGAAGGATGTCCCTGCAGAGCCAGGTGGGAGTTCTGTGCTGAGGTAACCTCTCCCTGCCAGCCCTGCTGAGCACATCAGGGGCAGCAGAGAAAGCATTTCTCTCTCTCTCTCTCTCTCTCTCTGTGTCACTCAGCAAGGCTCATGTCTGATGGGATTCACCAAATCCTGCCCCTGAATGAGGCAGCATCACTCTCCAACTCCCTCCTCTCCCTGCTGCCCTGTGCAGGAGCAGTTTTCCTGGTAGAATCCAGATGAACACAATGCTGAGTGTGTTCCCTGCACATCCTCCCTCCCCACTGTGCATGTTCCCTTCAGATGGCTACAGAATTTAGTACAGGAAAGTGGAGGCACCACAGATGAGCCCAGGCAGCAAAAAGTCTGGGATAGAGGGGGTTCATCAAGGAAGACTTCTGGTGCACTTCTGGTGACTGTATTTCAGGCAGTTTGAAATGGATCTCACTTCCCCTTGCTCCCCTTCTGGATTGGGAAAGGGAGATCTTAAACCACAGAAGACAGAGTGAGAGAGTAGCTCCCAGCCTTTGTGCCCACCAGCACTGATGGCAAAGCACAGTAGCTCGAGAATTCTCCAAAGCTGCTCTTTTCAGGAATAATGAGTGATGGACACAATCTAAATGTGAGCTGTCAAATTTTAGGAAGAATGAAAACCTCTAATGTTTTATTCCACTCCAAGCTGTGCCTTCATCTTTGTGCCAGCTCTGGTAGACATCAGTGTAGTCCTTCCTCCTTCTAAAGGTTAGGGGTTTTTATTTACAAATGCCAGTGGCTGCCTGAACTCCTGGCTCCATGAAAATAAATGCCAGACTCCAGCAGGATTCAGCCAGGGCCAGGATGTCACCTTCTGCCTCCTGAAGATACAGCCATGCAGCTATTCTGGGCTGCAGCTATGGATTATTTTCTGTAAATGTAAATAGATGAAGTCCCAGGACAAACATTTCTCCCCCAGACAAGCCTTTGGATCTCCAGCCAGATGTGCTCTCACCCAAGCTGCTGGTACAACGTGAGCTGGCTGCACTGCAGACTCAGGCTGCCAGCCAGGCAAGACCTGAGCCTTTTCTCTAACTCAGATAAAGACAAGACACAGGCAAGATTTGACAGCAAAGGGCAGGATGAACCTGCCCTTTTGAACCTCCTGCTTTTACAGCTGCAGCCTGGGTGTCCCAGAGCTGAGTGCTGGGCTCCATGGCTGGCACTGCCAATGCTGCAGGACTCCTGCCACGTCTGCTTTGGGTTGAGCCCTGTGGAGGAGCTGTCCTGGGTGTTTTATCCCTCCCTAATGCCCAGTTCAGCTGCACAATAATCAGATCTTTCAGGCTTTGGAGGAGGAGAGCACAGCCCTGGGCTGTGAACTGAAGCTGGAGCTCACAGCAATATGGGGATCAGGTCTGGGAGCTGAGCAAATTGTGCTGCTCTCCAGGGAGCTCAGGCAGCATCTCCATCCCAAAACATGGCCCAGCTTGGGTGCTGCTCACACAGCATGAAATGAGAAACAACACATGGGGCAATAACCCCAAACCAAACCATAACTGCCACCAGCACAGGCACTGAACCACAGCAAAGCCCAGATGCTGCAGTTTGGGATGTGTGAAAGGCACTGCCCACACAACCACTGGAGACTTGGGTGAAAGGCTGATGTGGCAATGAGCAGCAGTTCCCTGAGCATGCCTCCCTCAGCACTGAGATTAAAAGAAGTTACAGCAAAAGACAGTGGAAGATGCTGAAGGCAACTCAGCAGGGCCAAGGCCACGGTGCTTGTCAATGAAATAATGTCACAGCACTCAGAGCATGAACTCAGAGAGCTCAGTGTTCTCACTGAGCTCATCTGAAACACAGACTCACAGACCTGAAAGATCCTCTGCAAGTGCCTCCCACTCCCTCTTCAGAGGCTGCACACAGAGCTTGGGAATCTCAGCTCTAAATCTGTGCCTCAAGTGCACAGAGCAACAAGTGCTGCATCTGGGGCTGCTTTCCACAGGGATTTCAAATTCCAGCAGCAATGTCCAGCTCCTTGTGTATCCAACATGGTTATTTCAGAATTTGAAATAAAGTATGCAACTTTCAAAGCTTCTGTGTCTGAGAACTCCTATGGCAACACAGTTAACATCAACTCCAGCAGGGAAAGCCCAGAAATCTGAAATTCCACATGAAAGAACTGCTCTACTTTCTGCCAGCCCCCTGCCACACATCAACCTTGCTGTTAGGTCAGTCTGTGCTGCTGGGCATTTTCAGCAAGCCTAGGTTACAATACTGGGGCAAATTCAGCTCTCTGGACCCAGTTCTGGGATTCTTATCTCAAATTAACCAGGGAAAAAAAAATTAAAATGGAGATTTGCTTAAGCAAAAAGTAAGGAGGAAACTTTGTGTAGACCTGTCCTTAATCACTGCTATTTGAAAAACCCACACAAACTTTGTGTCAGAGCAGGGAAGCTACTAAAGGAACAGCATGAGAGGAACTGATCACCAGGAACTGCAACAAAATCAATTTTCTGGAACTTAAAGTAAAAAATCTCCTTCACCTTGACTCAGGGATGTCTGTGGACAGAGGAGGAGGGAGAGGGGTTCCCCTTCTTCCTTAAAACCTCCCTGGAAATGCAGCTATGCCCTGACTCCTCTGTCCTGGCAGACACCTGCACAGGCTGGGAGTTCAAGGAGATGCTCTGGAAGATGGCCATCAAAGGCTGCACCTTTTGGGCAAATGTCCCAATGCCCAGAAAAACTGAGGGAGAGGAAAAGAATTCCAGCATGAACCAAACAAGCTGAGGAAAAGCAGCATCAACACTTGCTCTGTGTGTGTTGTCTGCATCCCTAAGGTGAATGTTTGCATCCTGAGGCTTAGCAGCAGAAGTACTTTTATTTTATGCTAAAATGAAGAAATCCTCTTTCTGCTGACAGGGGACCTTGCAGTTAACAGCTTCCACAGGGATGTTGTCACTCCCAACCCTAGCTGGGCTTTAATGACTGCATTGTGAGCTGCTGCTCCTATCAGGAGTGAGTTGCTGCAGGTTAATGGGCTCGTTGCACAGCAATCATAAAAATGCCTCCAAAAACCAGCACAGGCAAAGCAATCTGTTTGAGGTCCAGAACAGGCAGAAAATCCAGCAGACAAATTGACTGAAAACAAGACATTGGCTCATGCACTAACAAACAAAAAGCATAAAGGTTATTACAATTACTGCTGGCAATTGCTCCCCAGATCACACACAGAGCTGCTCAGTACACAACAGCTTCCCTCTCCCTGCATTTCTTCCCATTTTTTTCCACCATCCTGCCAGGATTTCTCTCTCAGACTCTGATCTACCTGGAGCAAAAGCAGGGATTCACTGCATGCTCCTCCAACACGTGGGCACAGCTTCTTTGGGCTGCTTAGTTTTGTACACACTGCCTCAAAACAAATACAAATGTTCAAAAAGCAAAGCATGGATCACTGGCCTTGTACCAAACCTTCAGACCAAAGAAGTTAAAAGAAGATGATACTGAGTTTTCTATGCAGCACTTTTTGGTTGTATTTTAATGACACTTGGGAACATTCTCAGTTGGTAGCACTTTGCAAAGCTCCAGGGCAGACATCAGGGTGAGCTGCTGCCTGCTGAGAGAGTGGCTCATTGAGCTCTGTTTTGGAAATCAGCCTTGCTGCTTAACCAGCTATGAAAATGTGGCTGTTCCACCCTGGAAGTGTCCAAGGCCAGGCTGGATGGGGCTTGGAGCAGCCTGGGACAGTGGGAGGTGTCCCTGCCCATGGCAGAGGTGGAACAGGATGGGCATTAAGGTCCCTCCCAACCCAAACCATGCTGTGATTCCATAACTCTGTGAAAAAGCCACAACACACAGTGGTCTCAGCCTCACTCAGGCCTGGGGGGCACAGAGCACTTGAACTTGGGAAGAGAATGTGGTTTTTTAAATTGACATCATGTTTTCCATGGCATCAAGGCAAAGATCCACCCCCAGAAAGCGCCTGCTATCTTGCTGTTCAATTCCTAATGATTTATAATTCCTCTAATAAGGGATTTGCATAAAAGCCCTGGCTGTTTTAAATGATGCCTTATTTCATGCCTTAAAAGCATAGAGCAGATTTATCTTTTACGAGTACGTCAGACTCTTTATGGCTCTTGCTTCTGCTTGAAAGCCACAGTGACTGCAAATCAACAACACTAAGCCTCCTTTTCCTGCACACAAGTGGGATAAACCTTTAGGCAAATTGCTAAGTGCACTGCTAAACCCCTAAGCTTTCATGGCATTGATTCTCATAGAGGCATAGTAATCCCCAAATCTGGTTGAAATGGCAGAAAAGTTCTCATGCTACATCATTTTCAAAATTAAAACTTCATTGTGAGCAAGAATTGCAGGCTTTGTCATTCCCTGGAATTGTGTCTCAAGGGTTTTGTTCACCTAAAAACATTGGGAAAAGACCACAATTGTCCAAAGGCTGGTGCTGCTGTGGGAAAGAAATAAACAAAACATTCCCTCAAAAGGTATAGAAATCAGGTCATATTAATTGCTGCTTTGAAAGCCCACTCTAAGCATTTACACCAAGGTAGGAAAGGCTGGTAAAGGCCTAAAAGCAGCATTGGATGCCCCCAAGGAATAGATTCCCCCAGTTAGTAGAGGGAATTCTTGTAACATTTCATTGGGTGGAATATTTGTTATGGAGCACTTGCTAATCTGACAGAAGTGAAGGGTTAATTATTATTCTGCTTCTAGACAGCAGTGAGTGCTCCTGCAGACATTTCCAGGGAGGCAAGAGATTGGAAGCACTTGATTTGGAGAGGTGCTGTGTCCTTGTAGCTCACACACTTCCCTGGAAATCCACAGATATTAAAATCACAGAGCTGAATCACAGAATATTCTAATATTAGAAGCATTTGTTTTCAAACTCTGTTTAAATCCTTTGCTAAAACAAATGAGAATATCTATCAACAATGGAAAAACAACTTTTACTGGACCTGATCAAAAAATTACCAGAAGTCCAAGCATTTGTGTACAGTACCTGAGGGTCAGGATTAACAGCAGTGATGTTACTGAGCAGGACAGAGGGAATTGCAGGAAGAAGTGGGCACAGCTGGTTTTGGAAGTGACTGGCCAGTTCATCTCTCCACCAAACAAGATCTGGAAGCCACGTAGAGGTCAGAAAAGCAGAAATCTTCTGGTAAAAGCTGGATGTTCCCTGGAGATGTTCTGCAGTCTGCAAAGAGCCAGTGTTAAAAAGCTTTGGTGATGGTTTTTGGTGATGGTTTCAGAAACTGTCTGCACCTTGCACCTGCAGCATCTCCTCCTCTGCCCACAGCCACCCCAGACTCCAGTTCCACACAGCTGCCCTCAGATTGTCCAAACCAAGCCCTGGTGGGGCACCCTGCCCCTCCCAAACCCCTGCACCCTTCATCCCATCTCATGCCATCCATCAGCTCACAAACCCTGCTCCAAAGCAGCTACCACCACCCTCAGAGGGGGAGAAAAGCCCAGAAACAGGACCATAAACCAGCCCAATACAATGAAACATTAACTTCCAAAGACGTTCTTAGGGATAGAAATGAAAACAGTTGTTAGTGCCCCATCCCTGGAAGTGTTCAATGCCAGGGTGCAGAGAGCACTGAGCAATCTGGCTGAGTGCAACCTGTCCCTGCCCATGGCAGAGGGTTGAAATTAGATGAGCACTAAGGTCCCTTCCAACCCAAACCATTCTGGTTTTTGGGTTTTTTTTTTTTAAAGATTGAGGCTAATATTAATACTGATGCATTAATATTGAATACTGCACAGCTAAACTACAGTTTTCCATCATTTAACCTCCCCTCTAAGCCTCATTGTTCTTCAGGTTGATTCTTAATTAGCAGGACTTTCAGAGAATAAAACCAGTGACCTCAAGGAGACCTAATTAGAAATTAAAAGACTCAACAACTGTGCAGAACTTCTCTCTACCAGGTACTCAGAGGGAAGTGAAGGTCCTGCTCTGCCCTGGTGTGGCCTCACCTCAGCTCTGGGCAGGGGTGGGTGCCACAATATCAGAAGGATCTAAAGCTGTGGAGAGTGTCCAGAGGAGGGACCTGGGCATGGGGAAGGCTCTGAGGAGCAGCTGAGGGCACTTGGGTTGTTCAGCTGGAGAAGGAGACTGGGGGCAGAGCTCAGGGGGGGCTGCAGCTCCTCCCGAGGGGCAGCTCTGATCTCTGGGACAGGGAATGGCTGGAGCTGGGCCAGGGCAGGGTCAGGCTGGATTTTGGGAAAGGTTCTTCCCCCAGAGGGTGCTGGGCACTGCCCAGGCTCCCCAGGGAATGGGCACGACCCTGAGGCTGCCAGAGCTCCAGGAGTGCTTGGACAGAGCTGCCAGGGATGCCCAGGGTGGGATTGTCTGTGCAGGGTCAGGAGCTGGATCCATGATCCTTTTGGGTCCCTTCCCACTCAGGATATTCCATCACTCTGTGATTATTGCAGCTAAAAAGTGAAGCTCAAGGAGGAAAATCCCAAATCAAAGGGCAGAGGTTGGGAGCTGCTCTGAGCCTCCAGAGAATGAAGTGATGGAGGGGCACAGAGAGGAGCCCCAGAGCTGCACACAGTGCCAGTGGCATAACTGGCAATGCCTGGCAAAGAGCAGAGGCTGTACAGATCTAATTCCATGTACAAATCCAGTTCCCATATGCCTGGAACTGCAGCCTGTCTATCAGCACACAGGGATCACAGGAGGTGAGTGTTCTGGCATTTCTTCTAACAACAAGAAACCAAGACCAGGCAGGGATGTTGAAATCTGCCTCACTTCTAGCAGCTGTTTGGAGGAGGAGAGAAATAAAATCACCTTAAACTACCCCCAAAAAAACCTGATAAAAATGAGAGGAAACATAGCAGAACCACTGGATATAGGAATAGATGCCATCCCAGTTGAATAAGCCAAAAGACTCCTTGATGTGCAAAGAACAGGAGCTTTTGCCTGGAGAAGCCACTATTATAATTCTATTTATAACTATTAGACCTTGGGAACCATTCTGGTTTTTGGGTAAATAATAAAAGATACATAAAGGGTTGTGATTTAACCCTTCCCAGCTCCAATGAAGTGGCCAGTAATTAAGAAATTGATGGCTCAGAGCCCCCTTTTGGGGCTGGAAATGGACTCTGGGCTCTACACATTAGTATTAAAATATCATTTGTCATCATGGTTAACATTTACAGATACTTGGTCTTTTTTGCATAATCCAAAAAAAAGTAGCTTAAGGTCTCCCTAAATTCTTATAACAAACATATGCAACAAAGTACCAGGAAACCAAACCATATTTTAAAGGTAAGCCCTGAAAAGTGTCCTTTTGTGCCCACAGGAGACAACTGGAACAAGAACCAGTGAGTGCCCCAACAGGATTTTGTTTTTCAATCCAGCCACTGAAAACTTGCACATTGACAGGACAGTGAGAGACTGAGGGCTGCAGTGGGAAGAATAAAGTCCACATTTCTCTCCACAGCAGCTGAAGCTGCCCAAGGGCAGGAACAGGGAGAGATTTGCTGTCATTTTCCTTGTCTCTGCTGGGGCTGACATCCCAACTTGTGTTGTTCCTCCCAGCTCTGATCTCTGCTGGGAAAAGCAGCAGCTCTACAAATGCCTCAGGAAAGAAAGATTGACACAAGTCAGTGCCACCACAAAGAGCCTCTAATGAGGGACAGGAAACCTAAGTCCTGCTTGGAAGAGCTGCCCCAACCCCTGAAATGTCACTGCTGTGCAGCAGAGCTGAGCTCAGAAGTTTTTCATGATGAGGATGAGCAGGCCCTGGCACAGGGTGCCCAGAGCAGCTGTGGCTGCCCCTGGATCCTGGCAGTGCCCAAGGCCAGGCTGGACAGGGCTTGGAGCAGCCTGGGACACTTGGACTAAGCTACTTCACAATGTGAACTGGCAACTTACAAATGAATCTATTTTTTAAAAGACTTTTACCATGAATGCATTCCCACTAGAGTTACTAACACTTTACAACAAAGACAAGACTTTCTAATTATAGACAAGGACAGTAATAGAATTCTTAAACTTTCAGTTTTTCCAACTATCATCTCAGCAAATTGTAATGAAGAGCTGATGATTTCAGCTCTTACTTACAATGCTCCAATGGTAATTCAACCAAAACCAACAATAGCTATTGCTATAGCATTACCAGTGAATATAAATAAGCAAGTTGGATACTGAGAAATGCCTTTTAAGAGTTTTAGCCCAGTGCCTGATGTCCTTTAGACAAAACATGCTTTAAGAGTTCTCTACAAATTCATTTCACACATTAGGTGTCCCAGCTTCTTGCAGGGATTTGGACTGGATGGCCTTGAATGGCCCCTTCCAATCCAAACCATTCTGTGATTCCATGAGAAGGACTGGAAAAACTGCACAGTTTGTTCCACCAAGTTGTGATTTAACCCTTCCCAGCTCCAACCAAACACTCAGGGCAGCCTGAGCCCACAGCTCCAAAAGTTCATTCTGTTCTATAACCCTGGGGAAATATTTTGAGCATAATCAGTGCTCAATAATTTTGGTGCTTTGGCCAAGCTCTCAGCTGGAATCAGCAGAGAGCAGGTCAGGCTCTGTCCCTCCATTCACTTTGCTCCACAGAGGAAACTCCTTGCATTCAGTTGCCAACACCAAGTCCTTGTCCAGTCCAGCAGAGCCTGGTCTCATCAGCCTCTGCCCAGGGCTGCTCAATCACTAGTGGAAAAGCTGCTCATTGTTTTGGGCTGGGCTTTTTTGGTAGTGTTTTAATCATGACATTTGGTGCCAGCATCCATTATTTTCAGGAGCACCGGAACCACAGCTGTGAAACTCCAGGTTTTGTGATACAACATGGGAAATTCAATTTTTGCTGCTCCCAGGCAGCAGCTGCAAGTGAAGGGGATGCTGAAGTGTGTTTCAAAAACATATTCACACATCCTGATCCATTTAGGCTCCCCATGGTGTGGCCAGCAGGTATAATACAGACACCTGGGGATGAAGCAGGAAAAACCAGAGTAAAAAATCCACTACCAGCTCCCTGAAGCCACAGAAGTTCATTTGAGCCACCTGAGAGGAACTCAGCAGCCTCAGAGAGCACAGGGCAGCACCTCCAAGGTTGCTCAGCCACAGGACAGTTGTTCAAGCAAGTGGCTCTCAGAAGATCTGGGGGACACAGGGATTGCTGCTCCCCACATCCACCTGGCCACACTGCCCAGCTCACCCACACTGCTCAGGTAAAACAGCTATTCACACCAGGCCAGAGTGGCAATACTACCTAAAAAACTGTCTCCAAAAAAGAAATAGGTACAAGATGCTTCAACCTGTATCAAATCAGCTCTGTGAAAGACAGAACCAACACAGCAGAGCCCAGAGCTGCAATTTGACAGCTCTGTGTTCAGGACAGGAGTTCATATCATATTTTATATCACATGGGCTAATCCCAGCCTGTGTGCAAGACCTCCCAGGTTTTTTGCACAGCTCAGGCTCTGGGGCCCACCAAAATTGAGGGCACAGGCTCATGTGCTGCTTCCAGGCCTCAGCTCCTGGCAGTCAAATAAAAATAATTCCTTCTCCTGTGCCTCACTTCACATGGTTAAAACAAAGGAGGAAAAACCAGAATAGGTGCAAAAAGATGTGTCTCCTCCAAATGCAGGTAAATTTCTGCAGTGTTAGAGTACAGCTAATGAGCAATTGACAAAAAATGATGCCACAGAGAGCTGGTTTCTGGTCTGCACATAACATAAATGCAGCATTGTTGGATTATGCCCTTTTCTGACTCAGAGATGGGGCAACCGAGAGGCATTTTAAAAACTTTTATTCTATTTTCAGTCTCATGTGAAGGGTGAGACAATACAGATGTTGAAATTCAAGCTATCACAATTAGAAGCCTAACTGCAGCATAACTGAGGACAGCTTGGGCTGGCAATTAGCTGTAAGCAATCCTTCAGTTCCACAGCACTGGCTG
The DNA here is from genome assembly GCA_013397555.1 of Urocynchramus pylzowi. Taxonomy (NCBI): domain Eukaryota; kingdom Metazoa; phylum Chordata; class Aves; order Passeriformes; family Fringillidae; genus Urocynchramus; species Urocynchramus pylzowi. Next base: position 68,109 of record VZRH01007328.1, on the reverse strand, counting down.
TTCCCCCATCCCAGTCTGGGCAGCTCTTCCACTGCTCCATCCTGCCCTGCTGGAATTTGGCACATCCAGGCCTGGTGCTCAGTACAGAGCAGTGCTTGCACAACTACCAGGTGTAAATGCTGCTACTCACTCCTGACTCGTGGGTCTGGGGGCAGCTCTGGGCTGGAGGTTCCTCTGGTGCCACCAGGCAGGCGTAGAGGGCCAAGCCTTCCTCTCTCCAGGCCTGCTGCAGCCCCACCACCTCAAATGGAGCTTTGGGGCCATCCTTCCTCTTCACAGGAGGCACCTGGAAATCCATTGGAACACAATTCCATTTTTAGATGGACTGAAAAAAAAAAAACTTTATCTTGCTCTGTTGCTTTTGAGTAGAGCCCTACAACAACCCAGGGAGAACTCTGCTTTGATTAGTAGATTAGCTGTGGTTTAGCCAGAAGAAAAATCAATAAAGAGCAAATTAAATAGGAATAACACATTGCTTTTGCTAAGCCATAGGATTTATTTTCACAATGAGGACTTGCAAGCTCTGACTTCCACCAGTTTCACTACGTGGAAGCAGGAATTCACATTATTTCCCTGCTCCAGCAGGGGTGAGCACAGAGGCCCTGCCAAGGCTGCCCAGAATGTCCCTGTCACAGCAGCACCGTGTGTGCCTTATCAGTGACACTGAGATCAATCCAATCTCAGCCACAAATCAATGCAAAGGGATGATGCCATGCCAAGGGGCTGCTGCAGGTTTCCCTAAGAAGCCCAAACCCCATCAATCCCCATCCTGTGAATCCCCTTTTAGTTGGGTTGAGGTGATTTCTTTTTCATGGATTTTTTTGTGCACATGTGTGTGGGAGACAAACATTCTATTTTCCAATTTATAGATCTGATTTAAACTAAAAAGGGCAAAAAGTGACTTCTGCAACCCCAAGACATAAGTTATTACTGTGAATATCACTTTAGATCCAGGGAGAAAGTTCCAGTAGGACAGACTATGCCCTGGCACTTTAGGTTGCTCAAAGTCAAATAAAACATAATCCACTTTAACATGCAGAATACATTACAATCTTGATCATAAGTTAGAAAAGAGAGAGGAGAGACACTTGAAACAGCCTGGGAAGGCACTGGGATGCTGCAAACTGTCCAAGGCAGCTGGTGAAAAGGGGCAGAAAACTCTGGGAAAGCCAGACACAGGGAATCAGCAAAGCCAGGAGAAAGGAAAAGCAGAGGTACCTGATCCAGGACATGCTCTGGATGGAGAGAAGGACAAGTCTGAGCTACAGGACTATAATTCCCTCCCAGGGCTCTGGTGGATACAGAAACTCCAAGTCTTGTTCTCGTGGTTTATACCATCACCATCTCTAGGTGCATTACCAGCTCTATTTACTGCATTTACAGGGAGATAGAGGCCTTTAAAAACATGCTTTTAACACAAGGCCAGGCTGGATTATCCAACTGCTGCACAGCTCAGCTGGATCACTCAAAACACCTGCACCAAGTCCTTCACTGCTTTGAACACTGGATTCCCATGGGGAATTCTGCACCATCCAGGGGACCACTGCTCCCAGCTGGCAGCACCCAGCACACCTCCAGTGGAATCAGTAAGGATATGCTGATTTACACAAGCCACTCCATGGAATTGCATGGATTACCACATGAGAATTTGGTCTAAAAATGCCTCAACATTTCCAATTCTTACAGTGAAAGAAATGTAAACTTCTTCATTGCTATCCAACAGCAATTTCAGAGCCTGTGTAGAATAAATTGGTGGATTTTACTCCGGTTTTTCTTGGGCACAAAATCCATCTGACCCCACACCCAGCAGAGTGACATAGCCCTGGAAGTTGAGGTACCCTTTCAGGCTCAGAGAGAACTGCTACAAGGCAGAGCTCAGTTGGTTTTTTTTAATGGGAATAACACAAGGGAAGAGAGCTCACACTGCAGCTGGTCACAAGCTAAGGAGTCTGAATGGAAAATTCAGGATGCAGGGCTGTTCCAGTGGCAATTTTCATTAGCACTGAACTAACACTAAAAAATGTTAGCAATGTTTTAATGCAAGCACGATTATCATTAACAATTAATTGTGTTTAAGTGGAGTTTAAGTGATTTAAAAGCCTGGCTGCTCAGGGTGAAATCTACCTTGACTGTGTGGATCAGTATTGGTATCCCAGAGTCTCTCCCAGGGAAAAGGAAAAGGCCACTGAGCAGGGTGGGAAGGAAAAATACACATTGGGGAGGAAAAATACACTGCTTTCCCTAGGGAATAAAGAGTAATATGGATGGGAAGGAGAGAGGATGGGGTGGTTTCTTTAGAGGAGAAAAACATGTGAAGCAAAGGACAATTAAGGCAGACCCTCACTTGTTCACAGCACTCTTGACTATCAGGAAGGGTCTGTTCTTATCTAGAACAGTGAAAACCAGGAGGCTGTGTCCATTGCCAAGGACAAAGCCTAACACCCAGCAGTCACTTTCAACAACTGAAAATCTGGCTCAACAATCTTTCAGTTCTTCATAAACTCCAGACACAACCCAGCTCCATTGACTCCGGCGAGTTTTATTTACGGACCCTGAGGTGAATTAAAACATAAATTCCACTTTGTTCAGCCACTGTTTGGTAGCTGTTGGGGGAGGGAAAAAATGGAGATTTCAAGAGTGATTATGTACTCACTGGAGGTGCAAACACAGCCCTCATCACCCAGAGCCTTTTGTGCCAGGTCACTGCACTCACCAGGGACAGCAGCCACGCCACGAGGGCCTGGTAGATGTTGGCTGCTCCCAGCCCCTTGTCAGGCACCTGCCCCTCACACTGATCCGTGGCCACTTGGCCACAACTTGCCAGCCAAATGGTCATCAGCAGCATCTCCTTCTTCCCACTGTAGGATCCAGGCAATGTGGCAATAGCTGGCAGAAAAGAGGCTTCCTGTCCAAAAAAAGATAGTACGAAAATGAAAGTCACTTGGATTACTGGAAGTGTATTCATCATCAGGAATTAATTACATTCATTGCCATCACAGGAGGGGCATTTAACACCCAGAGAGCATTTATCAAGGAGGGAGAATGAGCCATAAAAGCCAGGTTGTTCCATCAGTGACACCTGCCTGAGCACTGCAGGTTTTCTTGGACAGCTGTCACCTGGTCCTCATTTAGTCACACGCTGCCTGCTGAATGGAAGGTTTACACACTCACAGCTGGAAAAGTGTGATTGAATTTTTTCTGTATTCAAGACTCAGTGTTTGGGGTTTGTTTTTTTTTTTTTTTTTTAATCACTGAAAAGCCCTCAAACAAGCCTGATAGTGTGAAAACTCATTATTTTCTGCTTCACCTAACATCCCTCATTTCAGAGATGAGGTCACAGTTAAGGGAACTCACCTCCTTTCTTTACTTCAGCATTGATAGTTGGTTATTTAGGATGCAAATTCCCTCTCCTTTAAGAGAGCTGTTCAAGACACAACTTCAAGCTGGAACTGTGGACTTGCAGTTTTTTGTCCTTCCACAGATGCTGCAGCTGTAATTATTGGCTGTCTTCTTCTTCCTATCTATATTCAACTTGCTGCCCCTGACATTTCTTTGGTAAATCAACCAGCAAGTCCCTAAAATCCCAAATATTCTCCAGTACTGCTCCTCAACAGTTACCATCACAGAATCATGGAAGGGTTTGGCTTGGAAGGGGCCTTAAAGCTCATCTTCTTCCACCCCCTCCCACAGGCAGGGACAACTTCCACTGCACCAGGCTGCTCCAAGCCCCATCCAACCTGGCCTCATGTTTTCAGTTGCTCCATGTAGCCCTTAATGAGGATTTCTGCCCACACCTCTACACTGAATGAACCTTAATTTGATTTACCTGAATTTACTCTGAAAGCAAAGTAAGCTAAATCCAATTACAGTCACTTTAATTCTGAATTAAAATGTCCAAAAGTGTGTTTCACAACTAATCCACTTGACAAGTTAATGTAGCTTGACTTTTGGGCTGGTCCTCAAAACAGATAATTTCTCAAAATGGTTTAATAAGGAATCAAACTAAAGCAGCTCTACTGTTTCACCCAGTTTTTTGGTACCAAATAAAACTGTAAATTAGTAATAAAGGCAAAACAGCCATGCAAACGAGTGTGATGCTGCAGATTTGTAGTAATTCATGTCCTGGGGTGCCAACAGAATTCCTCAGGGCTTTGACCCCTCCACTGAAATCCCCTGAGGAAGAGACCTCAGGAGAAACTCTGGGACCATGAGGAAAAAGAGAGCTCCCCCTATATCCTGTGTTGGAGAAAGGATTCTTCCCTCCTCCCTCAACAAGGGTGTGGGGATCAATTGAAGAGCCAATGACATAAACAGGATCTATAAGTAATGTTTCAGCAGGAAATCTCCAACTATTCCAAATTTCCTTGGCCCAGCAGGTTTTCTGACCAAAATCAGCTAAGTTTACTCATTAAGGTTCTTTCTGACTGAAGTTTTGGTGAAGGCTGGACCTTCCCTCTCCTCCCTCCTCCCCCCAACAAGAATCTAAGTGTAGCACTTGAATAACTTCTGAAATATTAAGACTAATCAACAGAAAATGAGCTAGTCCAGTTTAATTCTGGGCAAGAATTGCTGAAGAAAGCTACAACTGATGCTTTCTGGGTATGGCTTCCCACAGCACTGCCCAGTTTACCCCAGTCTGCAGAGGAGAGTTCAACCTGCCCATGTTACACTGGCTTTTATTTGTGAAGTATTAGGTTATAAAAAGCCTAAAATTACTCAAATGCTGGGCTATTTTTGGTTGCTCTGGCTGGAATTGTGCTGTCACTCAGAGATAGGATTGCAGCTGATTGCAGTCAAGTGCCAACAATTACCAAAGAGTAAATAAGATAAAATTTCCTATTCCCAAATTCCTGCTATTTTATTTTGCAATTATAGTTTATGTCATTCCAAGTTCCAGCCCTTCAGCTCAGCTTCCCAACCACCTTCCATCCCCAGCTCTGGCCTTTTTTCCTCCACTCTCACATAACAACAGTGCAAGGAGGAGCAGCAACCACAGAGAGCAGCCAAGGAGTGACCTCTGCCCAAACCCACACCACAGGGAAATGAGGAAAAAGGAATTGTGAGATAACTTCAGGACAGCCACATAATCCAGCCTGCAGTGACAGGGGTGCTCAACTTCCACAGAGGGAGGGCAGGGCTGGATGGGAGATTGGGAATTAGGAATTGTTCCCTGGGAGGGTGGGCAGGCCCTGGCACAGGGTGCCCAGAGCAGCTGGGGCTGCCCCTGGATCCCTGGCAGTGCCCAAGGCCAGGCTGGACAGGGCCTGGAGCAGCCTGGGACAGTGGGAGGTGTCCCAGCCACGGCAGGGGTAGGGCTGGATGGACTTTAATGTCCCTTCAACCCAAACCATTCTGTGGTTCCATGATAATCCCAAAGGAAGCTACTATTTTCATTAAAAATTCATTTTTAAGAGTAGTAATTTAGCTCCATATTATTATTATTTTAAACCAGAGCTGTTTATGATAACAGCAAGCCAAGGCCTGGTGGGCACAAGATTGCCAGCCAAGATTAAGATCATTTTATTTCTAATAAAATAGCTCAGAGTGGTTAAATGATGCTTTTGTTGATGTTTTTTGAAAGAGTAGTTAGCATTACTCTTCCTACACATCCATGTCAGATTGGACAAAGAGTTTCAAAGACTGGGAAACATTAAAGTCAAAGCTGTGAGAGGCTGGAATGACCAAGTTTAGGAGCCAGGCAACAACTTCACAAAGATATCCCAGCAGAAACAACACATCCAGTCCAAGGAGTTGCTCCAGTGGCAGGATAGGCTAAGAAAAAATCAATTTTTTTGCTTTAATAGATACAGTCTCTCCTTTTGAGGCAAATAAAACTTCAGTATTTGCCTCCCAGCACCTTTTCCAACACTAACATGGAAGCCAGGGAGCATGTTCCATCCAAATACCCTCCCTACTCCACTGGAGTAGCAAAAGCTCCATCCAAACATCCCCTGCATGGAAAAGGAAGAGAGGTGAAACTCACACAACCTCCCCCTCCACCACAGAGGGGTGAGTGAGGGGCAAGGGGAGGAATAGCAAGACTGTCACTCTCATTGGCTGGAGGTTTAATCAAAATAATTGTTTTCAGCCCTGTCTAAATTTATCCTCCTATGTCATCTGCACCCCAGCTTGGATCCCAGATTTAAGAGGCAATCCCTGATGAATGGCAAATTACTGACTGCAGAACTCCTTTGCCAAACGATGCATCTGCTGTGGGTTTGTAAATGTGAGCTGATTTCTAAGTGCTGGAGCAGCTCGAGCTCATTTCTCTAATGAACCTTCCCCTCTCATTCCACAGCTGCTCTGGCATTCCATGTTCCTGCTCTGCCCTGGACAGAGCTCGTGGTACAGGACATAACCACGAGGATTGTGTGGCTACATCCCCATTTTCAACACAGTCATGTGGGAAATGGAGGATTTTTAGGACACATTTAACAATTCTGGCCATCTAAGGCAAAGCAGATTATCACTATTCCATGGCTTCTAAAAATTCTTGCATTAGATGAAGACATATTGGAAATGTCAAGTGTTTGTTCATTTTCATTCTGTGGGGAAGGAAAAATGATGACAATGCCATCTGTTAGATGATTTGAAACTCCACATTAAAGCACGGAATAAACCCTGAAACCATTCAAAAAACTGCTTTATCACTGCAAAGTGGGAGCAAGGGGTGAGAACGAGGAGAGGATCTGCACTTCCTGCATGCAACTGGCAGAACACTCTGGAATTAGGAAGTTGACTTTCCCTGACAAAAAAGGAGAGCACAATTGATGTTTAATGGTCTGAATGGTCTTTCTACAAATGCATTTCTGTACCAGAGTCACTCTGTGGCACCACTGCCTTTCTGAGCATCATGCTGAGGTTATGGATCTGAAAAACATGATGGGGGCAAGATGGCATTGAAATTTCTGATGTGGATGAGGCTCAGATTGCTCAAATGGAGGAATTATGGTGCTCCAAAGCAGATAAGTCTGCCAAGGGAGGTTGCAGGGATTCAGGGAGCTGTGTAATGGAGCATTATTTGCTCTGATCTCCATAGTTTTCAATTCACTTAGGGCACTCCAGATTGTGAGAGTTTAAGTTAAAAATATTATAATAAACAAAATGTCCTTGCTGACAGTTTTCTTGCTCTGGACAATTACTCTTAGTCTTGGGTATGAAGAATAAAACCTCTTAACTGCACTAAGGGAATTCTCAGCTGCTTCACTGGAGTTAATGGCTCATCTATCAAAGATGTGGATAAACCCTCTTCCATGAGGGGCAAGGATCTGATCCATAGGATTTGTTAGCAGAGAGATGCTGTGGATCACAAAGGATCAAAATATTTTTGGTCCAAATTCAACAAGTTAAAAAAAAACCAAAAACATTCAAATAACTGGTAACAAACAGCTTTTTTTACATATAAATTCTTCTTTATTTTTGAGAGATGGGAAAATTTTCTTAAAAAGGCTCACCTCAGGTAAACACTGACCTGAGAAGTGCATTAAAATTTAAACCAAAGTAACACTGAGTCTTATTTCAGTTTGTTTGCTTTCCAAGCCATAATCATTAAAAATGAGAAGTGCCTTTTCCATGATTGGTGTTTACACTCCAGTAACACTTGGAGAGGCTCAGAAGGATTCCCAGCCTCATTGTGCTGGTGTTCTGAGCACATGTAACAAAAAGTTCCTCCTCTAATGAGTTTATACTCCTGGTTAATGAGAAGCAGCTGAAATGAGTAAAGGAAGTTTAATTACTTACACATTTCATGTGAGCACAAGACTGGGAATGGGGAACTTGTGCCTCAGTCCTGGCTCTGGAATGAAGTATTTCTCTGTGGAACTGTAAAGTGAGGATAATATTTCCTTATCCTGGTCCCTGTCTAGCTGGATTAATTATGAAGACTCTGTAAAGTGCTCTGAAGAGGAAGAGTGGAAGATTATCAGCAAACTTTCAAAATTGACCTCTGTTCTCTTTCCTTCTCCTCAAAGTGTTGTGGCCTCTCAGCGTGATCTTATCTGCCTCTTCCACTTGCTCTTCAAAGGATTCCAACCTGCCTCCCCCATGAAATGTGTCAGCACTTCCAGACCTCCAAAGGAAGGGAATTGCACGTGCTCGTTTGGAAATGCTGGGACAGAGCATGGAATTGGTCCCCAGTCATCTGAAATCTAGGCTGGCATTTGGCACGTGCTCCAAGCTGGGTTTAAATCCTGAGGAAATGGCTCTGCTTGGATACTCCAGGAGATTCCCAGGGGGTTGGAACTAGATCATCTTTAAGGTCCCTCCCAACCCAAACCATTTGGGATTGGTTCTATGATTCACCACACATTTATCAACTTGGGGAAAGCCTCGTTTTTTCTTCCCTTCTATTTATCTTTATCTTTTTTATTTATCATTTCCCTGATGCTCTATGGAAATCCCCAAAGAAATAAAGGAAAATAAAGAGTCTGGGGGAGGAAACTCTGCTCAGCTGCTTTATCAGGAAGTTTTAGTAGAGCTAAAGTGGCTTGCTGTACAGACTGTCAGCTTCCAATTAAAATGGATTGTATCCAGTTTGTCACAGGCTCTGTGCTCTTCCCTCCAGCTATAAAACATCCTCCAGACAACCCTTCAGACCTGTGAGTTTGGGGCTTTGTGATCCTGAGAACTGCTAAGTGCTCACAGTGCTCCCTGAAGCTGGTGGGAACTCCAGGTGCTTGGCACTGAGCTGGGCAGAGCTCTGTGTTTGCAAAATAAAAATGACTGCACGATTCTTCCACGCCATAATCTCGGATAAAGCTCTGAATTCCATTCCCTGCCACTGAGAATAATGCCCCATAATGAGTATTTGTGGAATAATGTGTTTACAAGTTGTGACCAAGCTTATCCCACTGTGTGCTGAGATTTGGAACACGAGCCCAGCCTAAGTCAATGCTGAACAAGAAGGTATGAGGAAAACCAGGAGTGTAGTTTAAATCCTGCAGTTCCTTTAACAGACAAGCCTGTACATCCCCTTGGAAAAACAGAGGGGCAGGTTCAGCCTCTTTTCATCTACAAATAGCATCAGTGATCACAGCCCTGAGGTAAGGCCAGGAGTTTGGAATTCTATTTTGATTCCAAGAGAGAGAATTACAGCAGAAAGTGTTTGTTTCTCTGTGTAATTAAACGTGACTGGCACTTGTTCAGAGCCACTGCAAACCCAGGGCAGCTCTTCCTGCTGCCAGCACAGGGCCTGGCACACTGCAGGACCTGAGGAGACAAAAAGCCCAGATATGGTTTTGTGTCCTCCTGCCCTCTCTGGGATAAGAAATAGGATTTGGCTCATAGACATTTTACATTATTGTCTTTGAGTTTAATGTGAACATCCTGCTAATGTGAATGGAGGAGTATTCAGGACCTCTACTGGCAGCAAGCTCATGCATGGAATCCTGGAAACTCTGCTCCTTTTCCTTGTATTAACCTTTCCCTTAAGCAACAGCAACCAATGTTCCCATCTGTCAAACTCAGGCAGGAGTGTATTGAGGAATAAGCCTAAACTCATTTTAATCACTTCCAAGATATGCTGAGGACTATAAAGGATTAAATATCTCACATTGTCCTGGGCCTTTTCAAACTGCAGTCAGAGAAACAGCACTGCAAGATCTTGTTGCTTTGTGAATCCCTGCTTCTTCAATTCCTTCCACAGCTGGAAAAAGAACAAACCTGGGAGCCCCTGGGAACCAGCAGAGTGCCTCTCCAGGTTTACATGGAAGGTTCTCCACAGCTTTTTGCTGGCCCTGTTGCATTCAGCACAGGTGAATTTCCTAGTTCTGAGCATTTCTACAGCAATTTGGCTGGAAAACCTCTTAAAGCAGCCAAAGGTTATGAAAGAAGCTTTACTGTGTGGCTCTTGGACCTGCTCTGGTGGTGTGAGCTGAACTGGGCAGAGGAGCCACGAGGATGGGAAGTACAACCTGCCCTAAGAGTGCCTGGGCACTTCCATAACACTCCTGACTCTGGGAACAGAGAATTCACAGAAAGAATTCACAGAATGACCAGGTTGGAAGAGACCTTTAAGATCACAGAGTCCAACCTATGCCCTAACACCTCAATTAAACCATCAAGTGCCACATCCAGTCTTTTTTAAACACATCCACACGGAGCAAACTCCTCCTGTGTGGAGGGAGGTGTTTGTGACACAGACAGGTAAGGCCTGGGCCCTCTGCTTGCCCATTAAGGCAAATCCTCAGGTCAGATCTGCACCATCCTGAGCCTCAGCTCCTGGGATTTGTGCCCACAGCCAGGGACAGCAGGAAGCAGCTACTCCACCAAAGTGCTGTGCCAGCAAATCCCCCCCGTTTGCTTTCCCTGGCACCATGTGGGAAGATGAAGAGGAGGCCAGGAAGGCAGGCTCTGTGCCAGCTGCCAGCCACCCATGCTAGAAAAACATTTCCTTGGGATCTTCCATCTATTCCAAATGCTGTGTGCTGGGCTGGTGGCACAAACAGGAATCTTGGCCTCCTGTCTCTGTGTGCTAAGTTTAACTCCATCTCTAATTGCCTTAGTTTATTTTTAAGCCTTTCTTGAGTCGAGGCAGTGGGTTCATTAAGTACAAGAGATTTTAATCTTGTTTCAGGAACTCATTAAATGCCTGGCAGGGAAAAAAAAAAAGGAGGAATTCAGGGGCCATCTGGTGGCTGTTGGGCACGGCACTGCTGGCCACAGCCTTGGCATCAGCCCAACAGGGAGAGTACCTGGAGCCAGGCAAAACCCCAAATTACTGTAGGAAATATCCTGTGATTTTTTCAGTTAATGGGGTTTTTTTTTAAGCTATATTAAAATAATAGTAAGGACTAAATGCTGTTGTAGTTACTTTCACACAGATGCAGTTGCTTTGGCCCAGGGTCAATGAAAACATTTGATCACAGGTGATCTGTATTACCAGGATCACCTTTGGAATAACACAGATATAGAAAAATTCAACTACTGTGTAACAAAATCATTATAATCATAAAAAGATTTTATAGGTTTCCTCAGCTTCTCCAAATATATGTACTGCACCACATTTTAGGGGATAAATTGGCATTTCTGTAAGGAAGTGGCACAAAACCTATTCCTTCATGAGTGGTTGATCAGGCCTTTGTCCATTCTTTAAGTGGAGACATTAATTTGACTGTCTTACAGTCCTTTTCCTTCATCCATTTCAAACCCAGCAATAAAAGTGGTGTATTTTTAAATAGTGCTGAGGCCATCATCTCAGTGCAGTCCTGTGAGCAGCTCCAGTGGAGCTGGGGAGGTGCCCACGTGCCCTGGCCCAGCAGGTGAAGTGCTGGGTTGGGATCCCAGGATCCACAATGTCCTTGAACAACCCAGAGATGGAAGAAAAGGGCAATTTCCAATGCTGATGTCAGCACCATGGCCTCAAAAAGATCAAAACACCCATGGAACAGCAATGGCAATCACAGGCACCTATTTAAGGAAGACAGGTAAAGAATCAAAAGCATTTCACTGACAATTTGCAGATCAAGGCACCTCCTACTTAAAAATAACTTCTGGGGCCAGTAACTGAACTAAAAATACTTGTACAAGTTTTGGAAATCAATCCCTACTTTCAGGCAGATCGTGCTGATGCAGGGTAACTGTCCCAGTAGCAGAATGTACAACACTTCAGCACCACTCTGGATGGTAAATATGGATTTTGTCAGGGATTTTCCCCTGAAGAAATATCAGATCAAAGAAAGAACAAGGCCATCAAAGGGCAAGGAAGGATTTGACCATAATATGTTGGTAATTTTATCTTCCAGTTTGTAAAAACACTGAGAGTTTAAAACACTGACACACAGAATAAACCATTTTCCATTCCTTCTGGGTACACAACAAAAATAAGCTTAAATTGGAGAGGGAATCATTTAAGTCAGACTGAATGAAAAGCTTTACAACTCTAAGGATAATTAAACAGCAACATGTACTACCTGGGAGTCAAGGAATCCTGACCATTGAGGATTTCAAGACCAAGTTCTATAAAGAAGTAATTTTGATGCAATACAAGTGGAACATCTTGTGGCTGAGAATTCTCCCTGACACCAGTGAGCTGAGCCAACGGGGTGTTAACATAAAGAACCTGCTGATTTTGACAAAAAGGTGATGGAGCCTGTGTTTACAAAATGGAAAGGAAAATACCCACATCATCTATTTGTTAAGGTAGAATGACTCTGTTGTGCCTGGATGTTCTTGTTTTGTAAGGCAGCTGTAAGGCTAAGCTGCAATAAGATGAGGATCATGGTAATATAATTACTAATACAAGGTTAGCCCAAGTGATTGTGAATGCCAAGAAAAATGAGATGCCTCAGTATGAGTCAACACATTCATTTCCCAACCACTCTGGCTGTAGAAGGGAGATAAAACTGTGTTTAGAAGGGGCTGGTTACAAGGTGGCTCCTAATAGCTCTCCAACAACATTATCCTGTTCTGCCATATCATGATAAAGCAAGAAATGCAGAATCAAGCTGAAGCCCTGCTGAAAACACCTACTTTGTCCCAATAATAAAAGAGATTAGTACAGGCTAAATTCTAGTTGTTCTGTGTTAAATGAATCCCAGGGCTGGATGGGCCATGCAGGGCTTTGGCTGCAGTGCTCAAGGCCAGGTCTGGCACAAGCTCAGGTGTTTCAGTTCACATGGGGCTGCTGGAAAAGGAGCTCTGTGAAGCTGCTTTTCAGCAGAGGCATTTCCCTTGGTCCTGGACAAGCTGCAGAGCAGCTCTACCTCTGCCTGGCCTCACCTGCACTGCCCCTGCTCTGCCTTTGTGGCTCCAGCTCAGCCCTGTTCCATCACCCCAGACCCCCTGGCTGATCACTGGGCTGCCCCTGCCTTGGCTTTCTGCCCTTCATCCTTCCTTCCTCATTCCCACACATTTGCCAACTGGCCACCCTCACTGGAGCTGCTCTGCTGCTCCTTTGGGACTGTGGCACTGCCCTCCCTGCTGGCAAGGACTGCCCTGCCTGCCTTGCTCTCAGCAGCAGATCCTGCTTTATCTTCCCCAAAGGCTTCCCACTGCCAGAGGGCAGGGTTAGATGGGATACTGGGGAGAAATTGCTCCCTCTGAGGGTGGGGAGGCCCTGGCACAGGCTGCCCCTGGACCCCTGGAAGTGTCCAAGGCCAGGCTGGGATAGTGGAAGGGGGTGGGACAGGATGGGATTTAAGGTCCCCTCCCACCCAGACCAGTCTGGGATCCTGTGATATCCTTAGAATAACCTGCTTGTGCTGCTCCTGACATAAAACTCAGCTCTGAGCCTGGCAAAAGTTAACACCATCATCTGGATCCCACCTAATGGGAATGTGACAGAAAACAACATCAGCACCAAGTTACTTATCATAATAAGCAAGATGAATGAAGTGACAGATCAGACCCATTTCATTTTACATCCTCCATTTAACTGCTTTACATCCTGTGAGCATTCCTTCTGTCTCCCTCATCAATAACACTGCTCAAATAATGAAACAAACCCTGTGCTGTTCCTCTAAACTACTAATTCAGCCTGACCCTACAGCAAGGATCTCACCACCACTCTGCTGGCTTTCACAGAACTCCAGGTGCTTGCATCAGTTCTGAACCAGATTCAAAGGTTAAAATGTGGTTAGGAGGCCCAATTTCAGAAGAGATTGACTCATTCCAGTCTTAAATTTCAGCAAAAGTTTGGGTGGTGCAGAGAAGGAAAAAAAAAAAATTTAAACAAAACCAAAACATACCATTAAAAAAATCAGGTTCTTCCCTGCATATTTTTAAAACTAAGAGGTGAGCCAGATTGCCCAAGTATTCAGACACCTTCAGAGATGGACCTGACAGGCAGAATTCTTAGAAAGAACCCACTGATTTCCCAGGGAATTGGCACCTGCATGTCTTGAAAATCCACTGGACCTCAGCCCCTTCTTCAGCAGCTGAAGTGCCCCTGGAAGTGAATTCTCAGTCTCTCAAGTTACCTCTCCCCAACCCTGACTCTCAGAGTGAAGCTGAGGACAGAGTTTGACTGAACTGGGTTAAGAAAAAGGAGACAGCACATTAAATCTGCTTTTACATTTTAGACAGGAACTCTAATGTAACCCTAATGCAGCTTTTTAAATTTCCTTTGCCAGTCTTTCCCAGCACCTCAGCTACAGTAATTGCAGAGTTTCTAAACTTTCCCTCTGATTATTATTCAATTCAATTATTTATGTACATTATAAATGGTCAGAAGAATTCTGGAAACTGTGACAAGTGTTCCAGATCTGAACATCTATCACTGCCAAAACAAAGGACTTACAAAACAAATTTGCAAGTGTGCTACTCTGTCAAACACTGGGGCTTGTTCTTTGAATATATGTGTTTATATATAGATATTAGATATTTTCACTGAGACATAGCTGCCAGATTACAGGGACTTCTAGTTTTAAATGTCAAAACAGTCAAAATTTTCTGTCTGTGTTCATAAAAAAAAAAGAAAGAAAATAAAACCCTGTTCAAATTCAAAGGGAAAAAGTGCTGCTATCAAAGCAGATTTCAAGTAATCTTATAAAGGACTGTTGTATTTGATAGATGATGCTGATACATTTTTTTAGTCTTAATTTTAATAATGAATATTTCTGTATAAGAACTAAGAGCAGAGTTGCCCAGATAACATGGTTATTATGGGTTGTGCTGATTTCCTTTTACCATTGGTGCCTTGGGAGGTCGGGCAGTCCCCCTGGAGCAGGCTGGCACTTAGTTTGGGATCATGGAATGGTTTGGGTGGGAAAGACCATAAAGATCCTCTCATCCCACCCCCTGCCATGGCAGGGACACCTTCCACTACCCCAGGCTGCTCCACCCTGGCCTTGGACACTGCCAGGGATCCAGGGGCAGCCACAGCTGCTCTGTGCCAGGGCCTCCCCACCCTCACAGGGAAGAATTTGTTCCCAAAATCCCACCTTAACCCTGCCCTCTGTCCTCTCTTGTCTGTAACAAGTCCCTCTTCCTCTTTCTGGGCCTGAAGCAGTTTGCACAGGCAGCAGGAGCCTGGGCTGGTGAGAAATGCCCCTGTCCCTGCTGCCACAACGGGAACATCATCCCACCCCTCAGGGGAATATTTACAGCTCCAGTTCCAGCACAGATCCACCCTGAGCCCTGCACCAGACAAAGCACATCACCAAGCCCATCCTCATTTTATTGGCATCAGCACAGCAAATGTGGGAAATGACCAAACACAGAGTAATTCTGCATTGCCTGGTGCATTGTCAGGAAGGAGAGAGCAAGGCTCACGTGGATTTCTGAGGAGCAAGAGAGTGTCTGCATCTTAATAAGGGCTAACTGGAAGTGGGTGGTACCTGCCAGCTGCCAGGGAGGAGCAAATCCCAAGGATCCACAACTTTTACACTCCAAAGCAAGCTATGGGTGCTGTGCTGTCCTTGTCAAAGCAGGCTGGCAGAGGGAAACTCAGCTGGGAGCTTTTTAGTCCTTTACTCCTCCTCACTGACTAATCCAGTGCTAAATAAAATGAGCTTTCAAATCTCCACAACCACAGCAATCAATTTACAAAACAAACCTAAATGTTTGTTGTTAAACCAGCCCCAAATCTAAGGCTGTGAAGTCTTTCAACTTTTGTACTGACAAAAGAGCTCTGTTATTGGCATTAGCCCAGAGAAATCATTATGGTGGATTCATGGTGGTTCTGCAGTTTCTCACCTCCTCTGACCTTCTCACCTGGCCTTGTGTTCAGCAAAATCAGTGCATGGATGAAGCAGGACTGCTTGTCATAGAATCATGGAAAGGGTTGGGAGTGATCCTAAAGCTCATCTCATTCCAACCCCTCTGCTGAGGGCAGGGACAGAGAGAAATCTTCTGAGGAGTAACAACAGCCCTGTCCTCCAAACCATAGTTAGGCTTTGGCTAAAATCAGGATCATTTCATACCCCCTGAATCAGGAGTAAAACCTATGATTAAACTCACAATCCTCAAAACCAACCCACAAAATTGAACTATAAAGCTGCTGGGGGCAGACAACAGGACTCAGCAGAGACAGTAAAAATATTTCACTTTTTTAGGAAGAGTTATGAAAAATCGTGTGGGAGACTCTGGCTGCTGTGAAGTAGATGACACTGAGGCCACTGATTCCAGCAAGCCCTGACAGGTCAGAACTGGAGGGCAGCTGCTTGGGGAGCTCTCCCTGCACAGGAAAGTGGGGAATTCTTCTCCCTTAGTGTGAGAGAAGAGCTGTAGGGCTGCTCCTCTCCTCAGCTAATGGTGCTCCATAACAAACAGATTTGAAGCAATGCAATAAAAATGACATTTTGCTCCCAGTTGCCCCTGGCAGGGAGCCCCTGTGTCTTAGGCTGGGGGTGTGTGTTCAATTCCCATCTGTCAGAGGTGGGGCAGTTCTCTGCTGTTCACTGGGCAGTTTTCTTTATCTCTTCCACAACCAATCCTCCCTCCAAGAGATATCTTCAGCTAATGAGCCATTAATTATTAATTATCTTCTGTTCATGGGCCAGTGAGTGTCCCTGCAAGGCTGATAAAATTCCATCATCCCATTGCTTGCCCAGGGGGAGGAGCCAAGCATTCCTACCTGGATCCAATCTGACTTTGGGAACACCCCAGCAGCCTTTGCCCCCTGCATTCCCAGAGGAGCAGCTTTCCTCTCCCCTGCATTCCCAGAGGGAGCCCAGGCCCATCTCCAGCAGCCCTGGAGCTTCAGAGGAAAACTCCCCCCTTGTCCAGGATCTCTGCTCCAGCAGAGCCACAGCTGGCACTGCAGGAGGGCTGAGCCACCCTGGGATGGCCCTGCTGCCACCAGCCTGACCCACAGCTGGCACTGCAGGAGGGCTGAGCCACCCTGGGATGGCCCTGCTGCCACCACCCTGACCCACAGGCTGTCAGCTCCTGTTCTCACTCTGTCAGTGGTTTTTCTTTTTGTACTATTGCATTTGTATTCCTTTTTAATTTTCCTAATAAAGAACTGTTATTCCTACTCCCATACCTTTGCCTGAGAGCCCCTTAATTTCAAAATTATAACAATTTGGAGGGAAGGTTTTACATTTCCCATTTCAGGGGAGGCTCCTGCCTTCCTCAGCAGACACCTGGCTTTTCAAACCAGGACACCCTGCCAGGCCCAGCCCACCCTGAGCCACTGACCCTGTGGAACAGGAGCGGGGTGTTCTCTGCCATGGGCTGCTTCCCACACACCGAGCACTGAGGCTGCCACTGCTCCAGCTGCTCCTGCAATCTGCAGCTCCTCTGCCTCTCCTTCATCTCCTCTTGCTTTTGGGATAGCTCTCTTTCACTTCCTTCTGTCCTGGAAAATACACAGATTAAGCTTTTCACTTGGGGAGAAAAAAGACATTTGTTCATCTGGTTGCACTTCTTTTTTTCTCTTATTTACACCACACACTTGAGGGGGAATCATGACATGAGAGGCTAAAATCAATTTAGAAAGCAATTCTGGTGTTTGTGGGGGACACAAGAACTTGTCAGTGGATGAAATCATCTCTCTAAGAAGAAAAACAAAGAAAAGGAGCAGAGATCAAACTTCTGATAAGTGGTGATGATCTATCTGGAGATGCAAACTCCTCTAAGCAGAGATGTGTTTGTGAGGTGTCACTCCCATCTCCACACCAAGATTCTCAGTTTACAGCCATTTCCTTTCCTATCTGCTGTAGGATATGACAGAGATAAAGTTCCCTGACCCCAAGACCTCCCATCTTTCTACATCTGGATGCCCACAGAAAGATTTCATCTGCCAATTCCGTGGCAAACACAAAGTTCAATTTCTTCTGAATTCTTCCAGCCCCAGGTGCCCCAGCAGTATTCAGAATAGCAAGAGAGGAAACTGAAATCAGTTAAAATCACTGAGTTATCATCAGAGACAGCAAATAACCCACGTTCTTGCCTGGCCATGGGCTGCCATCTCAGGCTAACAGGTAATCCAAATGGAGTTTAGTATTCCTCATGGAAGCAATGAGCTTAATGTCAGGAATTCCATAGGGAAAAAACCCTGCAACCAACCACCTGCCATTGAAAGCAGGTACCCAGGAGCTGAGGTGTCTAAGTGGCAGGGCAGCAAGTGTTTAACTCTGACACAGTAATAGTCTCCAGAGCAGGCAGATCCTGATTCTTTCCAGGGCTCATATGTCAAAGTCAGAATGTTAAATTTCACTCTGAAAATAGCAGGATCTAACCTTTGAAAAGGCAGCATAATGGAGCTCTCCCAAACAGCTGGGCAGGTGCACAAGGCAACCACCTGATTTCACTTTGAAATTAGACCTTCTACAGAATACACTACATTTAACTAAGCCCAGGGAGGCAGAGGTCCAAACAACTCTGCAATTTCCTCAATTGATATCACTCTTATTTCTATTTTTTAAAGCTTTCCAAGATATTCCTGTGGCATTTCTCATGGGTGTACTTTGTAACTCCAAGATCTTGCAGTTTTCTTGTTGGTAAAGAGTCAGAATTCCTTTGTTTGGAAGAAAAAAAAAAAAATTACAAGGGGAGGCTGATACATCTTCCAGTTTGTAAAAGGTGTTTTAAACTGAGACACAGAATAAACCATTTTCCATTCCTTCTGGGTACACAACAAAAATAAGCTTAAATTGGAGAGGGAATCATTTAAGTCAGACTGAATGAAAAGCTTTACAACTCTAAGGATAATTAAACAGCAACATGTACTACCTGGGAGTCAAGGAATCCTGACCATTGAGGATTTCAAGACCAAGTTCTATAAAGATCTGCCAGGAGATATTAGATTCTACCTCACTCTTTATTGGCACAGGGAGACTGACCCTTCCAGACCTATTTTCTAGGCAGCTCTGCTTAGGAAACCTCAGTGCTGTTGTTCCTAAAGGAGATCAATACTGTGTTATCCTCCTCTTCTGTAGAATAAAAGCTAAAGGAAAAGGCTCCATTTCCAATGTCAGAAGTGCCATAGCTCATCTAATGCCAGGCCCCACTGAGGCTGCCTCTAAACCTTCCAGCAGTAGCTGCCAGGACTGTTGTTCTTGCCAGGTAACAAAACCAGACACCCTCTTGCTCCAACTCACAGCCCAGGTAAGCAATTTCCTTTAATCCTGGACAATTAGAGAAGCCATATGCAAACCTTCTGATTACTTTTCCTGTGGGATACCTTGGCAATTCTGCTGTAATTAGAGGACACTCTGGAGCAATTCCTGCATTTTGAATCTTCTCAGCTTCCATTTTGTTCTCTTTCTCTGTGTCAGCTCCGTTGCCCCCACAGCTTGAAAAGGAGGGACTTTCCTTGCCTTGTTCCAATCTCATCAGTTTCCTGGGAACCACCTCATTTGTCTCTTGCCTCACTTTACAAGATTGGTTTTGACTTTTATTAGGGGAACCTCTGTCTTCCAGCCTTTCTGGATGCAGTTTCTCAGCTGGAACAGACGTTTTATGAAGAAGCTCCAAGGCCTCCTTACGGGCTGCTCGGAGTTGTTGCAGTAACTGGCTCTTGCCTGAGCAATTCCTCCTGCAAAGGAAATAAAAACCTGATTTCATCAAGATAAAGCATTATAGGGATAAACTCAATCTCTGAGGAACTTCTCATACCATGAGAGCTCAAAACAAGGACTGGGCATCTACAGGAGCAATAACTGGGGGTGACAGCAGCACCAGCACTCAGGTGACACAAACAGAGCCAGAACACAAAATTGATCTTCCTGGCAATTTATTTACCTCTTCTGCACTCAGGCACAACACAAACACCTACCAGAAGAGCCCTGAACAAATGTATGGTTGGCATGGAAATCAGAGCCTATAGATTTTTGTCCCCTTTGGATACAGGGGTTGGAATTCAAATACATACAGATGAAAAGTTTTTCTAATAATTATTACAATTTTTGAATGTTTGGCTTAATTTCCTCAATGAGACTGCTAAACTGTCAGCAAACACATTACTGTGGTAGTGGAATTCCTGTCATGAAATAATCTACATGCACAGAATAATAATTCCTGTTTGATAAATTTTTCCAGATAAAAATGAAACTGGACAGACACCTCATGAATGAGATCAGAATCCTGCCCTGCTGAGACCAAGAGGATTTCTTATTTGCAGCCAGAACTGAGAAGCATTTTCCAGGCACTACATTTGTGCATGTTCTTTAGCAACATTGAGGTGAATCAAAATCCAAGCTCTGCTCTCCCTCACTGCAGATTTACACTGATGGAACTGCTGAACTTGTGTCAGTGCCACGGAGAGTTCCCCAAGCATCCCCTTGTCCCTGCCTTTTACTGGTTTTGATTAGATGTTATAAATAACATTGTTTGGCTCATTGTTGGGCTCACTGTTTGGGTTCCTTGTCAAATCATCTCTTCTTCCAAACCATTAGAAGAAGTGTAGGTGGCTGGCACAACAAGACACATGTCCTGCTTGTCCCCTGTCCTGCTGTGCTTTGAACTTGCAGGCTGCAGAATTCCAAATGGAACCCAGAGCATGAGTGCAGGAGGATGATTAAATTTGACACCTCTGCTTCACATTAAACAAATGTCTAATAACCTATGGATATGAATCCAGGAGTTTAGCAAGAAAAAGCTGACATCTGTGCATGTTGAGGAATTTACACTTTAGGATCCCACCCATCCCACTCTCTCCCCTTTCCCCTCCAATTAAGGAGAATTGGGAGGGTCCCTATCCATACAATGTAGTCAATATTCTCTTTAAATCTCTATCCATTCTAGCCTATTTTATTATTTCTAAAAATAAAGGTTTGTCTGAGTCAACTCCCTACAACATTTCCCAAGTTTGGTTCTGAGTCTTGTCAAACACAGTTCTGGTGTCACTCACACAGGGCTAGAGAAAAATTCACATTTTTCAGCCCCCAGGGCAGCTCTGCCTGTGTTTTGAGCTGTCCCAAGCAGCTGGACAGTGTAAATATTGCCTCAAGGATCAACAACTCTCTACCTTTGGTAGCTTTACCATGCAACAGGAAAAGAGTGACCTCCTGGGGCCACACTGGAGCACTTTCACTACTGGCCTTTTATTTTTGTTTGCTGTGAAGACCAGGAATGGAAATATTTAGGTACACAAACTTTCACTCTGATCATTGTTAGGGCAATTATTTTCGTTTCAGAAAAAATTAACACCATATCACTTGGAACACAGTCCTGGTAAGGAATCTTACATTCTCCTTTCTGCTTCATCCTTAATTGTCACTGTCTCTTCTTCTTCTTCAGAGGAGGAGCTGTCCCTTGCACTGTGAAACAATCAGACCATAATAATTAACCCTGTTCCAGCTGAGTGTTGGCTCTTGGTCATTTCTAGGATGCAAATATAGAAAATTAGGAAAAATTGAGAGATACTTCCAGGGAAGCTCTCCAGGTGTTATGGAGAGTCCATCACACTATTACTCTAGCAAAAAGAAAATTCAAATATAAAAGCAACTAGAACAAAATGTTTATTACCTAGTAGCTGTTCATTAACTACAAGGTTTCTCCTTATGACAGAGGTGTGAAAGAACATTTTTAAAGTTACATTTCACAAGCATGAGATTCAGAAAGGTTTAAGTTTCTCACTTTTTATTACTTATTTCTCACTCCCAATAAAGCCAGGATTTACCTTTGTTCCTCTTCAGGGACTGCCACTGACTTTTGTGGCTCAGCATCTCTCAAATCTATGTACACAGTTGCAGGTTTTGGCAGGCCCTGGAAACTCATCCTGCCCATCCTCAGAGAACTTGGTGGGGATGACAGCAAGGCAACATCCCTACACACAGAAAACACATCTCAGCATATCCTCTGCCTTCTCCACCCAAGGAATCCTGCAGGGAGTGGCTTAGGATCAAAACTGGACTGAGAAGGGAGCTTTGTGCTTGGCTACCACACAGATTCCAACTCTGCTTCTGCCTGCTACCAGAATTCAAGGATTCAGCTTCCCCCAGGAGCACAGATCAGAGGCAGGATGAAGAGGGATATTTAGTTCTCAAAATGTGACACCACCAAATTGTTCTGGAGAACAAAGACAGGCTCCACAGAGATCACAACTTTTAACATCTCAGTGTAAGAACGAGTTCCCCTTTCCTCTCTGCCTCTTCTGGCAATTCCATTTTATCTTCCCAGGCATACAAAGTGCAAATCATCCTAGTGGCTTTCCCTGCTCTGGCAATGAGGGTATTTCCCACCTTCCCCTCCACTCTTTCACTCATTATTTCTTCTGTGCTGCTACCATTGATGTTGTTCCCTCTGAACAGCCTGAAAATGCTCTTCCTTCACACAGAAACCTCCAAGAAGCACTGCTATCTCTACTGATACCCACAGAAAATCATCCTGTGTATTTTTTTGCTCAATTGAGGTACCAGTAAGAGAAATTGGTACCCTAGATGACAAAAAAGGCTGAGCAGGATAATTGGCTTGGCCCTGTTTTCCTGCCTTTCCCATTTATCCCAAGTGCCTGGTAAGGTTGATGGAGACAAAGGTTGTTGGAGAATGCCAAGGTGCTTATCATAAATGGAAATGAGTCACTGAGTATTCCAACTCCAATATCTTGGAGCTTTCTGCAAGGCTACTGAGAAAAGCCCCTATGGAAGACCAGGAGTTGCCCAGTATCCATTCTGGCAGCCAGGATGAGCTGGGATATGTGGCAGAGGAGGACTCACTTATTGTCCTGCTGTCCCTGGAAGGAGCAGAGCTTGGCTGATGGCCTCCCACAGGGAGGGGACACTGCCCTGGACTGCCTGGCACACAGCTCTCCCAGCTTTTCCATGAGCTCATCTTCACACTTCCTCCTGAAGGTCTCTGTGGAAGAGCAACAAAATAATCACCAGTTGTGGTCTTCTGCCATGAAATCACCCAATATTCCCCATGTTCACACTGTTCCTGTTCCTACAGCCTGGCAGCAGGGGAAGGATAAAGATAATATTGTAACTGGCTTGTCTGGCCCATGGCAGGCTGTGAAGCACTGGCTTCAGGCTAAGAAACCTAGATGAAATCTTGAGGGAAGCTAATTAAACATCTTTTAGAAGCATTAAAAAAACCCACTATAATTTCTGCATTCAAAATTATGCTGCAGGGAATAACTTAAATACAGGAACCTGAGTTGTATGTATTTTTATGCACTTTCAACTAGTGACATTACCATAATCTGCTGGGAAGAAAACAACTTCTGCACGAGTTTTATCTCCCTGCTGCTCCAGCTCCTCAAGATTCTTGTCTACATCCCATTTCTCAATATTCTGAAAGAAGACAAGAGAAACGTGATGGAAAGTTGACTCCCAAAAGACCACCCCTAATTTCAGTGCCAGCTTGCTTTCAGCAATTCCAGAGGAAGTGCTGTAAGGAAAGGAATGCATTTATTACATCCCTTCAGACACTGCATCCTTCCAGCTGCTTCTGCTGAGGCTTTTTCTCTGAGAATCATGAACCCTTTTGATAAGACTTCAAAAAATCACTGGAGACAGTGGAACAGATTAAAAAGTGGCCTGATACAAGGCCAAGCATGTGCATTCTGATCCTGAATAAAGTGAGAACTTCTCACTGCCACCCACAGGAGAAGGACTTGTGGCTCTTCAGTTCTTTGAGATGAGCCCTTTCCTCCCCCTCCAGCTTCTGAGCAGGGTGAATTCCCATTGCTCTGGGTACAGTCAGTATCAGATGATATCTCACAGCTGCTCAGCCCACCCTGAAGGGAGAATCATCCAATTCCTTGCTCTGAATCCCTGGCTGAGGGCACACTCACCTGACTCAGGTGCAAGAGGCTGCCATCAAAGTCCACATGCATTTAAACCACTCATTGCTGTCCCCTCTGAATATTATTTGAAAATGAAGTTTTAATGAAGAGAATCCACACCCATGTGAAATATCAGCACCAGAAATGAGAAGTGCTTACGAGTTTTATTGAAAGGAAGGGGGCTGTGAGTCGTGACAATGACACCACTGCCACAAACATGCATTTAACACAACCACTCATGGCCTTTAAAAAAGCAGAAGCAGCCTCCAAACCCAGCAGTTTCACCTTGTAAAACCTCCAGCATCTGCCCCTCTTGTTGAAGAGAAGGTTCTCCCTCCTTCCTGAGCAATAAATCTTCACCCAAATCTGAACCTTGATTAGATCTATTCTAACACTGCAGCACTGATTTAAAGTTCCAGAAGGTCCAGAAGAAATAAAAGTGAAGGTTTGCACAATTCCATTTCTAATACAGAAAGGAGCTTAAGAAAAAAAAAAATCAAATTAACTGATAGGAATTAAGAAGAAACTGTATATTAGGTTTAGCAACTTGACACAAACTGAGGTGCCTGGCTGAGCTGGGGAGCAACAACCCCCTTCCAAATGAAAGTGAGAACACACTGAGCCTGGTCTCAGAACTCACCCCAAAGCACCAGACTTCAGCTCATTGAAGTCACTGACATCAAACAGGTTCTGAAAGGCAAGTAGGGCCTCCTGAATTAACAGAGACTGAATTCTATGAGGTGAGCTGGGAATTACATCCAGACCCACTTGAAAAAGATGCCCTTCAATGATGCAGCACAATTTAACTCACAGGCCAGCAGCTGCATGATTTGCCTGGACTGGAACAGCTCTAACATCAAAAAGTTCATTTCTGTGAATACATGAAAGGGGAAGGGAAACATCTGTACTCTGACCTGTGGAAGGCTTTGAACAGAAAGATCAGGACCTGCTCTGTGCTGATTAAGTTCTAATGAACTTAAGAATCAATACAGGCAGATCTGTAACTCAGTGCTGAAGAGAACCACCCCTGACTCTGGGCCACATTCCAGTTAACACTGAGCTGCTCATCCCACCTGCCTTTGGTGGGTGAGATTTAGGACTTCAGGAACAACCCTAAACATCTCCTCACCTCCAGCACTCCACTGAAAGGCCAGAAAGTTCCCTGGTTTATTGCAATTCTGCCTGGGACCTGAAAAACTCCTTGCCTTCCCAGGGACAGATGCTATGGTTGGCTTCCCTAACAGTTCATGGACCTTGCTGCAGATCCCTGGCTTCTGCCATGCTTTGGACTTGCACTGACAGCTCTGGGACAGCTTTTGGTACTTGTGTAACACCCAGCCCCCTTCTATGGAGTGTCACAACTGTGACTTCAGTTCCCTGCTGCAGTGGGGTTATGCAGGCCCTGCACTGTGCTCCCAGCCCACCTGCAGCACCCCCACAGCTTTATTTTAGGGCCACTTGCCTGCAGTGACAAATGGGTCACTTCTCCAAGAAGCTCAGCTGAGGAGGTTTCTTCCTTTGCAAATCTTCCTAGACTGTTGTTGATGCCACGGGAGGGAGGCTTGACATCCTGCTTTGGGGATGGCTTCACAAGGATCTTGGAGAGTATCTTTGTCTCTATCAGCTTTCTTCTCTCCTCTTTACTGTACAGCTCTTCCACAGACACTGCTGTGTTAAGCCAGGAGTTCACTCTTTCCTTGGCCTGTGTCATGCCCATTTCTTTCTCCTCAAGATGATCTGTGGAATCTGAGGGAGACTCTTCAAGAACAGCCCTCTTTTGGCTTGGCATTTCTTCAGTCTGGCTGGCAGGTTCAGCAGCCTCATCTTTAATCATTTGTACATCTTCTTTTGCAATGATTTGGGCACCATCTGTTTTTTCCTGAAAGTCAAAACTTTCCAGGTCTCTGTTCCAGATCTCCCATGGAAGTCTTTCTGTCTCCTGGATTTGCTACAGGTACAGAAAGCACAAACATACAGAAAGTCAATCTCTCTGAGCTTTGGAAGTGGATAATAAACCAAAACAGAGTGATTGAAAGGCAACAGCTCCAACTCAGACACCATATGGAAACAACCTACATCACATTCCTCATGGAAAACAGTGAGACTGTTTACTTTCCAAAAACTTTAATTTCTGGAACTGCTAAATATCCTTTAAATTACTTTTTCTTACATGTGCTCATTATTCCAACCCAAACCATTCTGTGACTCCATGGATTTATCATCATCACTGAAGGAATAATGTGATTATTTTATCCCAGAAAAGCTGTTCAAAGAGTAAACTTCATACTTTTCCTCCTTCCTGCACTGTCCTAATTCATTCTCTGGACACATACAATGATTGCACAGGAATTAGTGCACAGGAAAAATTAGTGCACAGGAAAGAAAAACAGTAAAGGGACAATAAAAACTACCAAGAGATGGGACAAAAAAGGTCCAAAATCTCAAGAACAGAGAAAATTTGAAAGGGCCACTGCAAAAAGGGAAAAAAAGTCCTATTTTGTAGGGAGAGAAAATACTGAGGACTAAGCTTTTCCTGGTCAGACAAATAGGTCAGACATCAGCAGCTGCCCACACTGGGGACAGCCAGAAGAGAGGGGTGACAGGACAGCCCACACACAACAGTCCCAACCTGCTCCTGGGAGTCTTCCAGGGAAAACATCATCAGTTCTTCCGACAGGTCCGGAATTAAGTTGGGCAGGTCCCGCTGGAAGATGAAAAGCTCCTCATCACTGTCACAATCAGACTGCAAACAGAAAAAAACAGAGAAATTAAACAGGAGACTGCAATACTCACTGATATTGGAATGTCTGGTTTGCAGTGACAGCTCCCATGTTGGCACCTCTTGAAGTGCAGAGACAAGGAGTTTCCTTGCAGTCACACCTTTACTAGACAGTCTGGTAGCCCAAGAGTCACCAATCCCACATTTCAGCAAGCTACAAATGTAAAAAACATGTAAAACATCAAATTCCCATGGAGGCTGATGACAAACATCCTGCTGAGAAAAGCAATGGAAAGTGTGGGAAGTTCTCTAACTCTGATTCTCTGCACAGCCTCATTCACTATCAAAGAGGCAAGAGCAGAGCTGCTCAATATTTACAAGGGATGGAGTGCCAGGAGAAGGGGGAATGGCTTCCCTCTGCCACAGGGCAGGGATGGATGGGATATTGGGAATTAGGAATTGTTCCCTGGGAGGGTGGGCAGGCCCTGGCACAGGGTGCCCAGAGCAGCTGTGGCTGCCCCTGGATCCCTGGCAGTGCCCAAGGCCAGGCTGGGCAGGGCTTGGAGCAGCCTGGGACGGTGGAAGATGTCCCTGCCATGGCAGGGGTGGAATGGGATGAGCTTTAAGATCCCTCCAACCCAAATAATTCTGGGATTCTCAGGGACTGGAAAGGCAAAGCCTCACCAGGCAAAGCCCAGTCCCACAGCACCCACGAGGAATGAGCAGGACAGAGCAGGGGGAGCAACCAGGCTGAGGCACAGCTCCAGGTCCTTGGGCAATGTTGGAGTGATGAGGCTGGTCAGGGATCAAGAATGAAAGTCAATTCACAGGTGAAAGTCTGGCTCAGGCAGGACCATAACTAGAAACCAAAACTCCCCTAACACAGCTCAGAGAGGGAGTGAAGGGCCAGAGCTGAGCTTAAATAGAGCTGCTGGAGCCCTAGGTGAGGCCAGGCAAGGCCATGAAGGCTTTTCACTGCCCTCAGGAGCCTGATTCCTGTTCAGAATGCAAACAGCATCAGTGTTTGGTTGGGCAGCATTTAGATAGCTCTGAAAATCCCTTTTTAAAACATCAGATATGCATTGGAAATGAATCCTTATGCATGGACACCAAAAGGAGATTAAGCACCTCCTCAGCAGTCAGGACACAGCTTTCCTGCTTGTCCCTTTGTTTTGCAAGCGTGCATTTTTGGGAATTCACACTGCAGAGAATCCTCTCTGGTGTCATTAACACCAAAGCAACTGCAACAGAACATCTTTCCTCTTAAGAAATTGCATATCAGGGTAATGAAAGGGCTTCAGGGCATAGAACACATTTGTGAGTGCCATTTTTGGAGGTGGGAGCAGAGCACG
The DNA here is from genome assembly GCA_013397555.1 of Urocynchramus pylzowi. Taxonomy (NCBI): domain Eukaryota; kingdom Metazoa; phylum Chordata; class Aves; order Passeriformes; family Fringillidae; genus Urocynchramus; species Urocynchramus pylzowi. The sequence continues at coordinate 40,427 of VZRH01007328.1, read as the reverse complement.
TTCAGGTGACAGCTCTGGGATGCACAAATGGATCTTTCCCACGTGGGACAAAGGTGCAGCCTGGAACTGCAGCCTCAGCAGGACAGGGATTACACAACCAGATCTTCTGAATGCAAATGAAGTGCCAGGCAGATTGCCTCAGTTCCTTCTGCAGGAAATCTTTTCCATGTGGGATAGAAACAGAGAATTTGGAGATTGTAAAGAGTGAAAAAAATGTTCAGCATGATTTGGGGTTATCCAGTGGTGTTTGGCACCAAAATCTGGAGCTGCTTCTCTGGCTTAGCCTGGTTGTAATTTACTCAACAAGAAAACCTACAAATAATTTCAGTGTTGGGCCTTCATCTGTACTACAGAGACACATGTTAACACACAAGAGTTGTTCCAAATAGTTAAAACAATGTAGGTAGAGGGAACTGAGAACAGTGTGGGAATGTGGCCTGTCCAGCATGACAGTGAGAGATCCAAGTGCAGAATCCAAGTCATGGAATCCCCATCAACACTTCATCCAGCAGATCACATTGCTTTGGATCATTGATAAATAATAAATAATAAATAATAATTTATTATAAATAATAAATAATAAATTATAAATAATAAATTATAAATTATAAATTATAAATTATAAATTATAAATTATAAATTATAAATTATAAATTAATACCTACTNTGGTTGTAATTTACTCAACAAGAAAACCTACAAATAATTTCAGTGTTGGGCCTTCATCTGTACTACAGAGACACATGTTAACACACAAGAGTTGTTCCAAATAGTTAAAACAATGTAGGTAGAGGGAACTGAGAACAGTGTGGGAATGTGGCCTGTCCAGCATGACAGTGAGAGATCCAAGTGCAGAATCCAAGTCATGGAATCCCCATCAACACTTCATCCAGCAGATCACATTGCTTTGGATCATTGATAAATAATAAATAATAAATAATAATTTATTATAAATAATAAATAATAAATTATAAATAATAAATTATAAATTATAAATTATAAATTATAAATTATAAATTATAAATTATAAATTATAAATTAATACCTACTGGAGGCATTTCTGGCTCTTTCACACCTCACAATCTCCCCCTGTACATGTCCCCCTGTAATGGCTACACTAAATTGGGATAAAATATATCCTTTGTGTGTTCAAAACGTTTTTTTCAAGTTTATACATGTTTGAAAATTAACAATGCTCTGATTTGGACAAAATGCCACTAATAATCAAATCTTGAGACACATTATCCCCTCAGAAAAGTCGATGCCACAGCATCTTGGACTAGAGAGGAGCACCAGAGCAATGCTGTCCTGTGAACAGGGATTTCAGCAGCCAAGAACAGCCTGGCCCAGACCCAGCAAGTGAAAAACCTGTACCAGTGAAGAACACTGCACAACACCTCTCAGTCTCACACCTCATATGAAAAGGTTTCTGCAATTAGGCTTTTTTGGCAGGTAAAAAGCACAAAAAAGCAACATGCCTTGTGGTGAACCAGCCTCAAGTACATAATAATCCATGATAACATGGAATATCAGGATGGTTTGGGTTGGAGGGGACCTCAAAGCCCATCTTGTCCCACCCCCTGCCATGGCAGGGACACCTTGCACCGTCCCAGGCTGCTCCAAGCCCTGCCCAGCCTGGCCTTGGGCACTGCCAGGGATCCAGGGGCAGCCCCAGCTGCTCTGGGCACCCTGTGCCAGGGCCTGCCCACCCTCACAGGGAACAATTCCCAATTCCCAATATCTCCCATCCATCCCTGCCCTCTGGCAGTGGAAGCCATTCCCTGTGTCCTGTCCCTCCATGCCTTGTCCCCAGTCCCTCTCCAGCTCTCCTGGAGCCCCTTTAGGCACTGGAAGGCCACAGTGAGATCACCCCAAAGCTTCTCTTTTCCAGGCAAACAATCCCAATTGTCTCAGCTTGGCTCCATCCCTGGGATCATCCTGGAGCCTCCTCTGGACTTCCTCCAGCAGCTCCAGGTCTGTGCTGGGCCCCAGGGCTGGAGGCAGCTCTGCAGGTGGGGCAGAATCCAAAGAATACAGGGAGAGGAGGTGGCAATTACACTCTGGTAATTAAGGATAATCCAGAAGGCTGTGGCTTAACACACATTGTTCTGTGGTCAGGACAGGCAGCCCACACAGGATACCACACCAAACACCCCAAAATGCCTGATAAGGTCACCTGCTCTTGCTTTTGAGAGTTTTTTTCCATGATCCATGGAAAAAATGAAAACCCCACAGAGGGATTTTCAGTGCTTACTGTGGAGGAGTCAGAGTCCAGGGATGGGAGCTGGTCTTTCACTGCAGCAAGGATGGCTCCCCACTGGAATGTCCTGTCCCCCTGCACAGGAGCTGCAGGAGGCTCAGCTGCATGTTCTGCATCCTCACTTTGTGCTTCTGAGGCCATTGGGACAGCTTCCCTTCAAGCAAAGGAAAGATGAGCTTAAGGACACCTCTCCAAACATGAGATAACATCAGTCCAAAACAAGGACAAAGTGTGTGTGGTCAGGGCAGAGGAATTCCCAGCACTCCCAGCATGAATGCTAAAATCTGCATTTCTGGAGCTACTCCTTTGCACCTGAGTTCAGAAAGGGCTGAGAGCTTTCTGCCCTACTCACCACACACACCCCAGGGGCAGTTTAGCCCCTCATTTATGAAGTGCCTTTTTTTTTAGGATTCTTAGCTAGAGTGCTGTAACTGTGTCCTCTCCAAGCCTGTTCCCATGTTCTGCCTGCAGGGATGGGACAGCAGCAGAGCAAAGGCACCTCTGCTCCCAGCTGGATTGACTCCTCTTCCCAATTTCCCTCACATTCCCCTCCTCCCTTCTCAAAGGATAGATAAAATGATCACAAAGTCATAGAGTCTCATAATGGTTTGGGTTGGAATGGAGCTTACAGACTATCTCCTTCTACCCACCTGCCATGGGCAGAGAACCTTCATGTGGTTCATGTTCACTTTTGTTTTCACCAGATTTTTATTTTAAAAAGTAGTTAAGAATAGGCACATTCATGAATTTTGACCTCTCAAAGTGCTTCTAAAGTGGATTCTTTCCTCCTGTTCCTTGATGTCCATGAGAAGTTGAGACAGCACAGTAGGAACTGCAGCTGAACTAAGAGGTCAGATAATTCACCCTCACAGAAAAACTTTACATTTTATGCTACAATCACATGGTTTTCTGGGCAGTCAAACATGAGGGTAAATGATTTCTGGTTCAGAGGTTTCACAGAATACCCAGGGCTGGAAGAAACCCACATGGACCATGGGAGGTTGGTGACTGTGTGTTTCTTGCATGTGCTCATTATTCCAACTCAAACCATGCTGTGATTCCACAGATTTATGTTCATCACTGAAGGAACAGTGTGATTATTTTATCACATTTTTATTATTTTAAGTGTTGTTCAGGACTGAAATCACTGTTCAAGGGATCACACTGACAGTTATCTGCATTGGCCAGGAACACTCCTCAAAACGTGAAGTTAAACTCAACTTACTCCCTGGGAAGTTTATAACTTGCAAATTGCCTCTGTAGATACTTTATAGGCCTCATCTATGGTGGTTTTGTTGGTGTGAGACAACCCCTGAATTTAACTTAGGTAAGAAAGAGGGAAATCCTCATGGCTGGAGCACTGTGCTCTGACACTGAGCAGAGCTTGCCAAGGGTCAGAGGAGCCCCATGGGGATAAACTGCCTAGGATGGCTCCCCGTGCCAGATTCCGAGATAAATACCCCAAGGTTATGGATGGACACTGGATCTGACTTGTCAGTCAGCTAATGCAGCATCCTCTGTGGGAGCAAACAGTGCTCTGTATCCAAAACAAACGCTTAGCAGCAGCACAACAGGCACTTTGTGGAGAGCTTGGGCACGGAGGTGCCAGGTCGAAGGTTGGACTTGATGATCGTGGAGGTCTTTTCCAGCCTTAACGACTCCATGACTCTGAGACCTGAAACCCTGCGCTTCTCCTTGTCTCCAGAACTGACGTTTGCTGGCAAGGAGAAGCGGGGAGGATACCCGCAATGGTGGGAGACAGAGCTTGGCTTCGGGGCTGAGCCCCCGCAGCCCCGGTTCCAGCCGCGCTCCGAGCCCCGGGCCAGGGACGGGGCTCGCCTGAGGGACCCCGCTCGCAGCCCCGCAATGGCGGCCG
>VZRH01007328.1:13499-35392 GCA_013397555.1 Urocynchramus pylzowi | reverse complement strand
CCACCGGCCCGCTCAGCGCCGGGCCGGGCCGGACGGCGGGGACAGCGAACCGGCGGCACCGGGACAGCGCTGCAGGGCCGGGGACAGCGCTGCAGGGCCGGGGACAGCGCTGCGGGGCCGCGTCCTCGGGGACTGCTCGCTACAACCGCCCGCAGCCAGCCCCAACCCCATTGGCTGCCCTTCGCCCCGCCCCTCGAGCTGGCTCCTCCTATTGGCCCGGCGCCGCGGGTGCTCTTGGGTGTTGTAGTCCGCCGCCCGTGAGGGCGGGGACGCTCCCGGCATGCCTTGCGCGGGCGGGACTAGTTCCGGCGGCGGCGCTCACCGGGGCGCAGGTGAGGGAGCGGCGGGGCTGGGTCAGGACAGCGGCGAGGAGCGGTGGCACTCACCTCTGGGGCCGGCTCCGGGCACTCCCCGTCCTCGGCGTGCCCGTGGCCGCAGCGGTTCCTCCCCGCTCGCTGAAGTGTGCGATGCTGAGGCCGCGTTGCTAGCAGGGCCGCGAGGGAGGCAGGTGTGGGGATAACGGCCCCGGAGCCGTTTCGCTGGGAGATGTTCGGTAACAGCCGCGTGTTGGCCGCTTTGGCGGCTCCAGCCGCTGGGTCCGCCTCAGGTGCGTTGTTGTGTGAGCGGAGCGAGCCCGGGCCGAGCCCTGCGGGTGCCGTGTCCGGCTGCCTCGGCGGGCACAGCCCCTGGCAGGGGAAATGTGCTCCCTAATGTGGCTGCTCAAGTGCTTTTGTGCCTCTTACCTCGTTTTTCTGGAGTTGTTTGATATCCTTTAATGTGCCTGAGAGCGACAGGCTCGTGGTAGAATCAGTCAGCTTGGAAAGGACCTTTACGGTGATTGAGTCTAAGCATTAAAAGATGAAAAGCTTGGTGTATTTTGTGTATTTTCAACAGATGTGGGTAGGATTGAACTCGAGTGTTGCGGATCCAGGAGTGTTTTCTCTCACCCCCCTCAGGAGCCTGGTGTGGTCCCTGCAGCTGTGGTTTGTGCTAGCTGAGTCTGTCAGTGGATTATACACTGCAAAAATGAGATGTTCTGGTTCCCGTTGTGGCTGAACTGGTAACAATTGCACCTAAAAAGGGATGTAAGGAGGCTTTTTTTACTCCCTCTGATAAGTTGTTGCTGGTTTAGTGGAAATAGAGCAAAGTCAGGAGTAGAAGGGGAGTGTGTTCCTGCTCTGCCCTGCCCTGGTGGGGCCTCACCTGGAATCCTGGGGGCAACCACAATATCAGAAGGATCTAAAGCTGTGGAGAGTGTCCAGAGGAGGGACCTGGGCATGGGGAAGGCTCTGAGGAGCAGCTGAGGGCACTTGGATTGTTCAGCTGGAGAAGGAGACTGAGGGCAGAGCTCAGGGGGGGCTGCAGCTCCTCCTGAGGGGCAGCTCTGATCTCTGGGACAGGGAATGGCTGGAGCTGGGCCAGGGCAGGGTCAGGCTGGATTTTGGGAAAGGTTCTTCCCCCAGAGGGTGCTGGGCACTGCCCAGGCTCCCCAGGGAATGGGCACGACCCTGAGGCTGCCAGAGCTCCAGGAGTGCTTGGACAGAGCTGCCAGGGATGCCCAGGGTGAGGCTGTTGGGGGTCTGTGCCAGGGATGAGACTGGATGATCCTGGGGGTCCCTTCCCACTCAAAATGTTCCATGACTCTCTCTTGTCAGTTTGCTGGCTCACTTGGAACCTCCAGCAACCTCCACACTTGTGGTGCCTTAAGTGTCCCTGTTTTGGGACAGAAGGACACGTGTGGATGTCACCTGTGCTTGTGGGAGGGGATGTGAGGGAGTGAATTGAGCAGAGCCTGGAGCTGAGCAGTGCCAGCTGAGGGTGATTAACAGGCAGTGTTGCATTTGTTCTGTGCTGGGGGCTGGTTGCTTCTCAGATCACCTCCCATTTATTGTAGTGTGGCTCTAAGGTGCTGTTTGTGTCAGTTTTCATACTAAGTTTATTTTTTCTCTGCCTTCTGGTTTGCTCAAACAGCAAACTCCAAATCCAGGGCAGTGTGGGGTTTGCTGCCTGCTCTGTACCCCAGCACTGTAGAGCTCTGACCCTGATAAATAGCTGAGTGCTGATGGATTAAATTTAATACCACTAATAATAACAGCAGCCTCCCAGGTGCCATGGCTTGACCCCAGCTGGTTACCAAGTATCAGGCTGCTGCTTTTCCCTGCTCCATCCCAGTGGGATGGGAAGGAGAATCAGTAAACAAAGTTAAAAAACCTCATGGCTTGAGGTAAGAACAATTTAATTATTGAGGCAAAGTAAAATATAATGATAATAATAATTATCATGAGAAAATAAACCCAAAAGAAACTCAAAAGCAACATGGTTGTTCAGCACCTGCTGATTCCCATCCCATGTCCAAGCTAAGATTGGCCCCTCCCAGCCACGCTCCCCAGTTCCTGTACTGGGAGTGGTGCTCTGTGGAATGGAATATCCCTCTGGGCACTTTGGCTCAGCTCCCTCCTGGCTTCTTGGGCACCTCTTTGCTAGCAGAGCATGGGAAGCTGCAGAGTCCTTGATTTAGGGTAAGCACTGGATAGCAGCAACCAAAGCACCAGTGTGTTATCAGCTTTCTTCTCATCCTAAATCCAAAAGCAGCCTGTGCCAGCTGCTGGAAGACAATGAACTCTATCCCAGCTGAAAGCAGGACAGCAGAGCTCAGGGAGGCCTCTAACAAATGTGAACTTGTCCCTCTGCCCCAAAGCAGGGGAACAGCCTGTGCATGTTCGTGAGGTCTTTTATCAGACTTGTTCTTAGTAACCCAGTGTCCCTCAGTACTCTCATGTTTATTTTTACAGGGATTTTTGTGGGGTTTATCTAAAATGTTCTGTGCAATGCCTTGAGCTGCTTAGGTTCTGTTGNGTCCTTGATTTAGGGTAAGCACTGGATAGCAGCAACCAAAGCACCAGTGTGTTATCAGCTTTCTTCTCATCCTAAATCCAAAAGCAGCCTGTGCCAGCTGCTGGAAGACAATGAACTCTATCCCAGCTGAAAGCAGGACAGCAGAGCTCAGGGAGGCCTCTAACAAATGTGAACTTGTCCCTCTGCCCCAAAGCAGGGGAACAGCCTGTGCATGTTCGTGAGGTCTTTTATCAGACTTGTTCTTAGTAACCCAGTGTCCCTCAGTACTCTCATGTTTATTTTTACAGGGATTTTTGTGGGGTTTATCTAAAATGTTCTGTGCAATGCCTTGAGCTGCTTAGGTTCTGCTGCCCTATCCCTGGAAGTGCCCAAGGCCAGGTTGGACAGGGCTTGGAGCAGCCTGGGATAGTGGAAGGTGTCCCTGCCCATGGCAGGGGGTGGGACAGGAGGGGCTTTGAGGTCCCTTCCAACCCAAACCATCCTGGTATTCTGTGATATGATGCATTATTATGTATTGGATGCTCACATGTCCCCTCCTGGTTCCTCCTCTTTGCACCAGACAACCCCAATTTAGTTTCATTCAGGTCTTTTCATTTCAGTCCTGAGGGTTCTGATCACTCTTGTCCTGGAGGTTGTGAGCAGCTGTCCTCAGGTGCTTGCAGAGCTGACAACCTGCTAAAGTTCAGTGTGAGGGGAAATCTCAGAGCTTTAAAAAATAAAAAGCAAATATGTAGGCAGAGCACAGGGGAGGTGTAGGAGGCTGAATGTCCTGGATGCTCTGGCCTGTCCTTATTGCCCTGCTGACTGTGGATCACCTCACCAAGGCTGCATTGGTGACTTGTACCTGAGAGTGGCTGATTCTGACAAAGACCCAACACCTGAGTGGTTTATAGTTAATGTACCAAATTAACAAGGAGGATAGAGAACAACGAGCTTCACTTGCACCTGAATGTGCTTCTACAAAGTGCCCTGGATTTTACCTCCTTTCACTGCCTTTTGGCCTCCCTGGGGCAGCTTTAATCTGTTTTAGTGAGAAACTCCTACTCTCCCCTTATGATCCACTTCAATCCACTTAGCTCTCCTTGTGCTTTGATTGTGTGTGAGGTGTTCAGGCCCTTCCCTTGTGCTCTGCATATTCCTGTCTGAGGCCTCTGGCTTGCCCAGTGCACTACAAATTGCTGCTGTCAGGCAAAATAGGTGCTTTTGCAGATATCTTTAAAGGGAAATAATTTCTTACCAGCTGATGGAATAGAATAGTGCTTTTGTAGTCTTAACGAGCTGAGGATGAAGGAGGGGAAGAAAAGGAAGGTGGGAAAGAAAGGATCCAGATGGGGAGTGAAGAGGTAGGAATGAAAGGGGTTTTCCTTATAGTATAAGGACAGGGGGTGGTGCTTGCAAGGCAAAGACTCCCAGTTGCTCAGAAAACAGGAGTATGGTCTTGACATGTTACAGCTGAGGGAATCTGAGGAGCAGCTGCTGCTGAAAAACCTGTTCCTGCTCTCTTTTATTCCTCACCAGTGCCACATTTGGCATTTGCCTGACCCCAGAATGAATCCAAGGAGTTAAATTGGTGAGAAGTTACCAGGAAGAGAAGGACTTTATGTTGGCTTAGCTTATGTAGAGGGACCAGGCAAACCCCAGGAGTGCTGTATGGTGGGCAGTGAGACTACAGGGAGGGGGAAGCAATTCCCATGGGAATGCCTGGAACAAGCTGCCCAGAGAGGCTGTGGCTCTCCTTCCCTGGAGATATTCAGAGCCCAGCTGGACACAGCCCTGTGTCGTGTGCTCAGAGGACACTGCTTGAGCAGGGAGGTTGGGTGAGATGACACCCAGTGGTCCCTTGCATCCCAAACCACGCTGGGCCTCCGTGCTGGGGGCTGGATTCTGTGTCCTGGAGCTGCAGGATGCAGCTGTGCTGAGCAGCTCTTCATGGAGTGCCAGACAAGAACACTCCTGTGAGAGGTTCAAATTATTAGTCTGCAGTTGCTCCCTAAGGCTGGGACTGGGACAAACCTTTCAGGCAGTTCTGGAGCTGGAGGAGCTGTGGAATTAAGTTGTGTCTGCAGGAGGGGGGTGTGCTTGGATAATGAATGGGCAGGTGTGCTGCTGCTCCCAGTGTTTCAGCATTTTCCAGGATTCACTGAGATGGGGCTGGGCTGCCTCTGAAGGGCTGAAACAATAAATGGAAGAAACAATCTGCTTCCAATCTGATGGCAGTGGAGTGTGACCCTCTTCAGGTGACAGTGTTTTTGGGAGCAGTGGGCAGTTGTCATTGTTAATGACTGTGTCTTCATTTAATCAGGACCATCCTGTAATGCAAGGCAGATGGACAAGACCAGGAATGTCTGACATATGAATTCTTAATTCTCTCCCTGCATTGTAAAACATACAGAGCAAGAATTACATCCTTTTGTAAAACACTAAGCCTACCTTCAGCTCTTAAATAGATGTTTAGTCTTCTCTTGCTGAGGTTATTCAAAGCTGCCTTAGGCATGTTTGGATTAGGCAGGGAGGAAATAAAACAGCTGCTTCTGCAGTCTTAAAATGAGATTTGAAAGATGTGGAGTTTAGTATTATTGCCTTTTATTTTTCCAGCGTATTGGAATCCCAGAGTTTTCTACAGCAAGAGAAAACTTCCAGCAAAATCTTCTCAGCAGCAGTCGTTGCTTTGGGCTGAGGAGTCAATCAGAATTGAGGTAAGAATTTGAAACCCCACACATCTGAGCTGGCCTCACCTTCCAAGCTTGTGGCAGCGTGGAGCTGTGATTGTATGGAAAGCAGGGATCAGCAGCTGAGTGCTGTGCTCTGGTTTGGCTCCTCAGGGCGTGATGTCGGAGCTGAGCGACGAGGCCAGCGAGTCGGAGCTGCTGAGCCGCAGCCTCTCCATGTGGCACGGGGTGGGGCCCGTGCTGTGCCGGGAGGAGCTGGACGTGCCCCTGGACCTGCACACGGCCTCCTCCGTCGGGCAGTACCAAGTGGTGCAGGAGTGCATCCAGCGGTGAGAGGGGCTGGGCACGGCTGGCTGCCACCTGCTGCTGGTGTGGCTGTCACCGGAGCCACGCTGGTCGGGGCAACCGGGACACGTCACTGGGATTCCCAAAGGGTTCTTGGCACTAAGTTTCCAGGGGCAAATCTGCTGATAAAAATGACCTCCTTAGTGTTTTTCTAAGGAGGTGTGTCCCCCCCATGGCAGGGGGGTGGAATGAGGTGGTCTTTAAGGTCCCTTCTGCCCCAAAGCATTCTGTGATTCTGCCATCTGGGACAAACCTTTCAGGCAGTCCTGGAGCTGGAGGTTGTGCTGGAGCTGGTGGAAATTCCATGCAGGCTTCAGTGCTAGATGATAACAAGAGCCTGCAGAAGCCAGCTGTGGTCCACAGCTCCAGCACAGTAGTTCATATGACTTCTTTCCCTCTGCTCCTTAGTGGAGACCTGGATTTGAACCAGAGGAACTGTGGGGGCTGGACCCCACTCATGTACGCTTCCTACATCGGCCACGACAACATCGTGCACCTGCTGCTGGAAGCGGGAGTGAACGTGAACATCCCCACCCCAGAAGGCCAGACTCCCCTCATGCTGGCCTCCAGCTGTGGCAATGAGAGTGTTGCTTACTTCCTTCTACAGGTGTGTATCCCATAAAACACAGGTAAAGCCACAGCACGTGGTTTAAATGCTCAGGATGGGATTATCCACAAGCTGCCACTTCGTGTTCTGTTGTGAGGTCCGCTTTGTGGTGGGATTTAATTTAAACTCCTGGTGTCCCAGCATAAAGGGGCAGTGCCTGAAAGCCTGAGCAGATGCAGTAAGGAATATTGTCTGTTCTCTTGCAGCAAGGGGCAGAGCTGGAGATGAAGGACATCCATGGCTGGACTGCCCTGTTCCACTGCACCAGCGCCGGGCACCAGCAGATGGTCAAGTTCTTACTGGAGAATGGGGCAAATGCCAACTGCAAGTAAGGAGGAATCTGTCATTTCATGTGGGAATCCTTAAAATCAGAGTATTTTGGGAAAGCTGTAAAAGGCAGGCCTCAGAAATAACAGAACTGCAATTGGAGTTCCATGTACACTGACCCCCGGCTGGCAATAATTTCATTGTCATTTGTCACTCAGTATGAAAGCAACAGGTGGCAGATGAACACACTCCAACAGACACCTGCTTTTTTCCTGTACCTCAGGATGTGGCACAGCTAATACAGGGACAGGTGACCTGCAAACTGAATTGAAGTCTGCCCATGCTGTCACTGTTTATTAAACTAAGATCAAGGGAAATTAGATTTAGTGCTTGTTTAATTATCAGTTAAACACTGACACCTTCTGCACTCAAGTGCACTTCATAAATCTTTTATTGATTTTTTTTTTATATACTCAGAGTTCAGGTTGGTTTTCGAAGTGTGCCCTGCATTCCCATGCCTTGGGGACCACCACACATATATGCACATGAAATTGCCTGAGGGCAACAAGAGGTTCTTACTTTATTAGCTCCTGTAAAACTGATTTGGGCTCTTAAAGGCGGATCTGCAGCTGGAAGAGTAATCTATTGCTGTGCAGCCAGTTTAGGAACACTGAATCTCTACAGGGAATTAATTCTACAACAGGACAGCCAGTACATCATAGAGTCTGTGATCAGCAAAGGTTGAGGGGTGGAAATGCTCTGTTAGGGAATGGCAAAACTTCAGCTGTGGTTATACCAGTCCATGTGTGTGTTCTCTCCCCAGGGAGCCAGTGTATGGCTACACACCTCTGATGGAAGCAGCTGCTTCTGGCCATGAGATAATTGTTCAGTACCTTCTCAATCATGTAAGTGTCCTGATAGTTCTCTGTGCAGTTGAAAGTCTGGTTCCAGCCCTCAGAAGAACTACCAAAAATTTGACACCATGCTTTTTTTGACAGTGTTATGTTTGCTCCTTGATGACAGTCACCTCTGAAGTCCCAGACTTTCAGGACTGTTTTCCAAGTATCTGCTTTCTGCAGGCTGGTACCATGATTTTACACTGGCCTTGCAGGAATAGGAGTGAGGTCTGACTGTCCAGATATAACTGAATAATGACTGAATTAGAAAACAACTGAAGCTGTAATTTTTCTATTGTGTTTACAGGCTTGCATGCTCAGGCTACTGGACATCTGCATCCAAAAGCTCATGAGCATGCAGGGCTCTTACACAGTTTAGTTTAAATCCCACTTGACTGGTCCAGCTTACTGCCAGAAGGAGGCAGCAATGCAAAACACTTCAGATCAAACAAACCTGTTCCCAGTGGCAGTGCACAAGAGCCCTGGGCTATTTGGCATTCAGGAAGTGGAGAGAGTGGAGATAACTAGAAAGGCATTCAGGGTACTAGTGCAGCTTGAACTGTCTGTCAAAGGTGAACCTGTATTGCTGATGGAGGAGCTAAGACAATTTTGGGGTTTTTTTTTACATACATATATATATTTTTTACACTGCCCTCAGCTGTGTGCACTTAAGCAGGTATTTTTTCTGCAGGGAGTGAAGGCAGATGTCAGAGATAACACTGGAGCCACAGCACGGACCCTGGCCATGAAGTATGGCCACACCAAGATTGTGGGGCTGATAGATTTGCATGCAGCCCCTGTGCCCAAGGTCTTCTGCAGAGGTCCAGGTAACAGATGTTTGACCTTGTTTATTTTAAGATGGAACCTCAAGTGAGGTGTGTGATGGTTTGAAAGTATGTTATACTGTGTAGATGGGGTAGTGCTACCTGGTCTATCCTGGAAATTCCAGCATTTCTGAGGATGGAAGAGGCATGAATCCAACAACTCTTGTCTGCTGGCCCCTTTCTGACCTAGGTTAGCTGTTTCACCCTCACTCTAACATTTCTCTTTTTGTTTCCACTGCACTTATAGGACCAGTAGCAAGTAAAACAAGCAAATGACTTCCTGTGCTGCTAACAACCTGTGTTTCAACTACAGGCAACTATGAGGAGCTGAGTTCTTCAGATGAATCATATTCTGCTCCCCAGAGACAGAGACCTGCTCGTAGGACCAAGGGTCCCAGCATCCATGAGGGGCCCCAGGCCTTGGCCAAGATCACAGCAATTGGCCTTGGGGGAAGGAGGCAGTCTGGCTATGGTGAGGAGAGTTGGGAGCCTGAGGGACTGTCCCCTGAGACCTCAAATGCACTTCAGCTGTTCCTGCTGTCCGTTTTTAATTTGTTGGGATTCACGCGTGTTTTGTACAGAACCAAGATAGCTTTGTGTGAAGGTGTTCACTATCCAGTTCTGGGTTAGAAAGAAAACCCCCTGAACTCTTTTGTCAAGGCTGGATATTGATGAGTGGGATACTTTTCTGCTCTCACCTCAACTACTGTTCCCCTGACTCTTGAGAACAGTTCAGTTTCCCTTTTTAGGCAGGCTCAAAAGTTTGAGACCCCTTCTGAAGCTGATGACAGGGAGGCGCTCACAGCGGCCGAGAAATCATTGATCATAAGAGTGAACTTGTGAGTTTTGCCTTCCCTGATGCTTGAAATGCTTCTAAAAATGAAATTTCAAAACCTTTGCAATAGACCAAGAGAAAGATGATCCCAGTTAGACATCCTGGATGCAGTGCTAGGAGGTTTGTTTTACTGTCTGTCGTAGGTATTTCTCAGACTGGTTGCCTGGAATAACCAAAATTGTGGACTTGAAAGCATGTTCAGAGCTCAGTTCATTCTCTTAAACACAAGTCTGTTTTATCCCCCAGGCTGTATTGGAATGATACTGTCAGCTTCTTGAATGCCACTGGGATTCTCCTGGTGTTTTCACACAGCTGCAGGGGGGTTGGTTCTGCAGGATGTGCAGGGCTGCTCCCCTAAGCAGCTGTTTCTCCCCTTTCATAATTTGAGTATAATGAGGAGAGGGAGTGCTGGAAGCTGCTGTTTAAAGTATATCTCTGCTATAAGGTGTTTTCTCTGACTTTCTTTCAATGTAAGCATGTAAATGAAGTACATGTGCTGTGGGGTCATGTGAGGGAACTGCAGGAACCTGCATTTCTCAGGTGCTCTCTGTGCTTTTTAGAATGAAACTTGTCAGTTGCGAGCACAGTCTCTCATTTTGGTTATTTTCACATCCAGAAGTGGTAACATTTTCTGCAGGAGCCTCCCTGATTAACTTGCATCCTAATCTCTGTTCTCCCTTCCTGTTGCACACAGAGCAGGTGCCCCCTCAGGGCTACGTCACCTTCAGCAACGATGGCAGCTGTGTGCCAGGTGTCATCCGGCACAGGGACGTCACCTCCCCGATCAACGAGCTGGACGTGGACAGCAGCAGCAGCAGGGGTAAGTCACTGTCTCAGAAGTGGTCCAGCTTGCAGTGCACACCTGGGTGTGAGTCCAGGCCTTGGCTTCCTTTCCCACTAAGATGCTGAGATTGGAATGTCTCTCCTGAGGGAAGGCTGGGATGGTTTAGCTACAGAAGATAAAGCTCAGTGTAGTAATTTCATCAGTTTGTACAAATAATCTGAAGGAGGGTGGGAAGAACACAGAGCATGGCTGTTTCCAGAAGTTTCTCTGGTGGCAAACAGACTTTGGGTGGTAATCAGATGTGACATATCTGCCTCAAGGTTATCTTGTATCCTGAGTGCTACACATGAAGCCTTGCTCTGAATCTCACCTTCCTTTAGTCCTCTGAGAGGTTTTGCTGGTAATTGTGTAACAAAACCAGAATGTAACAAAGTTGTACTTCAATATTTTTTTCCTGTTCCTTTCCAGAGGATAGTGCTTTGTCCAGCAACAGCTTGGAAACCATCAGGAGCAGCAGCAGCAGCAGCAGTGACTGCCTAATTAGAATCCCAGGAGTCAGCAGTGAAGGCTCCTTGGAAAGCAATGAGGTGGGTTTTCTTTCCTCTGCCTTCGGCTTGGGCAGTGCTTTCACCCTTGGGGGACTCTACTCTCATGGGAGCCTGTAGGACCAGGCTGGGTGAGGAAAGGCTCTTCCAGGGACAGGAAAACCAAGGAAAGGGAAGAGGCTGGAGGTTACTCACAGCTCACATGGGTCAAGGCAGCTCTGGGGCTGCAGTACAAAAGGGCCTTTAGGTCTTGGAGGAGCCTGCACTTGTTAGCCCTCCTGATCCTGGCATCTCTGCACAATCATCCTTTCCATTCTGTGCGTATTTTTTCTTTTCCAGGACTCTGACCACACCAACAGCCCCCCGAGTCGGAAACAAGCCAGGAGTTTTAGGGGCAAGACCCGCTACAGCAACAGTGACAGCCAGTGGAGCCACTGCCTGGGGAAGGCTGGGGGCTGCTGCCAGCACCTGGTCCTTCCTGAGCCCCCGGCCTACACAGGGCCCCAGGTAACCACAGGCTTGTCCTGTAGGCTCTGTCACTGTACCCGGTGTGGGAGGCTTTTCCAAGGTTACCAAAACACCTTGTATTCCAAAGTTAAACACTTGTGTAACAGCAGTTTCTTGTAGAGGAGCTGTTTGCTGAGGTGTTGCTGTTGCTTGGAGGGGTTTTTTAGACCCCTCAGGCCTGTGGGTGGGCTATCAAACCTGGCAGTGGGGTGGGCTGGGGTGGCTGATTCTGTGTCCTTCTGCTCTGCACTTGTTAGAAGAGGCATGGCTGCAGCAGAGGCCAGTCCTGGTGTGTAACTGTGGAGAAGGGCAGGGAACCACGTGAAGTTGTGGTTGCTGCTGGAACCCAGAAAGGTGTTACAACAGCATGAGGAAGCAAATATTTATGATTAGGAGCAATGGTGATGCTTTTGTTGACAGGGTGTAAATAAGTTTGTTTTGTCTGGGCTGCAGGACCTGGCAACATTCCTTGAGGAGATTGGGTGCCTGAAGTACCTGCAGGTGTTTGAGGAGCAAGACGTGGACCTCCGGATCTTCCTGACCCTCACGGAGAGTGACCTGAAGGAAATAGGCATCACGTGAGTGTCTGTCCTGTCCGTCCCAGCTTCCCCCTACAAACCATGTCCAGCCTGGTCAGCAAGGCTTAGCTGGGGAGTGCTGCTCTCTTCTGGCTGCCTCCCCCACGATCTGACATCCCCACGTCCTCGGCTGTAACACACTCCTGCTTCTGGAGGTACCTTGGAGAGACCAGGACACTGCAGAGGTCCTCGTGGCATCCTGTTGGGCTCAGGGACAGGTGGTGCAGGGCTTGACCCGTGTTGGTTCCATCCCCCCAGGCTGTTTGGCCCCAAGAGGAAGATGACCTCGGCCATCGCGCGCTGGCACAGCAGCGCCCGCCCGCCCAGCGATGCGCTGGAGTTGGCCTACGCCGATCGCCTGGAGGCAGAGATGCAGGAATTGGCCATCCAGCTGCACAAGGTGAGGCTGCTGCCAGCTCCTCAGGGCTACACCCTGCAGGAAGTGATCAGTGCTGTGTTTTTGTTGTGCCTCTGGTGGTTTTCCCTTCACCTCAAGCCGCGACTAATAGTGGACACGTTTGGTGTGCAAACAGCACAAGTACAACTTAACCCACTCCTCCTTGATGCTCCTTTGTGTCTGTTTCCCATCCAACTGAGAACTGTAGGAGCCAGGGGCAGGAATCAAATCCCTACTCTTTCCCAGCAGTGTCATTTTTATGGTGAAGTTGTACAGCCATTGGTGAACAGACTTGTGTTGCTTTGGGAAATTTAGACTCATAAGTAACTTTGTAAACAGAGAGGAAGGGGGAATTGTAAGTGTGGGGCTGGGCTTATTGTGGAGAGAACCTGTGCTCAGTGTACAAGCTTCATCCAGCTTCCTTTCCCTCTGGAAAGGAACATTCTAGCTGCCTAAAGGCATTAAAATAGCAGGGATTTGAGAGATGTTGAGTGCTCCCAGCCTGATCCCCAGTGTGCTCTGCTGCAGAGGTGTGAAGAGGTGCAGGTGATGAAGGGCCAGGTGTGCCAGGAGCAGAAGCTGCGTGCAGTGGCTGAGAGCTGTTTGATGGAGCGGGATGAGGGCTGGAATGCCATCCAGTGCCAGCTCAGAGAGGCTCAGGCCATCACCAAGGATGCTGGAGTCCTGCTGGATCAGATCAAGTAAGTCATTCCCAGGAAGTGACACTGAGACTGCTGGGAAATGGGATTTGGGGTCATATTGGCAGCCTTACAGGTGATGCTCAGGGTAAGGCAGTAGAGTTCGCCTGGCACCTGAACACATTTGGATCCTGCCCAACTTTCCCTAGTGAAAAGCCACAGCCATGGGGGCACGTGTGAAGCTTTGGTCATATGCATGAGCTGGAAGTGGCCTTTTTGGGAGTGCTGGGTGCTCCTCTTTCAACTAGAAGCAACCAAAAGGCTGAGGCTTTTTCTACCCAGGGTAAGACTTGGTGATCAGCACATTTTTGAATACAAAAAGGACTTTTTAAGCCATGCCCTGCCAAAGGATGTGCAGTAACTTGCAAGTAAAGAATATTTTTCTTGCAGCTCTGTGACAGCTGGCAGAATAATCTGAATAACTTCCTGACACTCCTTTTACTGCCTTTGTGGTGCTTTTCTCTGTGCTCCATTTGGACTCCTCTCATGGGCCTTGTTCTGTCCAGTGATACAGTAGGGACATCCCTGAAAGTGGCATAAATCCTGCTGCTTATGGATCCTAGCCTAAGGGAGTGGGGTCTGCTGGCTGCCAGGCCAGGGTGAGCTGAAGTTGGATCCAGAAGCTCAGCAGAGCAATATTCCTACTGCAAGGGGCAGACTTTTCCCCCTGACTGAGGAGCTCAGGCTGCTGTAGAAGGGCCCTGCCATGCTCTGAACATACACTGCTTGAATTGGGATGGTGATGACAGCCTGAGAACCTGGGTGCCCCTCATGCCTCTCCTGAGGTTGTTTCCTTTGCCCGTCAGAAACCTTGGATTGGGCCTGATTCTCCCACAGACCAACACAGCCCCTGGCCTGGGCTTCCTGCTGCTCACCCCAGCCCCTCCTTGTCCCCCCACAGCTCCTCTGTGCACGGGGCAGAGCTGGCTGTGGCTGCAGATGGGGAGCAGTGGCTGGGAGCTGAGCAGTGCCAGCGCCCCAGGCTTGGGCTGAGGCACCATTTCCTCCTCCTGGGAAGCAGCAAGGAGCAGGTTGTACCAGGGCCTTAGAGGCACTGCCCAGGCACCCCGTGCAGGTACTGCAGGCTGTAGGAGTGTGCAGTGTCACTGCCAGCGTCCCTGGCTCCCTCTGATGGCTTTGGTGTGGTTTGGCAGGAGCTGCCAGGCAGAGCTGTCGTCCCGGCTGGCCCCGGCGCGGGCGGGCGCTGCGGCGCCGGACACGCGGGAGCAGCGCGGCACCGGGGAGAGCCAGCGGCCCGGGGAGCGCCCAGGTGAGCCCAGGGCAAAGCCCCTGCTTGTCTTTCCTTGCTGAAAGTCACACAGTTGGGAATGGATGAGCAGCCAGACTCTTAGAGTGAATTGAATTCTTGCTCAGGAGAAGCACTTAAAGCTCTCAGGGCATTTGGAGTAGAACTTGCAGAGTTTCTCAGTTAAGTTTTGGGATCTGGCAGATGTTTGTGCCTAAGATGCAGAGCTGTAGCACAGGCCCCAGTGACAGCTCTGCTTCAGGGACCTGTGGCTGCACCTCGGGTTTGTTACCACCCTGTGCACTGGAGCAGAATCTGAACCAGAAGGGGTGGTTGGTTCCCTAACCCAGTTTGACGATTTTGCTGTTGGATCCATGGGGCAAACCTCTGTGGCTGGGCAGGCCTGACCCAGCAGCTCCTTATCCCTAGGAGCTGGTAAATGATCCCTGGAAGTGCTCAAGGCCAGGTTGAAGGGAACTTGGAGCAACCTGGTCTAGTGAAAGATGTCCCTATCTATCCATGGCAGGGGATGGTCTTTAAGGTCCTTTCCAACCTAAACCATTCCATGATTCTGAGACTCTCTTGTCTTGCTGCCTGTAATATGCTCCTAGTGACCTGTTCTTTGCTGCCTGTGTCTTAGAAGTGAGACAGAGATCCTGTTGGTTTCTGTCCACTACACTTAATCCCTTTGAGGTTCTCTTAATAAACAACCCAGCCAGTCCCAGAGCTGCAGATGGATTAACTGTGTCCCTGTCCTTGCAGTGCTGGAAGGGTGGCCACCTTCCCTGAAGTCCCTGAGCTTGCCTGAGCTGTCAGCTGTGCTGGAGGAGTGTGTGGGAGAGATGGGTAAGGTGGGAAGGACTCTGGGCATGTGGAGGGACTGTTGTGCTGGGGGAGGCATGGCTGGGTGGGGTTTGGTGGTTTGGAGTGGTTGTTGGGAGAGACCCCACAATCCCTGCTTGTTCAGGGAAGTCTCCAGGCTCTGGAGTTGGTGCTGTTCTTGCTGCAGATCTTGGGCTCTGCATCATCCCCTGGTGACAGGTCCAGGCTGAGAGGTGGGGGGTGGTGTCTGTATCTCCTGCTCAGTGCTGAGAGCTGCTGGGGAAGTGGTTCCCTAATCCTGTGTCCTGTTCTCCTAGTGACAGGAAATTGTCCCAGCAACCTGCAGACAGTAGACACAGCCCTGTTCTCAGAGCAGGAAGGCAGCGCAGCAGTGGCTAAATGCAGCCTGTTCTTCCCTGCTTCCTGGCCCCTTCCTAATGCTGCTTTTTCCCTTTGGTTTGTCCTCAGGAAAAGCTCTGCAGACTGTGACTCAAAACCTCCAAAGGCTCCAAGCCCTGGGGCAGAGCGGGCAGAGCTGGCCAAAGCCATAACCAAGCCAAGGAGGGTGAGTGGGAACAACTGCCCTGCCCACTGCCAGGCTGTGGCACTGGGGGGGCACCATCCCTCACTGCCACTGCCAGGCTGTGGCACTGGGGGGACACCGTCCCTCACTGCCACTGCCAGGCTGTGGCACTGGGGGGACACCATCCCTCACTGCCACTGCCAGGCTGTGGCACTGGGGGGACACCGTCCCTCACTGCCACGTGCCCAGAGCTTTCTCAGAGCCCACACACCAGGGCTGGGCTCTGACTCATCCTTGTGTGCCCTCTGATTGGTTCTCCCTTTGGAAAACCTGTAGCCCCCTTGTCCCTTTGTCCCAGCAGAGGGTGACTGTCCCCTTTCTCCTGGTGGCTGCAGGAACACTGACGTCGGGTGACTGTTCCACCCGGAAGCTGAGTGTGCCTGGGAGAGGGAGCACGGGGCCGTGCCAGCAGCACCGCGGCTCTGCCGAGGGCCACTGCAGCTGGCAGGGCACCCAGGAGGCCATGGCCACCAGAGAACACAGCTGGGAGGATGAGGGACAGCAGAGGACAACAGCCAGCTGCTTTTGGGGCCTGACTCAAGGCTCCCAGGATCTTTGTTTGAAAGGTTTAGGTTTGGAGGAGAAGCTCCAAGCCTAGAAGTTTTGTCTGCCTTAAGCTTCCTGCAGCCCTTGTTGTTCAGGTCTGGGTGGTGGTAGAAAGGTAACAGTTGCACACAGCAATGAATTCATTATCCTTTTCTGCATCCCAAGTTTCCCAGGGCCTCTGAAACGTGTCCCTGGCTCCTCCTGTGCCATGGGGATTGGCCCAGAGAATGGATCTGAGGCCATAAAAAAGGCAGTTTGTTGTGGAGGGGTGAAGGGAGTGGAGTTTGTGATGTTTGGCTCTTCGAGCTGCAGTGGAGCTCAAACTGGATAGATGCAGCCCTGTTCCTAGTTGGAATGTCTGCTCTACTGCCACCCCAGATCTGGGCTTCAAAGCCTGTTCCTCCAACCAGCCCACTCTGGTTCACTTTGGGTTCTTGCTGTCCTCAGGGGCAAGGTGATCCTGGGTGTGATCACCTTGGTGGTTTAGGAATGGCAGTCACTGAAACACTCCCAACTCACCCACTCCCCCTCCTCACCTCCTCTCCCCTGGGGTGGGATGGAGAGAACTGGAGGCACGAAAGGTGAAGATCACTGGTAGAAATAAAAGCATTTTACTGGAAACAGCAATGAGATAAGGAACACTAACAGCGACAACAGTAATAACAAAAGTGTACAGGAGAGGTCCTGTTCCTGCAGAAATGAACCCTGTCCTGGCCAGAACCAGGACATCACTGTTACTCCATCCCCAAGAACTTGGCTTTGTGGTCAGTGCTCTGTGGCAGAGGTCACTGGCCTGGTGTGCCAGGGCCAAGATCCCAGCATGGCAGGGATGCCCTGGAAAGACAGGAGAGGGAGAAGGAAGAGCTGAGACTGTTGATCTTCCCATGCCTCTGGCAAGCAGGGGAATGTCAAGGCAGCAGAGCAGGAACAGGGATAGCTCTGTGCCCCATGGGAGGTGGGCAGAGGAACCACAGCCCAGATAGAGCTGTGGTGCCAGGCTTTGCTCCTCACCACTGCCTGCCTTTGATGTGCAGGCTTTAGTGCTGGGAAAGAGTTCTGCCAGGGCATTCCTGGGTGGGCATTGCCAAGGACAGGCAGTGCAGGAAGAGGCTGCCCTGTCCCTGGGAGTGGGTGAGGGTGCCAGGGACCTTGGTGTAGAGTGGTTTCCAGTGACTGTGTTCCTGTTTATTCCTGAATCCTGTAAGGGGGGAAAACATAACAATCAAAATCTGAAGTCTGTGAGTGATGACCTTGGTGAATCAGGATGAGTCCCTTTGGGAAGAGGATGGAACTGTGTATTCCATCTGGTCTTCCAGAAGGACTTCTATTTGGACTTTGGGCACAGATCCCAAATATAAAAACCCATCCAACTCCATCTTTTCAGCTGGTCACCCCTTCTGATGAGCTGCCAGAGTCCCTTCAGGCAGGGGTGACAACCAGGTGTCCCAAACCAGGCAGGGATGGCACTCTCAGCTGTGACCCCATGTGCCTGGCAGTGTCCCCCCCTGTGGGTGCTGCTGCCTGCCTGTGCTCACCTCCCACCCTCAGCACAGGGCACTGTTTTTACTGTTTTTTCATCTTGAGCAAATGCCATGGAGCACGTGGGCACCCAGTGCCAGCTGCAGGGTGAGGCTGCAGGAGCCTCACCCTGAAGAGTTTGGATGAGGTGAAGGGAGTTCTCCTCATGCAGCACCCCTGGAAACTCCTCAGAGGGCTGAGGCTGTGCTGGGGCACAGAGTGTTGAGGGCTTTGTCCCTCATTCCCTGTCACTGGGGGGTTCCAAGGTCTCTCCCTAGCCTTGGTGCTGCCTCTGGCTGCAGTAGCCTGGGGTTGTTAGTGCTGTTTGCCTTGAATTTAAGGCAAACCCCCCAAAAAACTCCTAAGGGCAAAGCCCTGGCTCAGCAGTGCCCTCAGAACGGGGGGCTGTGCAGAACAGTGGCTGGAAGTTGACTACAGGCATTTGGGGCTTGCTTTGCTGAGTCTGAGGCTGGAATCAAGGGGGATTAACAGGATCTATCCAGTAGATTAGAATGCCTGGGACAAGGGGGGAGATGTGGCAGTGTGTGTGTGAAGGGAAAAGGCCCCAAACAGGTGCTGCAGGGGTAGAGGCTTCAAGGGTGGGAGAACACCCAAGGGGCCAGCAGGGAGGGGATCCTCAACAAGAGAGGCTCCCTGAGGAGGCAATGCCTTAACTGCAGGATGGGAAGCAGCATTCCTTGCAGCTAGGGTGGCTGTGCAGGCAGCAGGAGTCTGGTGCTACCCTAAGGTGAGCTGTCCGAGGAAAAATAGCATTTGCTGATTCGGATAAATGAATAAAAGCTGAGAAGCTTGTGTGTGGTGTGTGGGTATCTCTGGAGGGAGCTGGGGCATAGTGAGTTCCCTGGTTTACTATTGCAGGGCAATCAGCAATGCAATCAGCAATGCACACAGGATTTCCCAGCTTACTCTGCCAGGAGGCTGCAGGCTCAGGGGCTTGGGACTGCCTGACCCCTGAGATCCCAGCTCTGCCGGGGTGGGTGATGTGGGCATCCAGTGGGAGCTGCTGGAGGGAGTCCAGAGGAAGCCACTGAGCTACTCCAGGGCAAGGGCTGGAGCCAGGCTCAGAGAGCTGGCTCCTCTGTTCACCTGGACAGGAGAAGGCTCCAGGGACACCTCAGAGCCCTGCCAGGGCCTGAAGGGGCTCCAGGAGAGCTGGAGAGGGACTGGGGACAAGGGATGGAGGGACAGGACACAGGGAATGGCTCCCACTGCCAGAGGGCACGGATGGGTGGGATGTTGGGAATTAGGAATTGTTCCCTGTGAGGGTGGGCAGGCCCTGGCACAGGGTGCCCAGAGCAGCTGGGGCTGCCCCTGGATCCCTGGCAGTGCCCAAGGCCAGGCTGGGCAGGGGTGGGAGCAGCCTGGGCCAGTGGAAGGTGTCCCTGCCATGGCAGGGGCTGAATGGGCATTGATTCTTTCCCTCCCAGTCCATTCTGAGATTCAGCTGTCTGTGCCTACCCACCCTGTCCCTCCCCTGGTGCAGACAGAAGCAGCAGGCTCTACTTGTTGAAAAATAAATATTTATTTACATGTGAAAAGAGAGTTAATGTGTAAATTGGTCTCGTGGGGGTTCCATCGATCCAGGACCGTTCTGTGTGACTCCAGGCTGGTGCAGCCTCTTTTCTTTGTGTGCTCGAGGCAGCTCCTCCCTGAGGCCCTGGGAGAGGCTCCCCCAGCCCGCCGGGGAGGGGCAGGGCTGGGAGATCCTCCTGTGTCCCTGGGCATCTCCTGGCGCGTCCCAACTGCTTCCTCCTGCCTGGAGGGGACTCGTGCATTGCAAAGGAAGGAATGTGGTGGGAACAAGCTCTGGCAGTGTCCGTGCTACTCTCGAGGGCCACAGCAAAGAGCTGGGGCTGGGGGTGTCTCCAGCTGCTCTGGGCTCCTCCAGGAGAGCACAGGAGCAGGACAGGAGCAGCCCTGCACACACCACCTTGGCTGCTTCCCTTGCTCCTGGGCTTCCCGGGATCCACAGGGGGAGATGATGCTTTGGCACCCCACTGGAAAGCAAACTCCCAGGATTTTAGCCTTTGGCCAGCAAAATGCTTCCTGAGCTCATGCCAGGCTGGAAATCCAGCTTTCCCTCCAGAAAGCAGGGGAGGCTGGCTGGATGCTGAACCAGCATGGGGGAGGCTGGGCTCTGCTCCACTGAGTTGCTGCTCTTAAATCCTTCACTCCCAAGTGGTTTGGAGGCTCCATCCTTGGCTGTGCCCATGGCAGGGGGCACCAGGGGTTTGTGCAGCTGGAGAGCAGCAAGGAGGGGATGGGAGCTGCTGCTCTGTGTTGGTGAGGAGGAGGAGCAGCCCCTCGCTGTGCACAGCTTCACACATGGCTGTGGATGGCTGGGAGCCCTCAGGGTGCTGGTGAGAGGGTCCTGGGCCTCAGGGAGCACAGGGAAGCCCTGGCCACGGTGTGGCCCAGGCTGTGGGCAGCATCTCCCACTGCCACTGCTGAGGACCAGGCTGCCCCCGGCTGCTGCCATCCCACGGGTGCCCAGGTGGGTGTGGGTGCCCCAGGGGTTCCCTGTGGGGGGGAGGCTGCCAGGTTCTGCTGCTGCTCAGGCTGCCCACACAGCGATGCCTGGCAAGAGCCAGGGGTGCCACCTCCCACTCAGTCACAGCAGGGATGTCCCTTCCAGCAGCTCCAGTGTGGCACAGCTAGACACCTGTCCCAGGTGGGCACTGCCCAGCACAGCCTCCTGCAGCCTCTTGCCCTCCAGCCAGGCCCTGTGGCCATTGTGGCCAGCAGCCCCTGGACCCTGGCTGGTCACCACCTCACTGGGCACAGCAGAGCACTGGGTGGTCGAGCTTCCAGAGCTGCCACTTCTTCTTCATCTCGGACTTCACCTGCCATGGAGGGGAGGGAGCAGGGGCTTATCCGTGGCTGTGCCCTCCCTGCAGGCACAGGCTGGGGTGGGGAAGCTGGGCAGGAGGTGCCATGGCAGGGACAGCGACAAGGACAGAGCAGGGACGTTACCTCCTTGTTGGCAAAGCAGTACAGCACAGCCACCAGGAAGCCCTGCAGGGAGAGCCAGCAGTGAGCCCCACCCGTCCCTCTCCTGGGGCTGGGATGAGCTTAGGCTCCCCCCAGGCCACTCCTGGGTGTTTTTAGGGCTGGGTCCCCATGGCACCGCTGCCCAGAGAGCACAGGAGGCAGCAGCACGCTCTCAGGAGCAAAGGCTGGCAGGGACTGTGCCACCCTTCCCATGGAAGCAACACAGGAGAGCAAGCTCAGAGAGGAACCCCCGATCTTTGCTCCATGGTGTGCCCAGAGCGAGGATTTGTTTCACTCCCACCTCACCTGGAAGGAGTTGAGGAAGAGGGTGAAGAACACCTTGACGTAGCGCAGGATGCCCGTGGTTTGCTCGTCCGTGGCGAAGATGAAAACGACCTCGTGGATCCCGAAGAGGGGGATGAGGGTCAGGGTGGCTTTGGCCAGCCTGGGGGACAGTAAGGGGACAGTAAAACTCCCAGTTAATCCCAGGGCGGTCCTTGAAGGATGTGCGAGGTGGAGGAGAGGCGTGGGGAGGGGCAGGGGGTGTGGAGGTGGTGTTATCCCAGGCTGTCCCCGCCCCGCTCCCGGCCCACCTCAGCTTGTAGTCGGCGTAGCCCTTCTGGTTGGCCCGGAGCTTGGCCAGGATCACCTTGAGGATCCGCATGAAGATGAGCAGGTTGATCTGGGAGGGGGAGACAGGGCAGGGGCACACAGAGCCCAGCACCCCCACCCTGGCTGTGACACTCACCCAGCAGGAGATGGCACCCCCTGCTGCTGCCCTTCCTCCCCTCCTGTCTTCCCAAAATCCCGGCTACAAAGCAGCAGGAGCCACCCCCAGCCCCTGTCTCTGGGGCTCAGCGCCCCAGCTTCCTTCACGAACCCCCAGAACCCGGGGTCAGCAAACTGCTGAACCCCCTGTGCATTTGGCTGCTCCTTGCAGGCCAACTCTCCCTCCTGGCCTCTGCTGGAAGCTTCCCTGGGGATCCCAGCCCTGCCCAGGCCTGGAGCCAGGGGCTGAGCTGCTGCTGCTGTCCCGGGGCTGGCAGCTGTTCCCTACCAGGGAGGCGAGCAGGATGGGGATGCGGATGATCCACCAGTAAGCCATGTTCTCATTCAGCGCCCAGCACCTGCCGGAGAGGCACGAGACAGCACCATCACCCTGGGCTGGGGCCAGCATGATCCAGGAGCTGTCCAGCCCCAGCCAGGTGGCTCAGGGACCCTCAGCAGCCTCTGAGCACCCCAGCAGGACCCCTCTCCATCCATCCATCCATCCATCCATCCATCCATCCATCCATCCATCCATCCATCCATCCATCCATCCATCCATCCATCCATCCATCCTTATCCATCCATCCATC
>VZRH01007327.1:643784-656142 GCA_013397555.1 Urocynchramus pylzowi | reverse complement strand
AAACCATTACTAGCAGAAATCCCAAAATCAAGCAGCCAGCAGAAACACCTCCAACAACACAAGGCACACCTTAGTAGGAAGAAAACCCTCAACGCTGCCTGCTTGCCCTGCCTGCGCGAACTGCCGCGCGAACTGCCGTGACCAAACCCCAAAGACATGCCACGGCCCTGTTTGCCCGCTCCAGGTCACCATGTTCTGGGTCACCATGCTCCCCAGAGGCCTCTTACAATCAGTCACTCAGGAACAAAGGAAGCTCCTCCTCCCATTCCTGAATGACTCTCAAATGCAAGTTCTTCAAGTAAGGATAAAGTATCTAGAATGATCTTTTGGCCACAAAATTTATGTTCAGCTCTAGAATTGTGAGTTTTCTTGAGTGTGTCAATGCTTTCATACACTGTCAACAGTGAAGACTCAGAAAGTCTTAACATCACAGTTTAAGATTATCACAGTCCCTGATTATTGCATGAGTACTGCATGTTGTTTGGTGTGTTTCTGCTTATCCTTTCACATGTTTAGATACCCTGCAGTAATACAAATAACTTTGTGGAAAATCTGATTAAGAATAGGATTAGAAGATCCAGGGATATATATGCAGTATTGGTCTAGCTCAATGCAGCTGTTGAAAACAGCTGACATATCTTACAAATTTACTGAAGCTGTTTACCCACCTGCTTCATGGCTCCTTCAGAAGCAATCTGACTGAATCAGTGTGCAGAGGTCACTTTTTGCAGATCCCTCACCAAACACCCTCAATAGAACTATCATATGAAGAAATGCTGTCTTGTATAAAAAATGCTAAACAAGGCATCACTAACTGGTCTGTTTTCATAGTGATTGTAATTTTATTTTACTATTTGTAGAGAAATCGTTAGTGGAACCTCCATGTTCAACATATTCTGTAGTTAAGTGACAAAATGTCATCATGACAGTAAGTTACTGAAAGTAGTGGTGATAACTCTGTGGAGAGTTGTATAAGGAGTGTGAAGTTCAGTAACTGGACATTAATACAGCACAGGAAATTCCCTGTAGATAAATGCTAATGAAAGCATATTAAAAAGACTATTTTTTTTTTTTTTACATCTCTTAGCTGGGCAATTTACTTGTTAGCAATGTGATTTTGGGATTATAATAACAAATTTGATGCAAACTTCAGTGCCCAAGAGCTAGATGCACATCTCCTTGCTTGAATGCACACATGCTGTCCCTTTCAGGCCCAGAAGCCTCCTATTAAAAAAAGTACACAAAAATTCACAAAGAACTAGAAGAGAACTCAGGCATTTAATGACAACATTATCTGTTGTCCTAGGTTTCAATATAAAGATGTATTCTGTTCCCATCCTCAAGAGCAGTTGAGGCCAAGAGGGGCATTGTTTTTTTTTTCTTTTTTTCCTTATCTCCTGTTAATGAGCATATCAATGCCTTTCCACATGACTCAGAGATAACTCCCTCCAGGAGCCATTTCTGTTTAATAGACCCACCACATGACTCATAGAATGATAACAGCCCATTGTGAAATGCTCCACTCAGAAGGGAGGAGCTAAGAATCCCCACCTAGATATAATCTGGGGTTTTGGGAAACAGACAACAGTCTTTTCATTAGATTCCCAGAGGAACAGCTGTTTTTCCACTAGATCTTCAGAAAAGGCTACACCCTTTCTACAAGATCACTACTCTAACAGAACCACATCTGCCATACCAGGAAAACTGCAGCCACCAATCCAACTAAACTGCTGCCAACACCCTGACCAACAGGGTGTCAAGTTGTATTCTGACTTTGTCAGTACTTTTTCTGTTTTTTTGTATTTTTGTTTTCTTTTCCCTTTTCCTAATAAATTATATTTCTGACTTAGAGTCTTTCACTAGTTTTACTTTCAAACCAGAACATAATTTTGGCGCCCATCGTGTGGCACGTGGTACTGAGAAAAGTCAGATTTACAATTTTGTATTGTAGAAGCCACCTATTTGCTATGATGCTCAACGTGCTTATATGGGTCTTATACCTAGCTCTCTATATTTTTCTGCACATGGGGCATTATCTGCTGATTTTAAAGCTCCTGTTTCAACCAGATATGGTGTAAAAATTGCTTTATTGATCTGTTATGTCTATTGCATGATAACCTCCAAGACAATGAACGTAATTTGGAATAAGTACTCAATTTTGTTTGCTTGTCCTAATCTAGGCTGCTGTGTCTGGGGCCTCCACAATTGCACCTAGCCCCTGGGGGGAGGGGTAAAGAATTACTTTTTCCCGCCTTTCAGGTTTGACACAGCAGTTTTTGAAAATGTTGAGTTCCCTCTGAATGCCAAGGACAGCATAGTGTTGTTGTTAGTTCTGCTTTGTCTTCTCTGCACAGCCTGCAACATGCTTAGGAACAAAACACTACATGGTGTGGTGCAGCATCTTCTTGAGCAAGAGGAAAAGAGAAGCAAAGCAACAGTGCCTGTGTCTGCACAGACTGTCACAGAAGAAGAAGAAACCAAAAGTGCCATCAGCATCTCCACACAAACCGTCACTGAACCAGAACAGCCTGAACCAGTAGCAGTTGCCCCGTTCAGAAGAATAAATCAAAGCGCAAATCAGTCTGCATAGTGACTGAGGGGGATGTGGCAGGGCCTTCGCTCCCAGCGGAAGAGACAGAGCCAGAAATCATCACTCGCTCTCTGTCCCTGGGTGAGCTGTGTGACCTACGGACGAACGAGTCCGTCCTGATCTGGCTGCTCCGCATCTGGGACGCTGCAGCCAATGACACCATTCTGGATGGAAGTGAGACCAGGTAGCTGGGATTGCTGTCCCGGGATGTGGTCATTAAGCAGGGGGTTGGGAGGACCCAAGAAACTCTCAACCTCTAGCAGCGACTGCTGACAAGTGTGAGAGAACAGATACCTTTATAAAGAAGTCTATATTTTTCTGCACATGGGGCATTATCTGCTGATTTTAAAGCTCCTGTTTCAACCAGATATGGTGTAAAAATTGCTTTATTGATCTGTTATGTCTATTGCATGATAACCTCCAAGACAATGAACGTAATTTGGAATAAGTACTCAATTTTGTTTGCTTGTCCTAATCTAGGCTGCTGTGTCTGGGGCCTCCACAATTGCACCTAGCCCCTGGGGGGAGGGGTAAAGAATTACTTTTTCCCGCCTTTCAGGTTTGACACAGCAGTTTTTGAAAATGTTGAGTTCCCTCTGAATGCCAAGGACAGCATAGTGTTGTTGTTAGTTCTGCTTTGTCTTCTCTGCACAGCCTGCAACATGCTTAGGAACAAAACACTACATGGTGTGGTGCAGCATCTTCTTGAGCAAGAGGAAAAGAGAAGCAAAGCAACAGTGCCTGTGTCTGCACAGACTGTCACAGAAGAAGAAGAAACCAAAAGTGCCATCAGCATCTCCACACAAACCGTCACTGAACCAGAACAGCCTGAACCAGTAGCAGTTGCCCCGTTCAGAAGAATAAATCAAAGCGCAAATCAGTCTGCATAGTGACTGAGGGGGATGTGGCAGGGCCTTCGCTCCCAGCGGAAGAGACAGAGCCAGAAATCATCACTCGCTCTCTGTCCCTGGGTGAGCTGTGTGACCTACGGACGAACGAGTCCGTCCTGATCTGGCTGCTCCGCATCTGGGACGCTGCAGCCAATGACACCATTCTGGATGGAAGTGAGACCAGGTAGCTGGGATTGCTGTCCCGGGATGTGGTCATTAAGCAGGGGGTTGGGAGGACCCAAGAAACTCTCAACCTCTAGCAGCGACTGCTGACAAGTGTGAGAGAACAGATACCTTTATAAAGAAGACCTCCAGGTGCACCAAGGAAAAGGTGTTCAATGCCTGAGGGAATTGACTGTGCTGGAGATCATTTTCTCAGAAGACGAGAGATTTCCTAAAAGCCCAGATTGTGTCCAATGCACATCACAAATGTAGTTGAGGTTTGCAAGTTTAGACCAGAGATGTACTCCCATTACCTGGCAACACTACAATGGAGGGAAGGCAAGGACAGGGTAGGTGTCTTGGCCAATAAACTAAGAATTTACAAAGACACTGTCACCGCCCCGTATTGTACCCATGTCTTGTCTGTAGAAACATAACTGGCTGAACAAGTCCAGAGCTTGATTAAAGACGGCCATCAGAAACTAAAAAAGGAACTTAAAGAAGAAGTCTACCACATCTCGCCAAAACCAACAAGAGTCTCTGCCATTAGGAGCCAGCATCCCCCAACCAAGACTGGAGGATACGCTCCATGAAGTAACCTCTGGTTTTTCCTTCAAGGGCATGGAGAAGACATGAGGAATGCTCTACCCAGAAAGGAGGAGCTAAGCATCCCCACCTAGATATAATCTAGAGTTTTGGGACACAAACAACAGTCTTTTCACTAGATTCCCAGAGGAACAGCTGTCTTTTCCATTAGATCTTCAGAAAAAGACTACACCCTTTCTACAAGATCACTACTCCAACAGAACCACATCTGCCACTCCAGGGAAACTGCAGCCACCAATCCAACTAAACTGCTGACCAACAGGGTGTCAAGTTGTATTCTGACTTCGTCAGTAGTTTTTCTTTTGTATTATTGCATGTATTTTTGTTTTCTTTTCCCTTTTTCTAATAAATTATATTTCTGACTTAGAGTCTTTCACTAGTTTTACTTTCAAACCAGAACATCTGTGTATATTTTGGACTTTTCATACAGAGAAAACAATATTTCAAATCCTGAACCAGATTTGGAATTGTTAAATTGTCATGCACTTAGGCAATGTCACTGATGACGAGATTTTTTCCTGCATTGAAATCTTTGCACAAAATACACCTTGAACACTTCTTGTAGTAATACAGATTGAAAAATTGTTGGTCCAGTACATAAATTCTTTTAGTTGTTGATTGCTAGATTCCTTCCAATTTGCTGAATTTCCAATTCCTTCTGTTTAGTAGTAGTACTCAAATATGATGACTGATTAACTTTATGCAAGACTCTATCCTAATGTGTAGTCTTTGTAGATTTATTTCTATCACATGTAAAGTAATACCTATAAAGCCACAAAAAAATGGCTTGACAAACCTATTAAAGGAGCTCACAGTTTTTCACGTACTCAGAGATAGATGCATGGAAGAAAGGTTGACAAGATATCCTCAAGCAGTCAAACAACAAAAAAAGCTTTAATGCAACTTCAGAAAAGCAGAGAACTCTGGCAAAAGTTCAAGGCAACATACAATCAACATAAAACACTTAATAAAGCATTAACTTGATGCCCCATTTAACTTAGCAGGTTCCAAGCTCGTCCAGTTTTAAGTTTCTCAAAACTCCAGGAAGAGGAAATTAGAATAAAGAGAGAAAGACAGAAAAGCTGTAGAAGAGAGCATATACTTCTGGTTCGTGGTGTTCAGCTGATAGGAAGTCCAACAGGAAGCAGAGTCAAGATCTGTGCTTGCTTCATGTGCTGGCTAAACTGCCCTTTGGCTTTCCTGCACCCTTTTCCCAGGTGGGACTTCCTTCATCTGGCTGTTCTGGGGCGAGACTGGGGCTCCAGGGCCAGGTGTGGGGTATTGCCTCTGTCATGCCAGGGAATGGTGGCCACTGTAGGGCTGGGATACAGGCCCGGGGTGGGGTGTGTGGCACAAGGCATAGCTTCAACAAAGGCAAGGCCCAACCTGCCCTTTTCCCCACATGTGCCCAAAATGTTTCAGACAGCAATCTGCCCAGTCTCTTGGATACCCTCTCCAGCATTTATTTGTACCTGAGTTCATTGCAGCTCACCTTACCTGCTTTTTACTGCCTTGGCAATTAGTTCGAGGTCTTCTGTAGTGTATACAGAAATTTCTTGGCAATTAGTTCGAGGTCTTCTGTAATGTATACAGAAATTTCAGTGTAAAATTTCTCTTGCAAACTGTAGAACAATAGAATGGTTTGGGTTGGAAGGGACCTTAAAAATCATCTAGTTCCAACCCTTTCTACAGTGGAGGGACTACATCAGTGGACAGGGCTACAGGAAAGGGCTGCAGGTGTCATCTGTCTGGACTCCTGTAGAGCTTTTGACAGGGTCCCCCACAACTTCCTTTTCTCTAAATTGAAGAGAGATGGATTGGATAGGTAGGTTGTTAGATGGATGAGAAAGTAAATGAGCAGTCATATGCAGAGGGTAGTGGCTTAGCGAGGGTCAATGGCTCAGTGTTCCAGTGGGAATCAGGGGCAAGTGGTGCCCTCAGTGGTCTCTACTGGAAGCAGTGTTATTTAGTATCTTCAGTAATGACACAGACAAAGGGGTAAGTCCACTCACAGCAGATTTGCAGATGACTCCAAGCTGAGTGGTGGGATGACACTCCTGAAGGATGGGATGTCATTCAGAGGGACTTGGACGAGCTCAGGAAGTGGACCTGTGGAAGCCTCATAAGGTTCAACAAGTGGAGGGGGGCTGGATTAAATGACCCTTGAAAAGTCCCTTCCAATTAAAATATTCTATGATTCTGTGAAAATAAGTAAATAAAAAACCTGAGATTTTTATGTCTTGCTATGTATGATGGGGTTTCGGCTCAGGTATCCTAGCCAAATTTTGCCCAGAGTAGTTAAACATTTTCTTAAATTCAGTTTTCCCCATTTTTCCTGTTGAATTTAGGTATTCTTTGTTATACAGTTTGATGGGCTTGAAATGAATTAGAAAAACTGTGATCTGCTAGTAGGTGAGGTAAATGCTATCATATGCTTGCTTTCTTAAACATTTTTAAGCTGTTTGCTCATAATTATATGAAATCCTGGGAAGGAATCCTGTGGTAAAATGCATCATCATAAAGCTGTTAAAAGAGGTTGTACATTTGCTTCCTATTAAAGGTAAACATAATGGTTTTGAGGCAAGACCTTCAGGGTGATTTATGAACTTGTTTGTGGCAATAAACTGCAAAGTTTCAAGGTACCACACAAATGTTCTTGCTCAGCACTGCATTTGTCAAAGGGTCATTCCTGCTAAGTTTATTTACTCCCTTGTGTCTGACCTTTTTGTGACATTCTCTCTCTGTGCTTAAGATGGGTACAGTCTGCTAAACATAATTCTATTTGCAAGCAATATAATCAGGTTGTTAAGAACACTTACTGTTAAATTAAAATACTATAGTACTACAAAAAAACCCCTCAAAATGCTTCACTGTCTTCAATATAAAGGAAAAGTGTGTGAAAGGTGTTAGTGATGACAAGAAACTGTGTTCTTTGACCTCATAAACTGGTTAATTAAAAGCAATGATGACACTTTATAGTGGATGTGCTGTCTTCTGAAAAGGCCCTATAAATTTGAAATGTCGAGGTTGTAGGCTGTCTAGAACTCCAGTCAATGGAAGAGATCTTCAGCAATTTGTCAGGAAGGGAGAGCTTTTCTTATTCTCAGGTTCTGAGAAATATGGCCCAAATCTGTTACAGTTTGGAAGATAGTGGGATTAAATATTTATTAAACACTTAGGCATTTCTGTTTTTTTTTTCAATTGTTCACTGACCATCATGTAATATACCTGAGTAGTTGGCCACACAAACAGGTCTTTGAGATTCCAGAGTTTTGATCTTGCACCGAAGTCAGTCACATCAACATCTGTTTTAAGAATTCTTTGCCAACTTACCTTGTTGCTCTTGTCAAAACTTCATGTTGTGCAAAGTGAGTAGCACTTAACTGGATTGTGTTTGTGGTTTCTGTGTTGCCTCTGCTGGGTAAGCATGGATTCACAGATGGTGTGGGATGTCTGAGAATAAGTCTTATCAAACAGCTTGCTTGAAACTCTGTCATCATAGGGATTCTTCGGGAGAGCATTCTTAACCCTCTTCTGTAGGAATCAGTGAAGGGACGTACCAGCTATTCTCAGGACCTCACTGAGCACTAAGAAAGAAAGAAAGAAAGGAACTGCTCATGGAGTATGGAAAGCAAGGTACAAACTCTTGCCACTCTTTTTATTTAAAATAAAAGATGTTAAAAATCCCCATTCCTCTAGGGGTCCACCTGTTTTTCAATTGAAGTGGTGCTACTGGAGTTACTTGGTAGGAGAGTCCCAGGGGCTTCCCCTGAAGGGTTAAATGCTAGACAGGAAGTCGTAAAATGCTACCTGGTTTAAAGCAAATTATATGGCAGATGTGATGAAATGCTAAAGTGTCAAAAGGTATAGGACACTGAATTGTAGTTGGCTGTAGGGTCTACTGTCAGCAATTCAACTTGCAACAATACCAGAACTATCAGTACAAAATTAATGCATAATTTATTTTGCTCACCTATGCACTATGCATAGCTGAACAAATGTTGAATTTAATTTTTTTATTTTTCTGTTAATGATGGTTAAAGTTGTGAATGAGTTGGTGGAAAAATTGTAATGGTTTGAGGTTCATTGAATAGTTATATGATACTTTTTAACAGTAAGTGGGGCTTGTGATCTAGTCTTCTGGTATATTCAGATAATAAAACTTTATTTGGGAATTTGCCATTTTCAAGCCTAGAGGATTAAGGAATGAGTAGCATTTTGTTTCTGAAAGCATGTTCAAAAATCAGAGGAATTTCATTGACAGAGCAAGCAGTTACTCTAAAGTGTACTCTGCCATTTAGATAAATTCCTTCTAGAGAAAGTTAAAGCTTCTTTCTAATGTAGTTAGTGCTCACAGACACAAGTGCAATACAGTTTATGTTGCATAGCAAACTGTCCTAACATCTTGTGAATGGATTACAATTTAAGTAAAAGTAGAAATATAAAATCATTTGTTCATCTTCACACAGAAAACAGCCAGAACAGAAGTAAAAGCAAAATATCAAGAGTCACTATTGTCATCTAGCTGCATCTTAATTGACTCTTATTCTGATTGCTCTCTAAATTTTTTAAAATCTCCTATTTAAAATCTCCTAGTCAATGAGCTCAGGAGATGCAGAGAAAAATAGTTTTTCTTGTCTCCACAGTTATGAGAGTTCAGCAAGTGATTTTATGAGGGCTAAATAATAAATAGTGCCAAGCAGTAAATGATTTTTTTTACAGCCCCTTTTATCTTTATGCTTTCCTCTCTCTGTTTTTATTTGTTACAGTTTGCAATTTGCATGAGAGAAATTCAATACTAAATTTTGCCATAGAACCTAAATAAATGAACAATGCCCAGTTTAATTCTGCAAGGGAAAGAAGTATGATCATGAATAGAGAGTGCAGGTGGGCAGGAGGCAAATCGGAACCCAAGGCAACAAAGGCCAGCTACAATGGTTGCAGCAGGGAAAACTGTAGTACGGCTGGTCCTGGAAAGTATGGATTCAACCATCCATCGGTACTCATGGAAGAAAAACACTGCATTTTCACTTGGTTCAAAACACATTTCTTATCTATCTGTGTATGACACTGGTGATTGTACTAATAATCCCACAGGGTAGCCCAGTTGTCCTTAGAGTGAAGGAGGCTCTGTGAGCCTTGATAGTAAATTTTTGTTTGTGCATTATATTGGTTTTTTTCCAATTGTGCAATTTTTGCTGTAGCAAGAAAACTTGTTTTCAATAAGTAAGTAGTTCATAACCTATCCTGTGTATGATGACTTGTAAGATAAACATAATCATTAACAGCTGTTACATATTGTGAAATGTTTGATGTGTTAAGTTTTTAGCTGCTGTCTTATTATAACCAAAACATTAAAAAAAAAATTTAAAAAGTTTGAGTTTGAACTCAAGACAACAAAATGTTTTATGCTAGGACTGTCAGAAATTGCTGTTTGGGAAAACTGAGATCAAAGGGAGAGAACAGGGAATTATTTTGGGTCAGGATTGCAAGCATAGTTGAGATATGATGCTGAGCAATCAACAGCACATTCTGTCCTTGTGACATTTAGGTTAATTTGAATGACATTGGTCATTGACAGTTTTCTGGTCATAAGTATGTATTTATTACCTCTCAATACAGTGACATTTTCTTTGTGACTGAAAGGTGTGAGATGATTTACCAGATGTCAGAAGTGTAAACTTCTTTATTTTTGGTGTTGTGTTCCACTGTGGGAAACTGTGAGGAGTTCTTTTAATAATGATGGTCGGGAACAAAATTAAGCCAAGCAAGGCAAACATTGCATCTGAGAACTGTTTATTGGTAACAAGAGAGCAAGATAAAATGGAGTTACTCTACCAAAGAGGGCTAGAGAAGACCGAGCAAGAGGAAGAAATGGGATAGAAGGAGAGGAGACAGAGGGAAGGAGAGGGCATTACCATCAGAGGTCAGGGAGTGCTGTTGATGTCCATGAGACACAGGCTGTGGACAGCTACTGTGGCGATGGGCAACCAGAAACAAGGTGAGGGGTGCTCAGGGAGGAGGTCCAGAAATCTGGACAGGGTTGCAGTGAGGATCACGGATATGGGCAGGCTCGGAGGCAGGCTGGGTTGGACACAGGTGGCTCAGGCAGGGACACAGAGATGAAGCAGGCAGGGCGCTGGTCAAGGGCACAGGGAGGCAGGGCAGATAAGAGGGTGAGCAAGAGGCAGTGAGGGCAGGAGAGCCAGAAATTTGGGGCCAGGGCAAAAGTGTAAGGCTCAAAAAGCCTCGACTCAAAAGCAAGTTTCGACAAGCAAGTCTCAAAAAAGCCCCTTGAATCACCAAGCCTCAAAAGCAAAAGCACAGCCCCAAGCCAAAAGCCTACACTCAAAAAGCATGTTCAAAAAGCCCCCCAATGGTCAAAGGCAAAGAACAGAACAGCCTCCCGGAGCTTCTTGTGGAGTTACTTTTTATGCCCTGGCTCCTCCCAAAGTCCGCTTGCTGACAGGAGGCCATTGGCCCAATATCCAGGGCAGTTCATTGACAGAGACCTTTTGCCATCTGGCTGGAGAGTGTCTTTGGGGTACAGTGTCTGCGGTGTTCCCCTGCTGACTGCCTGTCCCATGTGAGACGTGAAGTGGTTGCCAAGCACAGTCTCCCTGGAGACAAGGCTATCCTCCATCTTCTCCTGGCTGCCTCTTGGATATGTGCAACCTCTCCCCCACATGCCTCTGACAACCACCGTTGAGTCATGACAAAACTGAATTGACTCCTCACACTTGGGCAGAAGCTCTGCTTTTATTTTTTTTTTCCTTTTATTTCATAATTGTTGTCAAACCCTTCGACAAATGTCTGAATTTGAAGGTGCTAGAACAATTCAGGAGCATTTGCAAATTTTGTACTGTTGTACCCATGCTGATATTCTCATGGGATATGAACATTTTGTAAAAAAGTAAACTGGAAATATATTTAATTTTGATTGAATTTGCTTTCAAATAGCTAGATTAATTGAAGACTTTTTTATTCTTTTACTCTTTCTTTTCATGTTCCCTTCTGGCCTTGCCAAAATTATTCTCAGGAGCTTCTTCTGCTTTTCCCCTGTCCATGGAAGTGCCTACTGCTATTCACATACAGTAAGAAAACAAGATATTGCACAAAGCAAAAATAATTAGTAGGTTCCAAAGAACAGTATCATTGCATTGATGATACATTTTGACACTGAAGTATTTAATTTTCATTTTCAGTTTTCTGATATTTGCAGGTAATTATAATTAAATGGCTGTGACAATACAAGTAATTAATTTTTCTTTCTTCATTTCATGACCCCATTCTCTATGTTCATACTCTGCTCACTGGGTGAATTTACTTGCCACACTTTCCTGTTTTATTAATTATTAAAAGAATAGTGCTGCATAAAATATTGATCTGTTGGCTGACATTAATTTTTTAAATGTAAGCAGAGCAAGAGAGTTATTACCAGAAATAATTTCTAGATTTTTTCTTCTCTAAATACAAGAAAATACAATGCCTGGAAATTAACTGGAAATGCATAGTCATTTTATGAAGTGGCATGAATAGCCTCTATGACATGTACTTAAATATAATTATTTTTCCATAACTTAATGGCAGTATTAAATTTCTTAATTCCTTAGTTATAGGTCAAATCGTGCAATTTCAGAAACTGAGACCATAACCAGATGGTATTTCAATTATTTTTTGCAGAATATATAGTCCAGATATTCCTAGGTCAATTCTATCCTCTCTAATGTCTTACTTGTGAATATTTTCCTTTCCTTACACTTTTACTGTCTGTTAGCTCCTAGTGTTTTTGACATTTGGATCTGCCTCATGCTATGTTATTTTGCAGGAGTTAAAATTGTTCCTTTTGGGTTAGAACTGCAGCTTGTGTGCATTTGGACTTCATTTCAGTTACCTTTTTTCACTGAAGACCAATCTATTTTGGGGCCTTTAAAGGATAGCAAGACCTCCTGGTTGGTGGTGGTTTTTTTGTTTCTTGCTTTTTTGGGAGAGGGGTGTGTGTTTGTTTGTTTGTTTGTTTGTTGTTGTTGTTGGTTTGGTTTTGTTGTTGTTTTGTTTTGTTATTTTTTGTTTTTGTTGGTTTTTTTTGTTGTTGTTGTTGGTTTTGGTT
>VZRH01007327.1:475085-643770 GCA_013397555.1 Urocynchramus pylzowi | reverse complement strand
TTTTTTTTTTTTTTTTGCTTCTTGTGCTTGTAAATATATTCATACAAGAAACAAAGGGGATTATACATGTCCCTCAGGGTCGGTACTGGGGCTGATACTGTTCAACACCTCTGTTGGTGACAGGGACAATGGCACAGGGAGCACCCTCAGCCAGCTCCCTGATGACACCACACTCTGTGGGGCAGGGACATGCCAGAGGCAAGGGATGCCAGCCAGAGGGACCTTGGACAGGCTCGAAAAGTGGGACTGTGTGAACATCAAGAAGTTCAGCAAAGTACAAGTGCAAGGTCCTACACCCGGGTCGTGGCAATCCCAGACGCACCCACAGGTTGAGCAGAGAAGTGATTGGGAGCAGCTCTGTGGGGCAGGACTTGGCAGGGATGGCTGGTGGAAAACGAGCCAGCAGTGTGTGCTCACAGCCCACAAAGCCAGACGTGGCCTGGGCTGCACCAAAAGCAGCGTGGCCAGCGGGGCAAGGGAGGGGATTCTGCCCCTCTGCTCTGCTCTGCTGAGACCCCACTGCAGTGCTGTGTCCAGCTCTTCTGTCCCCAACATAAGGAGGACATGGAACTGTAGGAGCAAGTCCAGAGGAGGGACATGAAGTCCATAAAGGGACTGGAACTCGTCCCCTCCAAAGCCAGGCTGAGACAGCTGGGGCTGTTCAGCCTGGAGAAGGGAAGGTTGTGTGGAGACCTCATGGCAACCCTGCAGGATCTGAAGGGGCCTGCAGGGAAGCTGGAGAGGGACCCTTCATCAGGAGCTGCAGTGACATGACCAGGAGTAATGGTAACTGAAAGAACTAACCTTCTTAGGCAACCCCTTCCAGTGTCTCACCAAGCTCACAGTAAAAATTTCTTCCCAATATCTAAAGTAAATTTCCCCTCTTTCAGTTTGTACCCATTACGCCCAGGCCACGTCTGGCTTTGTGGGCTGTGAGCACACACTGCTGGCTCGTTTTCCACCAGCCATCCCTGCCAAGTCCTGCCCCACAGAGCTGCTCCCAATCACTTCTCTGCCCAACCTGTGGGTGCGTCAGGGATTGCCACGACCCGGGTGTAGGACCTTGCACTTGTACTTTGCTGAACTTCTTGATGTTCACACAGTCCCACTTTTCGAGCCTGTCCAAGGTCCCTCTGGCTGGCATCCCTTGCCTCTGGCATGTCCCTGCCCCACAGAGTGTGGTGTCATCAGGGAGCTGGCTGAGGGTGCTCCCTGTGCCACTGTCCCTGTCACCAACAGAGGTGTTGAACAGTATCAGCCCCAGTACCGACCCTGGGGAACACCGCTGGCCACAGGTCTCCATGTGGACAAGGAGCTCTTTGCCAAAACTCTCTCCATGCAGCCATCCAGGCAGCTGTTTATCCACCACGCAGTCCATCCATCAAACCCATGTCTCTCCAATTTAGAGGCAAGGATATCCTGTGAAACAGTGTCCAAAGCTTTGCATAAGTACAGGTAGACAGTGTCAATTGCTCTGCCCTTATCC
The DNA here is from genome assembly GCA_013397555.1 of Urocynchramus pylzowi. Lineage (NCBI taxonomy): Eukaryota > Metazoa > Chordata > Aves > Passeriformes > Fringillidae > Urocynchramus > Urocynchramus pylzowi. The sequence continues at coordinate 642,284 of VZRH01007327.1, read as the reverse complement.
ACCTGTGCTCCCTTATCCAGCAGTAGCTCCATCACAGAAGGCAAGATTTCCCCTCTGTAAAGGGGGAAAAAAATCTGTAAAGCCATGCTGGCTCTTTCCAATGACCTTTTTGTTTTCCATGTGTCTTAGCATGGTTTCCAGGAGAATCTGCTTCATAAGCTTGCCTGGCAGATGAGACTTCTCTGTAGATCCCTAGATCTTCTGTTTTCCATTTTTTCTAAAATGGGCTTTATGTTTCCCTTTTTCCAGTCATCGAAGTCTTTAAAGTCGTGCCCTCATGGATCGAGGGTTTTGTGACAAGTATCTACTTTTTCAGGCTGTCCATTTGTGACAGTTGCATGGCAGTTATTCCCTCCAGTATTTTAGAAAGAGAGTGCTCTTAAGATGTCACTTTAAATTAAAGCCAAGGTTTTGAACAAGATAATTTATTTATATTCTTGATTTAAATTTCAGTGGCATGCTGAGACTAAATTTACTCAGCCTGTCTTCTCCAGCACAAAGGTAATTTTACTTAACTGTATGAAATTTCTGTAAGATACAGGAAACTGTTTTGGCTTACAGGTAAAAGGTGCTTGTGCAAACTGGATACTGAGTGAAGGATCTTTCCCTGCCTTTCACCTGTCTTGTGTCTGAGGTTATTTTTGCAGTAGCTTCAAGAGAATGCACTTACTGCCTTAAACACCTTAAAAGCAAATTTTTCTTTTTTTTTTCTTTTTTTCTAGAAGGATGGGCAAGATAACAGGATGTGGCTGTACTCTTTCTGAGATTTTTTTTGGTGCCTTTTGAGTTAAAGAAATGGCTAAGTTTTTTTTTCTGAAAGGTATTTATTAAAGTAGTAGAACATATGACCAGTAACTAATGCCTATGTTAAGCAGGAGGACAGATGGTACTTTCTTCCTTCATTCTTGAAAAGTTAAGCAAATTAATTCCCAAGCTGACATTCAAAATACACTATCAACATAAAGAGGAAAGGATCTTTATTAAGTTTTGTATAGAAGCCACAGAAAAATATATTATGCCTCTGCCTTTTTTGAGATGCCTGTAGAACAGGCAAGAATTATTTAGTGTGCCCTGTGAGACAGATGTACTAACTTTTTTGAGTTCTTGGTGATGCATTGTTTTCCAAGTATAATTTTGCGTAATGTTGGGTTCTCTTTGGAGAGTAAAGCTGGTGAGAGTAAAGCTGGTAAGAGTAGTGATGAAGAAATTAACATAGAAAAGGTAGAAAGATACTGATATTAAGAAGAGGACTTAAAGCTTTCTGCTAGACCTCTAGTTCTATTATTTAAAATAAAAGCAGAAATCAGTTTCCTGTCTTTACTGACTTAAATTTTTAAAATTTCAAACAGCAGGTCTTTGACCCCATCAAAGCAACACTTTTCCTCCCATCAATTTTGAACAGCTGAACAAGTTCATCTGGGTCTTCAGTTGCCTAGAGCATGTCCAAGGAAGATTCAGGAAGAAAAACTCTGCCGCAAGAAACACTGAAGGGTCACAATTTCTACTGTGGTTCAAATCCTTTGTAAATGCTCAAAGGCTGTAGCATTTGCTAAGGGAATGGTGCGTTGGCAGATAAGCCAGTGTTAAGTTAGTGTAACAGTTTGTGAGAATTGCTGAAATTCAGGCAGGAATCTTGAGTTACATATAGAAATGAAACTTTATTTTATGTGTTGCTTCCTACTTCTTAGGAAATTGGGGAAATTAAGTCCCCAAACTCCTTTGCACTTACAGAGAATAGATGCACTAATTTCAGTGTCTTGGCTGATTTCCAGTGAGTAACTGCATTCAGATTATCTAAATCCCTCTCTAGTTTGAGTTGTTTGAGATAGTTTCCATCTTCTTTCTTGTTATTTTGGTGAGCAATATTAAACTGGCAGCTGTTTTTTCAACTTGTCATTTCTGTATTTTGTTAGAAACTGATATTATTCCAAAGTGTGCATATGATTTTCAAATTACTTTGAAGTAAAAACAAACAAGTTGTTGTATTGTGGTATCTATCATTTTATGAAAAGTGCTTCTGAAATATCATAATTGTTATTTTGAAATGTACTTAAACTGGGTGTTTGTATATACACTTTTTGCACTGAGATTTTGAAGTCTGGTGTAAGAGGTAGACAGTGTGATTTTGTTTAAATTAACTGTATGAATATTTCTGTAAATTTGAACTAAATTTGTTCAGCTGGATTTCAGATACACAGGTGACAGATAAAGAACTAATGCACATAGGTAATGCAGAAACTTGGATGAGATTGTTGCAATATGGTATCTGAAATTATTAACTGCACAAAAGGCAATGCAAATTTAGACCTCTTGGTGAAAAATGAAATAAGTCATCTTCCTACACAATCAAGTCTGAGGACAAGTAAATATTTCATATGTCTAGGCATTTTTTTTCCAAGAAGATAACTTCCTGTGTCTGAAATATTTAGTACTATACTAATTTGTTTTGGTTTCTGTATTGTTTCTACTTTGTTTTACCATTCAGTTTATGCTCTGAGTGGGTAGAGTATTGTGTGTTTTATTGGTTCAGTAAATGTACCTAGTTTCAGATGGGAGCTTTGGTGAGTCTGTCCAATTTGCAGTAGACAAAGACTACCCTGACTGTGTTTCAGGTGACTAGGGATCATTTATTCAGATGGTGCTGCTATAAAGGGTAGGGTAAAATGCATGCTGAAAGAAGCGTAAGAGACAAACTGCAGCTGGCAGTTGTCTTGATCAGGTATTCTTCCTCTGATCTCCACCACTCTCTATGGTATTTTAATCTTATCCCAGAGTATATTTAATTTTTCAGATAAATGGATGGGGACACTTGTTTCCATCCTTTCTCTTTCTTCTCACGAAAGAAGAAACTTAGTTTCTGCTGCTGTTGCTGATAGTACTAGAAAGTTGCCCTTTTGTGCCTTGTCAGTTGTTTGAGAGCTGCAGTTACACGTTTTGGCTCCATGGCTGTGTGGCAGTGTTCAGGCCCCTTTTCTTTATAGAAGTTGTCTTGCAGTCATTGATAGGTTTTCCTTCTCTGGAATGTTGATTATTTCAAATGGGACCCAAGTTGATTATGAAATGTTGATTATTTTTCAGCATGGGACCCAAGTAATGAAGTATAGAAACTGGCAGACAGAACTATTCCTAACTCCTAGGATAAAAAGCCTCAAGGCGCTGTCCAAGGCGGGGGAAGCCAGTGGGCCTGCAGGTGCTCCATCAGGTGGTTTTAGCCTCTGGAGAGATACTCCATGGAGAATGTAGCTGTCAGCAGTTGAGAAAAAGTGTGAATATATGTCTGCTTTGCTGCTCAGGACGTGTGTTGGAGAAGTGATGGACTGAGTTCACCCTGGTTTTTGATATCTAGGTAGAAGTTTCTAAGTAGGGACCACTTCTTCCAGCATAGTTTTCTGTATACTTCAAATAACTAGGCTTCCTACTCTGTTGTGGTGGAGATCTCTTTATGGTCACAGAGAGAAGGCAGAAAACCAAAGAAAACCTTGAGGAAAATACTATCTTCTTTTCATTACCTACACTGTTGTCTAAATTCTACAGGTTTTTTCCTCCTAAGTAACTTTATTCTCTTCTGTTTTTTCCATACCAAATTGAAGAAGGTAGATGAGAAAGGCTTAATTTTTCTGAAATTTCCTATATTTGAGTAAATTGAGTTTTTATAGTTAACTTGCTTGTCCTTTCCAGAATGCTTTTTGCTTTTTTTTTTTTTTTTTTTAATTTTACTATTTTTAATTTCCTTTAAATTGGGATAGGTAAGGCAGTGAAATTTCATCTTACTCATTTTTGTCTCTTCAGCAGTCTGGAGTTTTCCTTTTATAAATGGGATACCTTGAACTTTAAGGAATGGGTAATTGCTTGTAAGAGAGATGAAGGAAAATGAAATATTTCAAATAAAAGGAAAAACGAGAAAAGTGAAGGAGGAAAGTATTGAGTAAAGTGAGGAATCGTGAAAGACTTTTGGCAGGCAGAATGGGAACAATATTATGGCCATGGGGATCACTCACTCAGTTTTTCAAGAAGAAGAAAAATTTAAAAAAAGCAATTGAGGGGATGAGTTTTTAAAAAAAAGAAAATTAACTTACTTTTTCATAAGGATGTGTCTGGGTTTTTGTATTTCACTACAATGTTGTTGGAAAAAGAACTGAGAATTTTTGGTTAAGAATACTGACAATGTTGCTAAAACATTATTTGTTTTGCTAATTGTATTTTAGACATATGTGGAGATGGAAATCTTAGGAATAAAGGAATAATATCTGAGTTTTCACATGGAGTCTAGTAGTGTAAAATATTTGTTGCTTCAACACCTGTTTAAAAACCTGGTAAAAGCTTTTGGATCTGTTGGTTGAATTAAATTTCCTTTTCTTAAAATCCTTTGATTTGCAAGATAACATGAAGTGTTTATTATTACAGGCAGAGCCAGTAAATTATTTTCAGACGTGATTTTGTCAAACAAATAGTTCTAATCAGTGATCTAATGCATTGTGTGAATAAATACAGTTTATATAAGTCTGAGATTCAGAACTTTGACAAATAATATTTTGCCAAGATTTAAAATGTTAATGACTATATGGCCATTGTACTTTGCATATGTGTGTGTGTGTTTAGAGTAATAAAAAAAAGCATAAGTGAATAATTCTATTTTTGCTATAGCATATCTATGGCAACTGAAATTAGTTGCTAAAATTTCACTTAGTCTTTCTCTAATAAAAAATTGTATTTCCTTCACACATTCGTACAGTAACGGATGTGCAGGGTTTTTTGTGATGGTGACTCGTGCGTTACACTGAACAGTAGCGCGGCATTGGCTACTGGGAGACTAAACAGCAAAAAGAAAAGAAGACGAGTGAACACAGAGGGAAAGGGGATGTGTTTTGCTTGGTGTAGGGAATAGGTATCTCATGTGTTATCCTGGCCCATTTATTTTACTAGGGTTTGCTATTTTTCAGGTGCAGCTAAAGCCCAGTATTTCAAGTCAATATGTAATTCGTACACAACCAACAAACACCTGTCTGTCTACTCTTGAATGTGCAGCTGTTGCTCTTTCCATAATGGAAAAAAATAAGAGTATACAAGAGGTATGTAAACTTAAACACCTGAGTTTTTCTTTTATGAATGGTAGAGGGGCAGTGAAGGTAATTAGCTATTAATGTAAAACTTGACAGTTAAAATCTTAATGACAATTCTAATAGTTTTGTTGCATAGCAAACTAAAACAAGAATGCAGCAATGGATACCATTTTTCATTTATTGAGTCTAGAGTGTTCAGATTACTGTGACTCTTTCATGTTGTGCTCCAAAAGTGAACACAAAAAAGTGATCTTTAACTCTGAAAAATCTAATTCATTTTGTGACAGGAGATAAGGTATGTTACTGCAGGGAAAGAAGTAAATTGTTTTCTCCAAAAACTAGACAGCAGAGATGATCTGAATACTCCCTCACAGCTATCTTGAAGATTAAATGCTTTTTAAAGCCAGGTCCTCTGATCTCCTGCACTCCTCAGCCATGGAATGTAACCCAGTGGGTTATGTCTGCCTACCAGCCAGCTCACAACTCTCACATGTCACTGGAGGAATTTGGGACTTAATAGTTCTTGAGTTTAAGTTTATCCCAGGTCAGAGAATACTAATTGGACATTAGCCTTTCCTTGTAAATTGTGATCCCACTAGTCTGTGATGGAAGAGGTCATTAAGAAAATGTCCTTCTTAATCTTTTGTTACTGACATTAGTAATATCAATTTAATAAGCCCTCTGAAAAACACCTACAAGTACTTTTACACCACAGAGCCAAGTCTGCAATTCAGTTGTGTGCCCAGAATGTAGTTGTGAATGATCTGTGAAAAAAAATTTAAAGCCCATCCATGTACCCCCTACATGCTAATCTTCACCCTGGAGTGTTCATACTGCTCTCCATCAGCTGGTTAATATTTTTGTACTCAACTTCTGTCTATTAAAAAAGGTGCTCTGGTCAAAAATTGCTCCTGCAGCTGGCATAATATATAGTATGCCACCTCTGTGTCTGCTCTGTGACACTAGACTCACCTTAATATTAAATGAATTGGATATAAAACCCAGACTTGGACAAAGTGTGTGGACACAAGAAAATAAGGCTCAGAAATTGGAACTTGAAGTAAAGATGGTTTTCAAGAAACTTGTGATATAAGTTTCTTGAGGTAAATATAAAACCCCACCTTGTATATATATGAGGTTTTATATTTACCTTTTCCTTTGTTGTGCTAGGACAACATATTTTTCCTGCACTAGGACTTCTGTCTTACAGTGAATGTTTAGTTAATGTCTACAGTTACCAGTCCAATATTCTTATTTACCCCTACCACTGAGAATTGGCCCAGCCTACTTTTCAAAGACAAAATATCTGTTTTCTCTAAGCATCGCAGTAGCCAAGAGCTACATTCGTGCATTTTTTATACCATCTCTGAACTGAGTGCTATTCCCAGCATATGAGACAGTGAACTGAAGTTGAGAGCCATGGAAATTAAAAATGTGCACTTGGTTTGATACCCAGTATGTCACTTGATTTTCCTGTGTGCTCTTAAGAGTCGTATTTTTCTCAGTAGAATCTCAGCTCCTGCTGACTGCAGTTACTCATGTGATTGCTTTACACATCTGCACATGGGGCCCCCTGACTTAGCCAGGCAACCAGAAAATGAAGAGTCTACAATTAGGAACCACTTGAGATAAATTTGGTTTGTGTGGCTTCATTAATCCTACACAATACCTCTGGGCAGAAGCACGGACACAGTTGAGTCTCCAGGACTGCAGTCCAGCTGCCTTGATCATGCCTCCTCTCTTCCTAAAACCCTGCCTCAAGGGATTTTTGTGCAAGAACAAACAGCTTAGTTATTGTGACTTATTTTATTGCAGCTTGGTGACTGAGGCACAGTAATTGATTGTAGTCCATTGCTGAGGTCAAGTCAAAGCCATAACTTACAGTAATGTGGCTGGGGCTGAAGTCAAGATTGAGTGGTTCCAAAGGAAGGAGTGAGGGATGGCACCACACAGGTGGTGTATGACTGCTCTGTGATTCTTTTCAGTACATCTTCTATTCAAGTCCGCCTTTTGTGTCTCCAAAGGATATATTTTAAAAACATTTAACATACAAATTGTATTTTATTAGCTTTTTTAAGTAGTCATTGAATAAAAAAACCTGTAATAATTGATGTCTCTAAAATACCTTACTAAAAGCTTGGGGTTCTTTTTTCCCCCACCCCTTCATGTTTCTGCAGATTATACTCCATCCGCTTCAAGCTTTATGCTCTTTCCAGCTTCAGCATGGTGCCCAGATCCATCACAGCAAGGAACATCTTCTCAAAAATGGCTTGTATGACAAGCCCATGCCAAAGAATAAACGCAAACTCAGAAGAATGGAGCTTCTGGTGAATAATGTTAAAATATAAGAAAACTGTACTGACTGTACAGTGGGATTTATTTGCAGCTAGCAAATGAATACGAATCTGGATTTGATCCAAACAGTTGACTATACTCCAATAACACAACTTTTAGGCCCTTCTTAGGCAAGAGTTTATCTACCAATGTGACAAACAGTAATGGACATTTTTCATTTATGCTGTAAGCCAGGTGCCTTTGTTCTGGTGATGGAGGAGCATTCTCATTTCCTGTAGAGAAGAGGAAGAAAACAGAACATAATTTAGACTTATGTTATTGCTTGAGTGTCAGATATGACCCTCAGTATGACTGGATGAATTTATTTTGGAGAGGCTTTTACCAGTACAGAAAGACAAGAAATATGAATATGGATGTGATGGAATGGTAAGGCATCAGCAGTAAGAATTATGTTGAATTACTACTAAGCTTTTTAGCTTCAGTATCTAGCTACAGTAGACTTTCAAACCATAATTCCTGATATTCTTTAGTTCAGATGAACATAAGGCATGTTATTTGGACAGTTCTTTCTAACTTTGAGATTTTAATTTCTTCTATTATTAGAACACCTTTTTGTAAATTTCCATATATTTTACAATGCAGTCGGATTTAGTTTCTCTCAGACTTAATTTTTAAATTAAGTCTGCATATGTTTTTAGAAGAAACTGAACAATTCTGACTTACAAAAATAAAAGTAGAAAAAGTGATTTTTGGAATTATAACTCAGGTGTTTTGCTTTTACTTGAGCAAAAATTCGTCTTCCACAGATGGGGAGATCTTGTGGATATAAATACCCACATATCATACCCATACTCTGACATACAATGATTATGCTGATAAAGGAAGTAAACAAGCCCAGTGTAAACTGCTCTGTAAGAATATGATGCAATGACAAATGATTATGTCTGCTTACAACCAACTAACATAATTAAAGATCCTCTAGGCTTCATGTGTTTAGTTTTTCACTTCTAATGGGGATATAAATGTACTTATTTCTAATGGGTATTTCTAGAAGCAGAGGAATTGGGTATTTTTACAGGCTTTCTGAAATAATATTTTATGATCTGGAGGGAAAAGTAAATGAAGTAAAGGTTCTGATAATCCTTTCTTCTACATAAATGCCTCCTGCATTTAAGAGATTAAAATGCTTAAAGTTTGTCTTTACTGTCAGTTCCCCTCCAGGTAACAAAATGAAGCTAATTGGGTACTATTTAGTCTTAAAAAAAGATATTTTGTCTTTAATTTATGATCTGTAAGATAAGAAGCTACAATAGTGGGGTGGGGGGCAGGGTGAGGGGATGTGTAAACACAACTAACCAATATTTTACTGAAAGCTTTTCTGCAATTAATAGAGAGGTCAAAATTAGGTCAGAGATTGGCTAAGAAGTTTTAGTTAACCCTGAGCTAATAGTGACCTTTTGTTTAGGCATGGATAAACAATATAATTTGTCTGGCTATGCGAGCAAAGCTTATATAACCTTTTCCTCTTCTCCCAGTCTAGATAAATCCAGTATCTGTCACTAAATTCAGCAAAGCTGAATTCGTTTTGACAAATCTGAAGAAAACCAGTCTCATATGATTAATGATAGCGTAGATGCACTTTTGTTCACATTGGAACAGAGAAAGGGCGTGTTTATTCCTGTAGCACACCAATCTCCAGGCTAACTTGGAGTCTGAAGTTGCAGTCTTGTGCAATTTGTGTGCGCAGCCTTGTGTGTGATGCTGTGTCCAGTTAGCTGCTGGACTGGTAATCTTCCTTCCCTGTGCCCTGAGACATGGTCAATAATTCCTTGAGGAAACATGGGTATCAATTAAGCTTTATTGTTCCTGTCATATTTACATATATGGATGATGTTCACATTTAATGTTGTATACGTTAATTTAATTTACCTTATTTTAAATTCATCTCAAGCAGCAGTGTATCTTTTGACCTACATTGTGAAATTTATTTTCCTTGGCATAAGATTAAATGTGTCTTTACATATTATGTGAGTTTACATTAAAGAGAACAGAAAGAAATTTGTATTACAGCCTGGGATTCATAGCCATCTGCAAAATGCCTTAGAATTACAGGATCAGAGAAATAGTTGCCTTAATTGAGTTATAATCCTACATTAAATACTCTTGTACATGGAATCTGTGCAGAGTTTTCATGTTTTTCAGCAAAGGACAAATTCTGCACAGCTTACAAAAAGCACTTTTTAGCTTTGTTGCTTCCTCTTGTATTTTTAGTTTTGCTCCTGTGGATAACAGGATTTTGTAGGATCTCATGCTGGATGCATGGAAGCCTTTAATTACTAATTTCCTCTGTTGTACAATACTAGATCAATCAATATGCAACAGTTACTGAAGAAATTAAAAACAATGCATTACAAACCTCCAGGCATTTTAATTTTTTTGAAGTTTTTTGTATGTCCCAGCTCAGCTATAATGTAATGAACATGTAGGTGCAGCACAGCAGTCACATGAAGTTCAGGTTCAGATTTGTTTGAAGCTAACACAAAATGCAGTACTTTTTAGGTGGAACTTGCATGATTTTAAAAATACGCACAGTGTAAGAGGAAGAATTTAGAAAGTTTGTTTTCAGGTCTTTTGGATTCAGAATTTGCCAATAAATACATTACCTCAAAGAAATGAATACTCTGAAGTCCAAACTCTCTTGACAGAAGCTGTGTGTGATGAAGTAGCACTCTTTGTAAGCAATTTTATTAGAATGAATTTAATTTGCAATTTTACTTTGCTGTAATGGTAAATCTGTTTCATTTTTCCCTTGCCAAAAGATTAATGAGTGAAACCCACCAGTCTAACAAGATATTGATTAAAAAGGAAGGAATGTATTCACTTCTCATATTTTGTTCTTTGCCCTTGTCCACTTTGTACTTCCAAATATTGCTACCAAAATGAAATCTGCTTTTTATGTGCCACAGTCTCATGTGTTGGGAAACTGGTGACATGGACAGCAGGTTTTTGAACACATGCAAATATTTTTCAAAGGTGAGCGCTGTTAATTCACCATATTTTCATAGTCTGTAGGAGAAAGTCTATGAAAAAATGGAAGTGTTTTAAAATAAGAACACAAACCACCTCCCCTTTTGTTTAGAAAGCTTTCTTATTAAAGAGACGCTCAGGAGAAACATAAATGTATTTTTCTTCAACATTGTACTTTTGTTGCCTCATAACCCCATACTACCAATAAATTACTCTTTTATTAGTTTTTCTTGAGATAAAAAGGAAACTTTTCAACTGACTTCAAAAGAGGCAAAAATTATTTTAAGAGCAAGGGTTTTCTTCTCAACTGCTACATTAGATAAAAAATTGCTTATGCTGCATTATTTTCTACAACTTCCCTGCTTGTTTTGAAATTTAATTAAAAACTGGACTTTTTAAAAGAGATAGTGGTTCATGCTTTTCTCTTGATGTTTGTGTGGTTTATGTCTACATACGTGAATGCACATAAATTATATATTTGTTTCTGCCTCAAAGCAATAAAATATCTAATTTGCCATGGTATGGTCCACTGCATCGCTACAGAACTGAATTGGTTCACATGTGCTGATACTACAAATCCTAGTCCTTTTTTTTCTGTCTTTTTAACACCATTCAGTCAGTTAATGAAGAGATGTGGCTTTGTGTATGCTATTTGAAGAAAAAGGATTCCTTTGTTATCCACTGAAACCTGCGTGAAGACTTAATTGCTGTGGCAATTTCTCAAGCATTTCAGTTTCAGAGCCCTCTTCTCTTTCTGCAGTGGTGGCTGACTCCTGTTTGGTACCACTCAAACACGCATGCCTTCCCACACTGAAACACCACCCAAGTGCTGCGTCTCCAGCTCCCTGCCCTAGTGCTATGAGATAACCATTCTGTTTCTCACCCACAGTTTCTCCTTCCCCAAATTGCTATAATCAAGTTAAAAAACAAAAAAAAAAAAAAAAAAGAAAAAAGAAAACCAAAATAACAGAACTGTTTCTGTTCTTGTGCAGCCATTTCTTATCTCCCTTCTACAAAATGTTCACTTCAGGGACTTTCATATTGCTTTGGTTATGGGGTTTGTTCCTTGTGTTCCAATTCACAATCCTTCCAAACTTCCAGCCCTGAAAGCTGCTGCTTTTGTCTCATAGGCACAGATAACAGATGAAAATAAAGAGGAGAAGAGTATGTGTTTTAAGTAGGATGAGAGACTATTGTGGTTTAACCCGAGCCAGCAGCCAAGCCCAAGGCAGTCACTTGTTGCTACCCCACCAGCAGGATCGGGAAGAGAACTGGAAGGGTAAAAGTAAGAAAACTCATGGATTGAGGTAAAGACAGTTAAATAGGGAAAGCAAAAGTTGTGCACAATAGCAAAGCAAAATAAAGAACTAATTCACTGCTTCCCATGGGCAGGCAGGTGTTCAGCCATCTCCAGGACAGCAGGGCCCCATCGTGTGTAACAGACTTGGGAATACAAATGCCATCACTCTGAACGTCCCTCTCTTCCTTCTTACACTGCTTTATGTGTCGAGCAGGATGCTATGCAACCTGGAATATCCTTTTGTCCGGTTGGGGTCACCTGTCCTGTGAGCCTGTGTCTCCTCCCAGCCTCCCATGCACCCCCAACTTCCTCACCAGCGTGGCAGCACAAACAGCAGAAAAGGCCTTGGCTCTGTGTGAGCCCTGTGAGCAATAACAAAACATCTCTGTGTTATCAACCCTGTGTCCAGCACAAATCCAAGACACAGCCCCATATTAGTCACTGTGAAGGAAATTACCACAGCCAAAACAAGTACAGAGACTTAGGTAAAAGTTGTTTCTGTTGTTAGGGCATGTCTGCTATAAAGCTTGGGACTTGTCACTGTGGCATGGTGTTCCACATAATTCCAGGATTGTCCTGTTTATGAAGTATATCTTAGGTTAGCTGGTTTAGTGGTTTAATATTTACTAAATATTTCTTTGAATCCCATTGTATTTCCTAAAAGATGCTAACTACTTTTGTATGTGAGAAGGTACTTCTGTCACTAAGCAGCAGAAGAATTGCTCTGCCTATGGGACCATGGAAGCAGTAACTGAGAGCCTCAGTAGCTGCAACTGAAAGATTCTTTTGGACTTGAATGGCAAGATTTGCTCTCAATAAAGAGAGATATTAAAGAGTATATACAAATTACTTAAAGCACATAAAGACATACCAACTTAGTTGTATGTGGAAGAGAACTACAAAAATATTTTGCAAATTAATAATATATAAACCATTTGCTGCTTATATACATGAATGGAAATATAGATAATGTATTTAAAAAATGCATTTTACTGTTAGAAGTTTATCACCATTTTAAAATACCTTTTAAAAGGAAAATTAAATTTCTATGAAACAAAAAGTCTTGCTTCTAGTTGCTTGTTTTCCTTTTATCGTTGACTCATATATATCTGTATATAAAATGCATAGATAAAAGTAAAAATAAATTTCTAGTGGGATTTTTATATGTTCTTTTAAAAGATATTTTAAGATGGATATACTGAGAAATGGGTCATATACTTGTCATGATTAAGCATTTGCAGAATTGAGGTCACATACATTACGTTGATTTTTTTCCATAATTACCAGCAGAAGGTAATGAGGAAAAAATTATACTGTTCTATATTAATGTTTCAGCTTATGGTGCTTCATTATACTTGAAGTAGTCCTCTAAGGGATTTTAAGTTCATCCAAAATCAAGTTCCCTATTTTTTTCAGGGATTAGATAGGATGTCTTAAGTCAGTGCTAGATGTGCTGGTGTATGCCAAGTGTGGAGTCAGTATTGTGGGGAATAATAGGTTAGATGAAAGGTTCATTCATATAATTTTCCCTAGAAAGATTATGTGGATTTCCTTTTTCACGGCAAATTAAATTCCATAGAGCAGTGCCTGGTTTGCTTTTTTGATTTTTTTTTTTGTGGGAGTTTAATAGAGCTGTACATAACTAGAATCCTACTGGTCATTCTGTTTCATTCTGAAATGTATCAATAATGGATTAGTTAATGAAAGGTGCTAGTAGTCAGGTATTTGCCAAAAACATGGAACAGTTGTGGTCTGTGACCCTTACCTTATCCAAAGACATTTTCTTTCAGTTCTTTGAACAGGCATTTGTAGTAGATAAAATATGTACTTCAGTTATCTTGAAATTGTTGTGAGATTATGGTTCTCTTGGCTTTGTTCACCTGTGTCCTGCCAGACAGACAACAGTTCTCCCCTCTGGGGAGCACTTACCTCCCTGTGATAAATGAGAGTTTCTTTAGCCCAGCAAGCTGAACTTACACCTCAGCCTGCAAAACTAAATCCTTCCTGCCTGTTCAGACAGCAGTCATGTTTCCTTTTGACCCTGTTGTCACTGTGGAATCACAGATGATATTTTGCAGAGCTATTCTGGTACTGTTGGGGCATTATGTGCTTTTGATATGAGAAAGGTGAACATCAGTTTCTGTTGCAGTTACTGTTTACTAGGGATTTATCCGAAATGGAAAAAATAAAATGTCAGTATTGTCTGATAATAACAGACAAAATATGAAAGCAAACTTTTAAGGGCCAGATTTTACACTTTACCTAGGAGCTTCTAACAGGAGGTCCTTGCTTATATGCCCTTCTCAAGATGCATGGAAAATCACAGCCCTTCTGTTGCAGAGAATAGAAAAACTCTTCTGTCTTTCTATCTCTAGAGGCATGTATCACTTCAAAGATGGGGGAAAGGGGCATGACTATAGTGTAGCTCAAAACTGTAATGCTGAGTATCACAGCTTTAGAAGTGAATCTGTGCATGGATGCAGCCTCTTCTTTAGGATATGTACTCTTTTTTTTAAGGACATCAAGAGAAATGTATGTGTACTTAATAATTAAGCAAGAAACATTCACTTACCTGTTAGTGTTGTTGACCTCAGACATAAATTGCTCTAAATTATTGCTGTTGTTTTCATAATGTGTTTATGAGAAGATGGTACTAAGTCAAAGTGATAATGAAGTTTGAGGAGAGGGAATTGAGTATTTCTGGTTCTTTTTTTAAAGGTAGTTCTAAAATTCAGAAGCACAGGACAAATTGTTAGAGGAATTGAATTAGATGTGGAGAGTTGTATGAGTTACAGAATAAGAGAGTTTCTGACTCTTAATTTGCATCTGCTCTTCCTAGCACCTTGAAATCAGAAAAAATTGTAATGTGAATTTCATAACATTTTAGAGAATTCCATAACATTTTAGATTCAGTCTTCATCTTCATATTCTGTTGAAATAAAGGATTTTTTTAAAAAATGTCTTGTGCTGCCCTTTTTGGAGATAGAAACTTTTCTTTTGTGAAGTTTTGGATTATATTCTAGTGATTTAAATTAAATTCACTGCAAGTTTTACAGTTAGCAGATTTTTAGTTACGGGGGGGTTTTGCCTGTAAAATACTGAGTATATTCTGTCCCCAAAATTACTGAAGCAACCACAGAAGATGAAAAGCTAGTTGTACTCTGTATATGTTTTCAGCTTTCATGATAAAATATCATCCTCCTGAAATAATTGTATAAATTGTGTCTATTCGATATCAACAGGTGATTTTAATTTCCTTTATAAGTTCATCCAAAGTTACAGTCATATTAGTGCCTTTATTTTGAGACAATTACTACTTCATAAAAGTAGATGTTTGGCAAGTAGTTACTTATACCAAATTTTATTTATATCAAAATGTTAATATCTACCTATTTGTATTTCTTTGCTAATTCTTAGGAGCTTTTCCTCTGCCCAGCAGGTTATCCATCTTCCAGTCTAAGGTTCTGCTCCTGATGTGTGGAAGGTAATCCATGATCATGAATGAATTCTTCATACACTACTTCTTTCTTGGGGGAAAAAATGCAGTGCTTTTGATTAACAATGGAACTTAATAAAGGGGAAAAAATAAAATATGACAGGGGCATTCTGCTGAGTGATTCTTCCAGTTAAGTTGATGATTTCTACAGGAGCATGCCTCATGAATAATTCAGGTAAGATGGAAGCAAGTGCTTTGCTGGCCAATGATTCAGTGAAGAAATCGTGTTAGAACCAAAGCATTCTATGTAAAATGCATGATACTCTTAATGCTTATGTTTAAGTATTAATAACTTTTGTCCTATAGAATAACCAGGGTGCAGTAGGGTTGAACCCCAATCAGGATTCGTGTATATCACTTCTGAAGCTATCATAAATGCTATATTTTAAAATGGAACTGAGGAGAGGGTCACTGTTGTTTTAACATAGCAGCAGGCTCCAGTTCTCAGGCAACCTGAACTGGTTTTCAAAAGAGAGCCAAAATTTTACAGATGGCCATGAAAGCTCTAGTGAAGAAGCTGGTACTCCACTCTGTGTTGCCCTGCTTCCTGAAGAGTTAAATTTCTTTGAGTAAACAATCTGAGCAGCAACACAAGCAAGATTTAATAGAAACATCTTTCAAAAATGATCTATGTTAGCTCATGTAAAAAATGCATAGTAAATACCAACTGTTGTGTTTTAATTTCCATATTCATTAAATAAATATATTTGTTGTGCAAATATGCCTTGTGAATGCAGCCAGTGGGTGCTTGAGTTATGCAGAGGATAATGACTTTTATCTGAGAATCTTTGAAGAGTTTAAAGAGGTTTCTTAATTTCTGCATTTTTACTGTGGTGCCAAAATCTGCTAACTTGCTTCTTATGCTTAAAAGGAGTTTTTGAGAAGTTAATGGATTGGTTGTGCCATTCCTGTTTGTTTGTTCCATTAATGCTGTTTGGTAAGGCTGGAGTTCATGCTGCAGCATGAACTCTGTGTGTTGGAGGTCTCCCTGAGGAATGTACAGCTGGAGACTGCTTTTTGCTTCTGCTTTACCTTCACTGTGGCATTTCACACTGGCATAAGGACTCCACTGCAGCATGTAAAATTTGTTTAAACATCCCAGAGCTGAAAATGTGTTATAATGTGCAGTGGCATTCAAAATTTCACTGCAATATCTGGATAGTTACTGCAGAAGTTCTTTTTTCCTTCTCAGCTATGTTATCCCAGAAGTCCTGCCAGCATATCTTAGAAGCTCAATCTTGGCCAGCAGTGGGTCCATCTTGGAGCCAGCTGGAGCTGGCTCTGTCTGACATGGGGGAAACTTCTGGCACCTTACTGCAGAAGCCACCCCTGATGTTTTTCCCTTTCCCCCTTCCAAACTTGTCTCAGAATTGCAGTACTGTGTGCTTGCACTGCTGACAGCACAGCTGCAGGACAAGGTTCCCAGTCCCAGAGCAGCACACACATGAAACAAAGACCAAGATCAATAAAAAATCTGCAGCTTTAAAGAGTACAGGGACAGCAGAAGAGTGGCAGCTCTGTTGGGATTTGAGCACCCATGGTATCTTTGTGCTGCAAGAATGGTGGGCTGACCCTTACTCAAAATAACCCACAGATGCTCTGCCAAGGATTTCATGATTAGGACTTCAGAGGAAGACAACTCCCCCAAATCCTGGGACCATGTCAGTGTGACGCAAGGGGAAAAAGCCTTCCTGACTGCAGATACAGGGCACCAGTGGTGTTGTGGTGCTGCAAAAGCAGCAGACAGTACGTTACCCACAATGGCCCAGGGGGATTTTCCAATCTGCTGTGGGGCAAAATTCCTTCCTAACACCAGAGCTACCCATTTCCTGAGCTTGTGAGCAAGCCCAGACCAGGGGCTTCTCCTACTGAGCCACAAGCAGCCAGGTACTCATGAGCTGAGCACAATATACCATCAGTCTGGAGGAGTCTAGCAGAGCCCTTCCCCCATTAGAACCTTGGGAGAACCCTCAGCACAGGGCTCGAGCACTCCTGCAAGCTACACTCCCTCCCTTAGGCTCATGTGAGCATGAGGACCCTAGGACTTTCTGTGACAGTCCTTGCAGTTGTCTCCTGCTCTGCTCATGCTGCTCATAAAGCTCAGGAGTGTGGGAAACAGCCTGTCCAGCCTCGAACCTCTGCAGGGTCACCTTCCCAAACTTTGGCCATGGTTTCTGCAGCAGAAGGCAGGCAGAGCCTTGGGCACCTGGAGAGCTGCTACCCTTCTGTGCAGCACTGCAAGCAACAGGCCATGGCACAGGTCACTGCATCCAGACCAGCATAAGTATGTGAAACTATTGGAATGAGTCCATAGGAGTGCCATGAAAATTACTGGAGAGCTGGAACACCTCTGCTATGAAGACAGGCTCAGAGTTGGGATTGTTCAGCCTGAGGAAGGAAAAACCTTCAAGTACGTAAAGCTGCTGCATCAGGCACAGCACCAGGCACAGCATTGCCAGCTGAATGAGGGAGGGGATTGTGCTGCTCTGCTCTGCTCTGCTCTGCTCTGCTCTGCTCTGCTCTGCTCTGCTCTGCTCTGCATGGGAGCAGCCTCACCTCATGTGTGGGAGCAGCTTTGGGTGCCACAATGTAAGAAAGACATTGAGCTGCGAGAGTGTGTCCAAAGGAGGACAACCAAGACCATGAAAGGTCTCAAGGGCAATACTTATGAGAAGGAGCTGAGGTCTCCTGGCACGTTCAGCCTGGAGAACGCTGCAGGGGATCTCAGTTTACAAGTTTACAACTTCCACAGGGAGGGCAGTGGGCAGTAGGTGCTGATGTCCCCTATCTGGTGACAGTGATAAAATACAAGGAAATGGAATGAAGCTGCCAGCTGGACTCTAGGAAAAAGTCCTTCCCTGAGAGGGTGGTCAGTCACTGGAACATTTTTGCCTGGGGAAGTGGTCATCATGTCAACAAGCCTGACAGAGTTCAACGAGTGTCTGGATGACTGGTATGTGGGGGTTTTTTTATGTAGTCCTGCAAGGTCCAGATATTTGGATCCAGTGATCCTTAAAAGGGTCCCTTCCAACTTTAGGTGTACTACAGTTACATTATTCTACTACACATCTCAGATAATTGCTTGAAATGCCACTAAACACTATTTCCTCGTTACTTGGCAATGTAAAAGCTTTCTGTTTTTAAACAAGTTGACAATTTGTACTTGGCAGCTTTTGTTATGAATAGAATTAATTGTGTATAGCTCTTGCCTACTGTCCTTGTATTTTGCAGTGTGCCTTCTAGGATATAATAGGTTTAATTAAACCTACTCAGTTTGACAAAACATATTTTAATGATGCTCTGTAATGCAAGAGATTTTGCATTTAATGGCACTTAGAGCATATTGACACACAAAGCAGTTGTGACATGTTTCTATTTCAATGTTTCTTGAATCCAAACTCTGTTTTAATAAAATATGTATTTATTATGCTATGATACATTGGTCATTGATTATTAAGGATGACATCATTTCAGGAAAGTAGATGTGATTGCTCTGAAATGTAATGACAGTTTAAGAGAGATTATCTGTACTTCAGGCTCCCTACGGCTTTTGATTTCCTTTCAGTTAATTAACTTTAAAAATATTAATTCCAGATAGCAGGTCAGATTCAACTACAAATAAAATCTCAGAAATATGGGTTAAACCAAAATAGGTCACTGTATTTTAGTCCTTAAGTCTCAAATTGTACATGGTTGAATTGGGGTATCTCATGCAAGGCCAGAAGCTGGACTCAGTGATCCTGATGGGTCCCTTCTAACTCAACCTATTTTATACTTCTGTGATTGTATGATTTTTAGTTAAGTATATGGGCAAAAATATTTCAGGAATCATTACAGAGTAGTAGTATTTCTTGATGAGTGAGATGCCGTAACTGGTCGTGTGCGCACAAGCTGCAGTGTAGAATAGTTAATGTTAAACATGGTTACAGTGTAAAAGTAAACATGGTTACATCCTGTGGCTGTGCTTTTCAACCCGGTGAGCTCTCCACTTAGCTTCAAAGGCTCAGTGGAGCAGCCCTTAAGCTTGTTCCTTCAATAGCACAACAAGCTAATCTCAGTACTGCAAACTGGTATTTTTACTGGTGCCTTTTCCTGTTCTCTTAATAGGTTTTTGTCTCCCTGTGAAACAGAAGTCAGGTCTGCAGTCTTCCTAGAGGTTTCTCGCTCAAGCCACAATTTATCCTTGGTAAAACTTGTAATTCTCATAAATTGTAGAGATAGTTTATGCTTTACAAAAACATGAGATACTACAGATCCCTTCAGGAGCACTTAGATTTTGCAACTCTTTCATATTCCTTTGTTGTCTTTTCCTTGATTTTCAACATCTCCTTTTTGCTAGGAATTACATTCTAACCTCCTTTGTGTCTCTCTTGACTTACCTTCTTCCCAAATTAGAGATTATGCCAAACCACCTCTCTGAAAGGCTGCATTTAAATATATTTCCTTTGTCTTTTGTCTGAAAAGTTACCAAAAAAGAGAGTACCAGTTTTCCCCAACTAATAAATTAATATATTCTTTCTCTTATTTTTGTGTGCCTAGATTTTGATTGGCCAGGCTTGAGAATTACTTCTCTGAGTCTCTGGAGTTTAATTGCATGTAAATTAGTTCTTTCATTTGCCTGAATGTGCTAACCACTTTCTATTAACATTACTTTCAAAGATCCATTTTCTTTGCTCCAAAGACCTCATATCTCAATGTAAGTTTGCAATATTTTCTGGTTCATAAGACTGTATCTTAAACTAAAACAGCAACACAAAATTGGTGCTTCCATGGCATCACTTTTTTGTACAAACTGATATGTTTAAATTTCTCTTCAGGAAGTTCTCACTAATTTTCCTATTTGGGACGTCTTAGGCCTTCATGTATGTTAACTGACAATTTATCAGACAGTAATTTTCTGTAAAGCACTTACCAGACTATAAAATACAAGAGCCAGCTCAAAATTTGTGAAGCATATTATAGGGGATGTGTGTGGGTGAGCTTGTAAGGTTGTATTAGTGTTCTTTTCTCGTATGTAAACTCTGTCCCTTGGTGATCTGTATATTGTACACAGCAGGCCTTGGCTTTGGGCTGTGTCTGCTTCCGAGCTCTACACAAGCTGGAACCAAACCTTCTCTTTTCCTGTGGGACACTTTTTCCTGGTGCATTCTGCTGGGGCCCAAGTCTGCTGTGGTGGAGATGCAGCTGGCTTGCACAGTGCTCAGTGCACTTAGGCAGACAGGTGTAAATATTCACCAAAGTCCAGCAGATCTTGTGGTGTCTGTTCAGTGTGGTCAGAGGAAGCCTAAGTTTGTTTGGTGTCAGCTCCCCGAGCTCAGTGAGCTCCGTGCAGACCACACCCAGTGCCGTAGGAAGTACTTGATCCTGCTGATGTGTGCAACAGGACCTCAGTACTTCTCCTTTTCCCCTAATTTTACTCCTGGATCTTTGTAAAGCCTCTTTGACAATGAGACAAAGACTGTGATGGCCAGAGAAAAGATATGTTAAGGCATTCTCTGGAACATAATTTTATTTTAAATAAAATTTTACTGCATCAGAAGTGATTGTAGTGTCACAAAACCAGTGTTATTCCTTCCTTGGTAAGGAGTTTTAACACAGTTAATGTTTAGTAATTAGTGAAGCTGTATTTTTTTAAAAATTTGCCTAGGTGTTTGTTAATTTTCTGACTAGTGCAAACATACTATCATTAAAAGGAAACTTGGGCTCTGATTTCTCAAAGATCCCAAGGGAAACTCATACTTTTGAGCACTAATCCTGCTAAAAGTAATGTAAACTAGTAATTTGATTTAATTTGTAGCTGTGGGTAATAGACATGCAGCCTTCAGATGTTTGCTTAGTTTTTGATGATGTTATTGTGTAAGCAATTTTTCAGATGAATGGAAATATTTATGTAAAAGTTGACTGTGCATGACAGTGCTAACGTTATCAGACCAGTGCCTGTTGTGAATTCCCTTAAACTATGTAGGAGTTAGCTCAGGAAGAGCTTAAAAATTTGTGAAAAGTCTCTAAGACAAGTCAGTGGACCCATCTAAAACTAAATGGACCTGTAGAATATACTAAATCTGATCATCAGGAGATGTAAAGTCTACTTATTTTCCCTTTTTCACTATTTCCTTCTAAAGTATTTCTCTTTGTGGCAGTTAATGAATGTAATAGGCTCTTGCCAGTGACTAAAGGAATTCCATTTTCCTTGGCTTTTTTTCTGTAGATCTAGATGGCCTTAAGTGGCAACATAAAGTATTGTTTTAATAGTCTTTGGAAGCTGTGGCTACTTGTCTGTGGTCATATGTGGACATATATGAGCCCTTGAAATATTGTTTAAAAAACTCACGTTCATGGTACATATTTTAAGTGTCCTGCTCTTAGGAATGTTGAAAACAATTTTTGATTTTTAAAATGAGTAGCCTGTTGGTAAAAGAACTGAGAAATAGCAAATAAATTGATTTGCCTCTTAGGGAATGACTTTTGTGTGGTGATAGAATGCATTGTTTAGTCCAGAAATAGCAGTATGACACTGGGGGACAGAGAGATGGCTGAGAAGCAAAATTGGTCCAAAGGAAATATGTTAGTGAGGCATCAGTAAATGTGCAGCTGGGAGGGAAGGAAAATAGCTAGTAAATTTCCCAAGAAAAAGAGAGAACATTGAAAAAATGTTGTTAGTGGTTTAGACAGAGAAAGTACTAATATAACAATGGGAACCGGAATAAATTTGGAAGTTGATTTTCTAAATTTAAGTTGTATTTGCATATGTAAAACTGCATAAATATTTTTGTGTTTGTGTAAAATATTGTGTATAGTTAGAGAAAGAGAGGGAGAATGTGTGTCTTTCATCACCAAACTGTGCATAAATGAAGATTAAAATTTGGCTTTGAGTTTTCAAGAACTCTTTTTTCAGCCTCTTGTTCTACAGTTTTCAGTGTCAGAAAAACCCCTTTACAGGGGCTGTGCTCTGTGGTGCACTGTTGGATGGACTTTTTTTAATGTATTTTCAAACAGAATGCATTAGTAGAAACCCTAGGGAATTGCTTTGTTCACAGCAGAAACTCCTTGATATTGCTGTGAATGCATAAGGCGTTATACACAGAAAAGTACAAAGTACAGTACACAGAAAGTATAATTTTGGAGTTTGTATCAAATTTTATTCTCTTTTTTTAAATAATAATTTTTAATTATGTCTGTCTTCTCATTCTGAAAATGACATAATAGTGGAGTTTGATAGCTGCCCTCCATTTTCTAAATTCAGTGAGGGTAGTTGGAGGGGAAGAGGGTCATAGAGTCTTCAGTAAAAGAAAACCTACTGGGCCTTTCATGTCCAACTACTTCTTTCACTGAGCCAGGGATGGAAACCTGTGTGGTATCTTCTGGTTTGGCTTCGGATTTTGTTGGATACTAGCTCTTGCAGGGAGATTTGGGTGTATGGGACTCCTCTGAAAATCCAGCTGTCAAGCAGTACCTGCAACTTAGCGTCCAGCTTTATTTCAGTTAAAGCTCAGCAGTGGGGTCTAAACTAAAATACACACACAAGTGTCTTGGATTAAAGGAGGGGCCACCAAGTAGCAACAGCTGTTGCAGATACTTATCAGTGGGGAGCAATATCTGAGACCATTTCTCTGAAGACCATATGTAGGAAATGTGTGGGGGAAAAAAAACACCAAACCTTTAAAATCTTGCAGCTATGTACACATTTTTAAAGTATCTGAATAGTTATGTAAGATAATCCATAGAGCTAAGGGGGAAAACCATATCTGTTAGGCTACTTAGGATTTTGAATTATTTATTCTGGGGAATGGATCAGGAAAATTTTGACACCTGGCTATTTCAAGAAAACGAACAATGATTTTTTTCATCTCCAAAAGAAAGAATACATCTTGTCTGAGGAAAGCGTTAGTTTTTTGGTTTTTTAATCTTTGTTTATAATTCAATCCTTGTTCTTTACACAAGAGCTGTTTTGCTGAAGCAACTTTACTAGGAGCCAGTAGAGTTCATGCATAGCTTGTAAACAACTTTTTTTTGTCTTTGTAAACTCTTCAAACTGAAAATTTTGTCATGGTTGGATAGAATTGCACATTGCAGGATCAACCATTAGACCTGAAGACGGACTAATTAGATGTTTGCCTTTTGCTACGTGATATTAAAACTTAAATTCTATCACACCTAAAGTTCATGCAGTTCTAGGCATCAGTCAATTAGATAAAGAAAAAACAGGTCAATTTTATTAGACCCCCATGACTCAGGCAGTTGATTATGCTGAGAAAACACAGGACTTGGTGTTTTAGCGGAGGATTTGCTTTCGTAATTGACTAACTGTTGCCTCCTGCTCTGTTGACCTTCACTAATTTGTAGTATTGTCTGTCATTCCTTATCTGCAGTTGAGTGGGGAGGTTCTTATGTAAACATCAACATTGTTAAGGTCAGGGGGGACTGCATCTGTCTCTGTAGCCAGTTCATTTTTAATTGTGTGTACAGCCAGGCTGCAGGCTTTATGCCACTTGGTTCTGCATATCTGTCTGAAAATATGCAGCTTTTGTCAGACTGTCACTGTCTTAATAGTATGAAATGAATAATGTAAACAGCTATAGATCATTTAAAACCCTCGAGAGTGTCTTCTGTTACAGTGCCTGTGCTGCCACAGCACTGCAGGAGGGTGGCATCCCCTGGGAATTGGCTCTGTCCAAACATATACAACACCCTGGTGTGCCCTGGGTGGTGTGGTGCTGTATCACAGAGGTCCTGTTGCGGTTGCTGTGGGACTCTTTGGGGCTGAAACTGAGAAAAAACTGCCCAAAACTTCTACTCCAAAAGGTTGCATAAATACTCTCATGTTGTACTTACCAGTGTTTCCCAATATGTCTACACATAGTGGAAAAAGTGTGTAAATTATTTCAATGGCCTGGTAAGATTCCAACATTTTTAGAAAAATATTTATTTAGCCTTATTACCCATGCAGCATTTACATGTTTGCAATTTTTAAATACATTGTCAGTCCTATTAATTTGAAATATGGGGACAAAAGTGCTCTAGGACTACTGTTGTTGGGTACTTTCCATAACATCACATTTCTACTACAGAATTCTTGTATTTTTCTGCCTCCTGTATTTTTATTCCCTCTAAATTGTCATGAAATTTCAGTTCTGCTGTGATATATTCCATATCCTGATGTATTTTAGCAGAAGCTATTTTTTGTAGTAACCGTATTAAATGTCCTTATTCTAATTTCATCTCTTTGTTCAACACAGCAAGCTTTCTATTTCAGCAAATGATTCTTCTTCCTTTGATGTTTCTTCCCTTCAGATGTTTGTATCCAATTACTTTCTTTTCCCCTTACTTCACCTTGGCTAAGGTGGCATACATGATAGTCTTTAAAATTTTTTTCCCAAATTTGTCCTCAAATTTATCCTCTAGCCTCTTATGCTGATACTGCTTAGCCTAAAGCTATTTTTTTTTTCAGTTGTCTAGCCAAATACAAGAAGTCTTGGTGCTATCACTTTGCTAGCAGATGACTGTTCTTTCTCTGCCCTGTAATGAAATGGAGGACCCATACATAATCTTTTACTTCCCTGCTCTATATTCTTGTGAGCTGTCCCATCACAATCTGCATTTAATCATTAGTGTTCTGAATTATTTTGCATGCAGAGGTTCTAGTTTGACTTTTTTTTTCAGGTTGATTTGCAATGTAGTTTGTTTTTATCCCAAAGCTTCCTTGTTTTTGAAACAGTACATGCATGCATTCATAACACCCACAGGCATTGTATCAGTCAGGAATAAAATTGACACATTTTCTTCCTGCTAAAGATTATTAATGAGAATACTAAATAAGTGTGTTTTTTCTAACTGTGATTTGAGCAAGAAGTACAAAACCAAAGGGAATGCATACTTCAAGGTCTTGTTGTGAAGCAGTGTTGAATGTATGGAAAGAAGATGAGTGCATTAATGAATAATCAGCAGTTTCACTTTGGCAAAAGTCAGTGAAAGTGTTTTTAATGACAGTGACCTACCTGATCCTCCCTCCAGCATCGCTTCTTCAAAATGATCTTCACAAAACAGTGCTAACATGGTACAGAATGCTGAGAAGCATTAAAACTCATCCTGCACGTCGTGATGACTAATTGAAAGAAACAGTTTGATTAATTTTCTCGTTCAGTTGTCTGGCTTTTGCAGAGAAACTGCATTTCTGAAACACAGCAAGCTGAGACCAAAAAGTTGTTGCCGCTAGCAGTGGATCTTTGATCTGGCTCTGACTGATGTTGCATAGCTGTGAATTCCTCAAGGAATGAATTGTGAAACACATGATGAAATGATGAAACATCAGTTCTGGGCTCTATTACTTGCAGATCAGGATGATGGAGCAGAAAAATTATCAGCGTCCATATTTAACCCTGCAGCGGTGTTACATTGCATTTCCTTGAGCACATGCTCGTGTTTATTCCTTGCATTGCTTTCTTCAGAGCAGTGCTGTTTGTGAGTTTGTGAGCCCTAACAGTGATGTGTCTTCTTCAGTGAGACCAAGTGTCACTCCTGCCTGTCAAGCAAGTGTAGATGAAAGAAAGGAAACTAATTGGTGCTCTTGGGAAACTGCAGTAAAATACTGTCCTCCTGTGTCAAATTTCTAAATTTGAGAGTGCTAAAAAAGAGCAAGAATTCCAGAGTTCTCTGTGAGCTCAGGAGATGGTGGCAGGATCATCAGTGAAGGATGTTGTAAATTCCTCGTACAGCTAGTGGAGAGAAGGAAAATCCTCCAAAGGTTTGTGTCCTGACAGATGTGTATAAATTGCTTGTACTTTCTTGGATGTTATTTTCCTAGAACAGCCAGATATTTATCTCCCTGCCTTAGTAACATTGCTGTAGTGATGTGCAGATTAAGAGTGAAAGGAAATGAAAGCAAGGTCAGCCCCCAAATGAAAAAGCATTCTGTTTCAACAAGCCCTTTTTTTCCCAGACAGAAGGGAAAGCTTTTTTCCTTTAAACTGTGCTTCATCTTAGTGACAAGTGACTGAAACACAGAGTGAAACAGAGAGAGAGAGAGTTGAATAAAGGGGTTAGTTCAATTTGGCCTTTATTTCCAAGGTTTGATCAAAAACTCACTACATGTTTTGAGGAGAATTGATTTGTTGTTTTGTTTTGTATAATTTTAAAAAAATAGTAATTACCATTCATAAGAACCTTGTCACAATGCCCTAAACTTGGGAAATATTGTGACAGAACTGGGTACAGCATTAGTACAGTTTGTAAAGAAATAATATATTTTTCATACAGTTCAAATCATCAAGAAAAATTTTGAAGTGTTGTGCAAATAACAGTGGCTTGTATGCAAACCTACACAGTGCATGGCATAGGCCAAATGGCCTATGACTACACACCATATTTAAAAAATACTTTGAAATTGCTGGTAAAAAAAAATTGCCTTTATTAGACCATGGGGCAAAGGTGGCTGTAGCCAGGGGAGGAGCTCAGCTGGAGTTGTAGAGTCAGGGGTTTCTTGAGAGATTGCCATTTGGGCTGGGAGGAAGGAATCTATGAATGTGGACTAGAGAGGAATAAATACTGGATGGGAATGAAAGGCTGATATTTAATGTTAGAAACCTGAGAGCATGTGACATTAGTGTGAGTAAGTGACATGCTCTTCTCAGATAAACCTCCTAAACCCACTTTTCTGATTCTTATCATGTTGATTTATTAATTTCCCCATCTGATGTTGATTGTTGGTGGTCATTTTCCCATCTTACTTACTAAGATATTAGGAATTTCAGGAGAGAATATTTTAACAATCTTCATGTTTTTAAGCCAGAGATCCCCAGCCTCTTTTACGTGGAGACAAACACCGATACAGAGAACTGGGTAAGTCAAGGTCATAGCTCAGAAAAGAAAAAAAGCTGCAACAATTGAAAATTTGAAGGGAGATAATGAGTGTAAAAGGCAAACTTCAAACATACAAGCAATTTTTATTGTAATGTGCTGTTTTTATGTAAGTGTTGTCCATCTTGGCTGCAAGTCAGTGCACAGTACAATGAAGTAGTGCTGCTTGTTTATAAACCCAGGGATCAAGTCTGCTGCTGTGCTTCTCTGGCCTTCTCATCCATCAATAGAGGTTTTGAGTAGAGCATGCAGCGATGGCCTTGCCTGAGGTATTTGCATTTCCTGAGAGTGTGATACTTTCACAATGCCAGAACATCCCAAGCTGCTGAAGACTTGTGTTGAGGAGATATTAGATACTACTGATGGCTGTAGTTAAACATGGAGATGTACCTGTGACTTTCTATTCTCCATGGACCTGTTTTTAACTAAGTATGTTGCTTTCTTTGGTTCAAATGTCCAGCCTTGTCCAATCTGTGCCTTGTCCAACAGAGTCAAATGGGGCTGATAAGTAGGGTGATCTGTTACCATATTCTGAGTTTCTGTTGACTTTTGTACTATGTGGGCTGCTTGAAACATGGTATCTTGAAGGCACAGGATGGATTTTTTATTACTTAGTCCAGTTTTATGAGTAGAATCTTACAATTTTTAGTTTAAGTCTGAGTTAGCAATGTAAAATACCTGTATTTATCCTAAGCATTTTCTCTTTAGTTCAATTGTCATGTTTCAGCAGATACATAGGTAGAAGCAGCAACCTTACAAATTCCTGTTGAAAGAGGCCTCAAATCCTTTTCATTTCTATCTACTTTAGGGTCATAGCCCCATGTAAAAAAGATGCAGAATTTCAAAGGCTTCAGCTTCTCTGCTCTAATGCGCTGGGCACCCAAAGACATTCACTTCATTCTTACCTCCTCTCTCTGAATCAGAATGATTACGATATGTTGGTTTACCTGGACACTGAGGTCATGATAGTAATCAAAGGAAAAAATGTGTATGTAAACATCCTTCTCTTCCTCACCACAAATCTGTATTATTTAATGGCCAGTTTTACCCCATTGTGTTGGTAAAATCATCCATTATTTCTCCTTTTAACTCCTTGACCTTCCCCATGAAGGTTAGACTTTACAGGATGTGGCAGATCTTGGCAGAACAAGATTCCCCTAGTTCAGTACCAACATCTTATTGGGGGTTTGCAGTACCTGTCCCATCCTCCACTGAACCTGTCACTTTCCTTCTGTGCTGCACCCACTTTTCTAGTCTTTTCCCCTGCTCCCAAACTGCAGAGATCGAGGCTGAAACTACTGTGTTGTTTTCCAGTCGTTACCACTGGTGAAAAATACAATTAGTAAAGTACCTGCTTGGATTAGGATTAAAGGAGAACCTGTTTGGTATTTTGTTTACAGGATTGAGGAAGGCAGATGGGAGCCAGCCTGGTGCAGTGCAGTAGGGTTGATTAGCCAGGAGGTGGCAGCTGAAGTACTCCTTTGCAGTCCTTGGAGCAAAAACCAGCAGTAAGAGCGAAAACCAGCCTGTAAATAGCGCAGATCCTGCCTCTCTGCCTGGGAAAATGCTGTACTTCATTAAGGCTGTGCTAAACAGAAAAGTCCTAATGGATGTGTGTTTTTATGCAGTCACCTCAAGCAGCCCTCTCAGCCTTTGCATTAATTCTGAGTATTGTTGCGCAGTGGCATTTACAATTAATTCAAAGCTTGGAAAAAAGTGATTCTTTGCCTTTTCATGGCTGTGTCTTTTCTGACTGACTTGAAAATAAATGCTGAGTTTTGAAAGATGGAGAGCCTGTTTTAATTTCTTTGGTTCTTTCCAGAGGCTAATGTCCAAATTTGTTGCACTTGGAGTGCCACAGGTAGTCAGAATACAATGTTACAAATGACAATGATTTTAATGTTGGTAGTTGGGTTTAAGTGGTGTCAACACAGCTTCCCCATGACTAACAATCTAGTCTATATGTAAATAAATAGGCCCAAAATGTCTATTAAGTTTGCAAGGTAACACGAGTAAGGAGCAATCAAAACACAATTCCTGAGGTAGCCCCTGGCTATTTTATCCCTTACTGAGTAGAAGCTTCATATTAGAGGGTGTTGTCAACCAGCCAGTTAATCTTATAGAGGAGATGGCTCTTTCAGATGCTTAGGTTAAGTGGTTAGAAAACAACAAGCTACAGCTGGCCTGACTTCTTTTTATGGAAAAAAAGATTACACAGACAGCTGGAATCATAGTTGTTTAAAATGTTTTTCACTGTTACTAAGATGCAACAGCTAGCCAAGGATTCCTAGTTTTGACCAAATGTTCAGAACAGGCAGTCCTTCAATTGTACAGTTCTTTAAAGGACGGGTTTTACAAGCGAAAAATACACTTTTATTCCCTATTAAACTCAAACTGACCAAAACCAACCAACCAACCCAAGAAAGAACAATTAAGAAGAAATGACACCCTCCAAAACATCAAACCAAAACCACCACTCCCCCTGCCCCCTGCCAGCCCCCCCAAACCCCACCAAAGAACAACCAACCAAAAACCAAACACCAAACTAAACAAACACAAATCCTGGTGTCTGAATTGGAATCTGTGCTTCTCCACTGGTCTGAAGGCTATCACACTGCTTACAGGGACTTACAGGACTTTTGTCCTGTAAGGTCCTGAGTGCTTGTGGCTTCAGGTCCTGTCCTTGTCCACAAACTGAAGATGTGTTTACATCTTTTATGTGTTGGAGTAAGATCTCTTTCTGGCGTACTTGCATACTGGTAACACACCTGTGCTACCTCGTTGTGTCCACTGAAATGGATGCAACAACAGCAATGCACACTTGGAGAGCTCTAGTACTCAATCAGGCATCTTTCAACAGCAAAGTCTTGGAGGTGGCTACAGGAATGTTTCAGTTCTTGAATGACAAGGTGGATGCACAGTGGATAGTGAGCAAATGTTGCTAACTCTGTACGAAGTTTCGTAGTCAGCATACTTTTTAAAAGTATTTTTCTATTTGGTGAATATTGGTACAGAATAAATACTGTTACATGGAACATCTTCTAAAGATGTACAGAATGAACCTGTGTAATACTACAGCAAATTCATGAAACTTGCCTTCAGTACATCTTTCTTTGGAGTGTTCTCTCCTCCACTAAGCTCATCCCTTGTTTCCTCCACTCTCCAGTCTAATGGGAAAAACCCCAGTAAAGTCTCCTCCAAACCACCCTCCTTGTCCTTAGCCTAGTTAAGAATGTCCCGATGTCCCAGCAGGATGAGACTTCAGTGCAGCATCCATCAGCTGTGCTTTGTGCAGAAGCTGATTTCCTGTCAAAGCAACTGGACTTGGGAAGAGACAAATCTGGACCAATCCTCACATCCCATACA
Organism: Urocynchramus pylzowi; assembly: GCA_013397555.1. Classification (NCBI taxonomy): domain Eukaryota; kingdom Metazoa; phylum Chordata; class Aves; order Passeriformes; family Fringillidae; genus Urocynchramus; species Urocynchramus pylzowi. Next base: position 611,887 of record VZRH01007327.1, on the reverse strand, counting down.
GACTGGCCCTTTCTGGTTTCGAAGTGGGATTTGTATGTGCATCACAGGGTTTCCAGGGGATGAACTCTAGCTCCAAGGTAGTAGTCCTGAACTTCTGGAGGCCGCCGTTTCTGTGCTGTTGCAGCTTTGGTGTGCAAGAGAAGCAGACTGAAACAAGGACGTCACCTGGGGGCACTATTGTAGCCAGATACTTGTGTCTCATGTCATTTGCATTTGAAAGTTTATAGCAGCAGAATATATTTCTGGTAAAGCTGCTCTTTATCAGAAGATTTCTTTTAGCTTGACTACTGGTTATAATTTTAAATGATCTCTGCCCTTGAGTGGAAAAACAACAGCAAAATTAATAATAAAGAAACTTTATTTCCTAAGTTGCTTACTGTTGAAGTTTAGTTTACTTTATTTGATGAGCCAAACCTTATTTTATCTTAAAAAATTTCCTGCAAAACAGTAACCAGTTCCATGTGAGTTCGCCAAAGTAAACATTCACATAATTTTATCTTGTGAGGTAAGCTGATATTCCATACACTTTTGTTTCTAAATATGCTTGCTACGTCAGAAAGACAGTCTGTATCCTAGATGAGTTTCCAATATCCATGCCTTGTTGCAAGAGACAAAAAATGCTTTGAGAGCATTTATTGCACTCATTTCTGGAGCTTACCCATACACCAAGCAGATATATCTCTCTTTGGTTTTATTTTGTAGTAGGTAAGGGGAAATAAAAGAGAAGAAGAACAGCTCTGCTTATGTCCGTGACATTGAATGTGCTATGAAAGAGTTGTAATGAAGTAGTAAATAGGTAAATTAAAACTGTTGACAAAACAGAAATCACGCTATTTGTGATATCCCATAAGCTAAGACTATTGTGAGAGTCACTGGAAATTGTGATATCTTGTACACATCTTATATTTGGAAAAGCCAGGTAATTTCTGCTCTAAAATGTACCTATGCAAAATTCTCATCCTCTTTTCTTCTGCAGTTGTAAAAGGTCCAACCCAACAATAAAAATATACCAAACACGGTATCATGGAAGACTACTTTGAAAAGGAAGGCACTGGAAGTGTTATCTAGGCAGGGACATCCACTGTTCCTGCAAGCAATTTTGCCATTCTGCAAAGAAGGATTTTAAGAGTTTTAAGATTAGTGAGTAAATTTTTCCTGCATGAATTATTACTTGTGGCCTTTTGTAGTATCCCTTCAGCAACTGCTGCATGACATGACCTTTTCAGCATGTTTATCAGTTTCAGATGTACAGATGATGCAGAGTTATAAATGTGGTTGCTGGGGGAGAAGTGACCAATTCAAGGGGACTGCTCCAAAATCAGGTTTTGATACAGGTCCTTTGGAACACATCTGATATTTGAGCAGTGTATTTTACTGGAGGGATATTCTGACTTGTTACAGTGGTTTTCTGATACTCCCCTGTGACATTTCTGGCATGCATCTATGAAGCTTCAGATATTACAGTATACCATCATATCATTGAAGTCAGTGACAAAACTTCTGTTAATTTCAATGGTACAAGGTTAAGGCCTGGGTATCTGGGTGAATTGCTGTACTGATTTAGCATTCTGCTTCTTACCCTTGAAGGATCATGCACAAAAAAACCCCAAACCAAACCAAACAACAAAAAAAAATTCTTTCTGAATTAATTCATTTACATGGAAACGAACAATATGTCCATGTGAGTTCATATGTTACATTCCTGGCACTGACTGGTAGATTTTACACACTTAGATTTTGCGATCTCTTTGCCCAAATTTTCAGCTATTTCCCTGGCAGATGTGAATAATCAAAGAAAGATTGCAAATGATGAGAAGATTGGGATGAGATCAGACAATGTCATGATCCAGTGTTTGTGATACTGGAAAGAAGAATAAGATACTTAATCAATCACCTCACTTTAACCTCTAATTTCTAATAGAACAAGGTCTGTATATAGCATCAGTGACCTAAGTGCTGCTTTTTTGAACCTGTTTTAAGTAGCTTTTGGATAAACATGCTACATTTCTGATAAATTATATAGTTTCTGGGTGTATTTCTCTTTCTCATTTTCTGTTTTATGAACTACCCTGCAGGACTTCAGATTTCTACTGTGACTCAGTCAGTGTCATTAGCACCTGTTTTAGAGCCTGGAGCCTGTCCAGGGCAGGATTTTATTTCATAGCAGGTGCTTCATCATGTGACTGTGAAATCTGGGATGTGAACAGTGAAGAAATTCTCATTGTGTGTGTTCCTAGAGCTTTGACTTAGCCATTTGTGTCCTCTTTACTCATTGACTTCAAGTCACTCATCTCAGAGGTCTGTTAAGGCTCTTCCTGGCCAACAAGATGGTTCCTCAGCTGAGGCCTGTCCCTGCTTGGTGTTGGGACTTGATGTTTGGGGAAATAAGACACTCTAAGAAATGAAGTGAGGGTCCTTTGAGATGCACAGGTTAGGGAATCCAGTAACACAGTTCTGCCCTAGGTCTAGCCTTTGCTCCTGTTGATCTCTGCTGGCTGATGTCACCTGTAACTGACTCACTGTTTACAGAAAGGAGTTCCCAGTTATTGTTAGCTCCTTCTACATCGTGCTATGTAAATGGATGTGAAAATGAGCAAACCTGCTTTTGATTTTTTTGTCTATACACTCTCCCAGTGACATGAAAAGAGGCAGACCTGCCATGAGTTTGTGTATTGTTGTCCAAAATACCTGAGACTCCCCAGTCCCAGTTGAGAAGTTCAATTGAAAAAAATCCATGAATACCTGACAAATTTCTGGCTCCATGAGGTGAAGCCCACAGAGAGGGAGTCGTACACTACTGAAAATGTATATAATGATCAAGTACAGCACAGGGTACATTTAAAGAAGGACTTCTTGTAAACTTTTATTGAAAATTCCTCTATTTGACCAGAGCTGCTCCCTGAGGTCACTTTCAAAAACCTTGCTAGAAGTACCAGATTTGAAAGCAGATGTCTGATTCAAATATTTTGCAGCTCAGAAATGGAGCTATCTCCTTAAGAAGAGAATAATTTCCATAGGGACTTGCCATAGCTTGTGGCATAATTTGAATTGTGGCAATGATAGTCTTTGGCTTTTCCCTGTTTTAGTGATGCATGCAGAGCAATTAATTCTACATCAGCCACCAACATTTTCACTGGCTAGACACTGATAGAGATGCACCAGAAGTCTAGGAGACTACATCCAGTTGAAATCCCCAAATTACAAACTTTTTGGGAACCACTCCAATTAATCTTATGGTGAAGTTTCTTGCCCCCTTTCTCTACCTTTCTTATGGTGAAATGAGTTCTGAAGTCCTGGTAGATGCTGATCTGGGCTGGTGACAGAAACACTGCTGAAGTCCAGTGAAGAAAGGAGGGGATGCTGGGGAAGGACTAGAAGAAGAGTGAGAGGAAATTGCATGTTACTGTGCTGCAGTATAGAGATGAATTTAAGGAGAAAGACTACAGAAAGACCTAGAAACAGATAAAGCAAATTGATCTTTGAATTTCAACATGGTGGAAAAAACAGATTCAAACAGATCTATTAAAAAAACCAAACCAAAACAAACCAAACCAAGAGCAAACAAGTCTGCTATTTTTTAAAATGTATCTTTTCCTTTAGTTTTTCTTTGTGTTTCTTCTCCTTTTTAATTCTGTTTTGTTCAGAACTATGTGAATATATCCTCAAGTTTTGGATTGTAATTCTAATCCTGCAAATTTATCTCTCAGCTAAGCATTAACTACTTAATGAATTATTTTTAAAGAAATCCACAAGAAGATTTCAATGCAATAAAACATTCTACTCTCTAGATCATATTATGTAGGAAAGAAAATTGAACACTTGGACAAACTTCAGAATTTATAATGAATTTATGTCTTTTATAACAGTATTAGTAATTTGTTATGAGGTTTTCATTTATTTCTTGTATATCATACACAACAGAATGAAATCATAGAATATCCTGAGTTAGAGAGGACATACAAGGATAATTGAATCCAGTTCCTGGTTCTACACAGTACAGGCCCAAGAGTCAAGTGCTTGAGAGCCCTGTCCAAATGCTTCTTGAGCTCTGTCAGGCTGGTGCTGTGACCTCTTCCCTGGAGAGCCTGTCCCAGCACCCAACAACCCTTTGGGTGAGGAACCTTTTCTTCATATCCAACCTAACCCTCCCCTGACACAACTTCAAGCCATTCCCTTGGGCCCTGTCACTGTCACCACTCAGAAGAGATCAGTGCCTGCCCCTCCTCTTGCCCTCACAAGGAAGCTGTAGCTGCAGTGAGGTCTCCCCTCAGTGTCCTCTTCTCCAGGCTGAACAGACCACGTGACCCCAGCCACTCCTCACCCAGCTTCCCCTCAAGGCCCTTCACCATCCTCATGGCCTCCTTTGGTCACTCAACTCAATGTCTTTTTTGTGTTGTGGCACCCAAAACTGCCCCCAGCACTCGAGGTGAGGCTGCCCCAGAGCAGAGCAGATCAGAGCAATCCCCTCCTTTCCCTGGCTGGCCATGCTGTCCCTGATGCTCCCCAGGACATGGCAGCCCTCCTGGCAACCAGGACACTGCTGGCTCATATTCAACTTTCTAGTGACCAGGACCCCCAGGTCCCTTTCCATGCAGTTTGAACTCCTTTAAAATAAAGAGAGCCACTCCTTTAAGAAATTTGAAAAGTAACATTACATTTATTCACTAATCAGAAAAAATTGTAGATCATGCTAGATTGAAAAACTTGCCTGAGAGCAGCTGTCAGAGTGGTCAGATGCAAATTTTCAACTCATTTTTTTCCCCTTCCCAAGAGACTGAGAAAAGGGAAAGTAAATGAATATAAATTATGTGTTCAGTTGAAAACAAATGGCTTAACTGTGGACAGAGTACCAGTCAAAAAAACTCATGCTTTTTCCACACCCTAAAGCTTCAAAGAAAAGTATGCAGCTTTCACCTCTGTATATGTAGATGAAGTTGAAAATGTGGGAAGTGGAATGAAAATAGTCTATCGTGTCCCAGGATGTTTAATGTCAATACAGCCATTGGAATTTTTATTGAAATGTTTTTGGCTTTTTCTGGTTTTAGTCCATTTGTTGTTAACAAGTATATTTTGTGATCTATACTTTTAAAGACAGCCAAAAGAATGGAAAGACAAAGAATGTAAATGCGTTTGAGATGCTTATGATTATGGCTTGTGATGGGTAGAGAAGACTATATACAATCACTTTGTTCAAACATGGAGAAACCACAGCATAGAGACTTCAGTGATTTTGTGCAGGTATTTTGAGGAATGTATGAGACTGAATAGCTCATAGTCCCAACTCTACAGTCTGTTCCAGTGAAGCTCCAGTCCAGCTTCAGGAATGAGGCAAAAGAGCTCAATTTAATTGAGCAGCTGAATGACTTTCTATTTGAAAAAGGATTTTGCCAGCATCAGTCTCTTTGATCCAATCCAAACAGTTTCCATGTACCTGAGGACTCTCTCTTATGTAATAGGACTACTGATGGTTGTACTGCAAGGTACCTCTGGCTGCTTTATATTTTTCCTTGAAATACAGGAATCTGAGCAGTTTGAACACTTCACAAACACAAAATGAACAAGGTCTTAATTTCCCCAGTCACAGATGCTGCATTGCTTGTACGCTGATAGAAAGCATCCATCCTTTTCCCACATGGGAAAAGATATCAGGCAGGCATGAAGGATCCTCCCCAAAGTCTATTGTACCAAATATGCATCACAAAATTCTAAATTTTGTGTCTCCCTGCTGCTGCTTAGTATTTGGACTGTGTTTGTGCTGGGGATGTCACCTTGTGAGGTCTGAAGGGCTTGTGCTCAGTGTTACACCTGCAGCCATTGTGGGCTTGCAGAATGCTGCAGACTTGTACACATAAGTCACAATGAGCCACAGACAGCAAAGCTTAGCACAAGCCAGTGGTTGCTGTTTTCTCATGCAGAGCCCCGAGAGAGTCTGGGCACAGAATAAGTAATTGACAGAGTGCTTTGCTGATCTTAATACTAGTCCTTTCCCATGGGTAACCTTGCCTTTTTAGAGGTAGTACCTGAATTCTGTCTGAAAATTTCCATGGGGCTGGTTTCTGGTGTGGTAACACTTAAAATGGTACATGAGAGCAAAGTTCTGGTTTTTTTATTTCCTGACATCTCTCTGTGGGAGTTACTATGAATGCTGCTCATTATACTAAACTAAATTTTCCTGCCCCTGCTGAAACTCTTTGGTAGGTTTTGTCTAATATGTTGTGAATACTTCCTTTACCCTCACATCTTTTCAGGTTTCCACTTTATACCGCTCTTTCTTTACTGTCTTGTTGGGCTTGCTAACCTTTTTCATCCTCAAGGTAACCTAGATAGAAAGAATGATTTCTGGCTTTGAGCCTCAAGAAAACAATTTATGAACTTTTCTGCATGAATATGAGGAAGCATATGAAACCCTTTATGGGCTAGATCTTGACAGACAGTATTATTTTTCAGGAAGAAATGAGTGTGTTCACTACCATAATGTGCTGCTGTCTCTGCCCCAAATTCTGTTTTTATTTATTTTCTCCTTAGCAGAACAGAACAATAATAAAACATTCATTTTACTTTTGTTTTGTTTTGTTTTGTTATTTGAAATATTTTCTAGCCTAACTCCAAAGAGCATGCTGCAAAAAGAGATAAGGTCTTTGTAGAACAGTACCTGCTGATCCTCTGTGGGGCAGCCTTATCTATCCTGAATCTGCTAGATCTCTTGGCAGTGCTACCTTACTCCTGCCAGGTGAGAAGTGGGCTGTTTGCAATTACACTTGATTTATTTCTTGGCCTAAGACTTTTACTTTCTTGGTTAAGCTTGACACAGAGATTAATTTTTTAAGAAAAAACTGAGTCACAGTTGAATTTTGCAGTCAAAAGCATTGAAGGGGTTGCCCCTGACTGAGCCATGGCCACAGAGGAGATGGGAGCAGGGCACCTGGGGACACACCTGCTGCCTCTCTACTGGAAAGGGAAATGGGTGTAGTGGAAGATGTCCTTGCACAGACACAGCAGTGTCTGTGTTGGTGCCTTGCAGCCCATCCACCTGAGCTGGCTCTTCATTTGTGCAGAACTGCTGGCTCAGTCTTCAAAAGGCCAAAGAGGGATTACTGTGAACTCCTTTTTGTTTTCACAGGAGTGGAAATGTTTGGAGTGATAAAAGATAAAAGACATCTTCCCACAGAGAGATCATGCAGAGTCACACACACATCTGCACCCACCCCCTTCTCAGAATCAGAGGGTCACTGGATGGGTCAGGTTGTGTTGGGTTGGGAAGGACCACAGTGGGTTATCCGGTCCAACCTCCCTGCTCAAACAGGGTCAAAACAGAGCACATGGCACAGGATTGTGTCCAGAGAGTTTCTGGATTTCCCCAGAGAGAGAGACTCCACACCTCTCTGCACAGCCTGTTCCTGTGGTTGGTTACTCTCACAAGTAAAGTCTTTGAAGTATTCCATAAGGTTCTGAGCACTAATGACCCAGATGCCACTAAATTCCTGTTAGGTTATGCAAAATTCATGTCCTTGCACAAATGGATTAAGCTACTTGGCCTAGCTAAGTTCCAGGAATCATGGTGTTATCATTATACAAGATGAAAACCATGAAGAAAATGGGTGGGAAAAGGATTTTTTGCACATTTTTGTGCAAAAACAGATATGTAGAGAAAAAATTCTGTTGAAAGCTGTTCCACTTTTTATCCACAATGGAATGAATCAGATAAGTTGCACCTAATTTTTTTTACAACAAAGATAGTAATTAAATTTTTGTATCAGATGACACCATATTACACTGAGGAAAACTTTTCTTCCAGTACCAAGCAATGATTTCATTAGAATTTCATTTTAATGGAGAATATGCTAGCTCATTATGAAGTATTTTCTTCCATGGTTTGTGTATTCTAAAAACACTCTTGCTCTAGAAAGTTTCTTTTCAGATTCAGGCGAGCTTTTTGAAAAGCTTTGTGTGAAGATGCTCTCTCTTATTTCTTTAATCTGTCCCAATTTGTGTGATCTAGATAGCAGTCTCTACTGTGGAGGCCACAGTGTGCAGTGGGATTTCTTATAGTCAAATACCTGGAGTCATGTACAGTTATGCTAAATGTAGAAAAGAAAGATAAAGCAAATTTTTTTTAGTTTTGCTGTTGTTTTTTATTATTTTGTTTCCAGAAAATGATAAATAGTTACTGTAGGGGTAAAAAAACCAGGCACAACAGAATATGAATTTTGTTAGCAACGGAAAAGGACCCAGGAGACTTTGGGATGTTTCTTTGAGCAGAGGATGCAATTGCATTAAGGCATGACTTCCTCAGCTGACAATGATGTGAAGATAGCAGGTACGTGAGGAAAAGCAGAGCTGAATACCCTAAAACTTACCTTGAACTGAACTTGTACTGCTTCTACTTCTTAACCAAGGTGGTTATGATATTTATTGACTCTGCATATTAAATTAATCTCTATGAATTTCAGTTATCCTTCATACTATGCTACAATTTGGCCTCAAATTCATAGATTGAATTTGTTGTTTTGTCTGTACATTTGTCTATATATTTCTTTCATTCCCAGGAACTTTGCAGGTCAATGCAGCAACTGTAGGATACTTGTAAGTAAATAAAAAACCAATACAATGCACCAGCTGTTAAGGATCTTTAACAGCTGGTGGGGCCAAAGTGTGATCAGGAAAAGTAACTGACTTAGTTTAGGGTAGTGGGGTAGGGAGAACATGAGTATTTAGCCTGAATTATATGTCTACATGTATTTTATGATGTATCTCTCTATCTCTCTGTCTCTCCATCTCTCTATCTTGCAAAGCTTTGTCTGGCTCAGGGTATTGATCAGAGTAATGAAACAACTATCCTTTAGCCATTCTTCAAATAAAACACTGGTTGTAGTTGAGCAGGGATGACTTTGATTCACAATTGTGTTAGAAAATTACATAGCTTTCGGTATGTTACACTTACATGTTCCTGATCTCTTTCATTGGCTTAATTTAAGAGCTGCTGAATTTCCTGACTGATATATTTCTATCATAGTTTGAGTCCTTCTTCTTTAGGCAGCTTTTATCCACATCATTTGTCTATTCCTTTCCACTTCCTCTGTGAAGGTTTAAAGAAAAAAGCCCAAACAAACATGAGGAAGAAAACTGTCACTGCCATGGCCTTTCTAGCTTTACTGAGAGCAGTAGGTATTACTGTTACCAAAGGGAAAGGGTGATCATCTACAAATCCTACGAGTCTCAAGGAGGAACCTGTGGTAGAGTGAATATGTGTCCTCCTTTGGAGACAGACATGCCCTGCCTCTGCTGCCCTGACACAGGATCAGCTCACAGGATCTGTGTGCAAAAGCACCTGTTAATCCCTTTGGTGTGAGGGAGGGCTGTTCTGTGCCTGAAACAAAATAAAATTGGTTCAAGGGAAATGAAGGGGAAAACTGGAAGAATTAGCTCAATTGAAGAGTTTTAAATGAGCCCTAGGACATTGCCACTTCTTTTGTTTACACAGAATAAGAGGTTGTTGTTTGGAGAGCTGTGCTGTTCACCTCTGAAGGATCTGGTCTCATGACCTAGAAGATGAAATGTCTGTGGTTTGCTTGGATCTTAAGACTCTTGCTTCCTGCCTCTGATTTTCTGGCAGCTGAAGGTAGAGGGGAGTAAAACTTTCTGAAGAAGGCTATTCTCTTCAAGAGAGAAACTTGTAATTATTTCTGATAAAAGGATTTTAAAAGCATTCATTGTACAACCACTGCAGTGGTTCTGAGTCTTAAGACAGAAGTTACTCTCTGGTATTCCTTACAAACTTCTGGCTCCTTTCAGGTGTGGGCTTTTTTTTGTTGTTGTTTGTTGTTTTTTTTGTTTTGTTTTGTTTTTTGTTTTGTTTTGTTTTGATTTGATTTGTTTGTTTTCATTTGTTTGTTTTGTTTTTGCTTTTTTTTTGGTTTTTTTTGTGTTTGGCTTATTTAAGAAACTTCAAACAGTGTGGTGTCTCTGAGGAGGAAAGGGAAGGAGCCAGAATTTCTTTGCTCACAGGCCAGTCCTTTATTTTGAAATAGTAGTGTATAAATACAGGAAAAGGGCTTCAAAAGTTTCTGCCTTCAGAAAAAGCTGGTTGTGGACAAAGGAACAGTCTTCCCTGAGACAAATATTGCTGAGGAGTAATAATTAGCATCATGCCTATCAAGCTGAAACTGGTGCTGGGCTTCCATATCTAGAATAAAAATTCTACTACTATCTAGTCAATACAGACTGGGTATATCTAACATAATTTTGGTGTTGTTTAATTCTTGTTGAAAAAATATTCTCTTTGAGGACAAGATAGAGAATGAGTTATATTTTACTCTGCAGATGAAATACTTAATTTTTTCTAAGAGAAAATATTTGTTTCTGTAGAAAGAATAGACATTACTTTTCTTTTCTTGTTGTGAAGTACCTGTAGAGCAAGGAGAAACCAGACTGCTGGGCACAGATCACATTCCATACAAGGGGAAATTAGGCACTAGGGAAAAGAAAAGAAAAGAAAAAGAAAAATTTGTTTATCTTTCTTTCTTTTGAAAAGAAAGATAAACAAATAAAAAAACCAACATGCCTTTTGGACAAAAAATTAGGTGTTGCCCAGTTGTAAGTGTTCATCATTAGCATAATCACAGTGATCTTTAAAATGAGTCTCTAATATTTTTCCATCACATCTCCAATTCACTATTTTTTTGTCATGAGATAATTCCTTGGGAATGACCAATGTTTGCACAGCTATACTGATAATATAATTTTTTATTTGGATTTTCCTGGGATAATACAGTATCTTGACCAGAACCATTAATAACCAATTTAACAGTATTAGTGTCATAATTTTGGGTCACTGCAGAAGTAAAATAATTAAAGAGCAATTATGAGACAAAATAAATTTAACATCTTCTTCAGCACCCCATTTTAGGATTTATTCTAATTAAAATAATAGAGATATTAAACATGTGAGGGTAAATCTCCAATTTGGATACTACTGTCTTTACTCTTTAAAAGTGAGTGAAGATTTTTCGGATTTATGCCAATGTCACTGAAAGCTGAGCCTGGCTTTGACTGAGTCTTCTTATTTGTCAAGACATAACTTACTGGTAGAGAGATGAAAGAAGATGGTTATTTTTTTCTGATGTCCTCCAGAAGAGTGATTTTACTCTGATTACAACATTTCCCCCAAAGTTCACAATGCTTTGTGAGTTGAAAAGGTGTTTCAAATTCCTGGTAATTCACAATTGTGTATCTGGGAGCTGGGGTCCTCAGGATTCCCAGATCTGTCTTCCCTGGAAGCGATTTATGTTGTCCAAGTAGAATATTTAGCATTCATACATTAAAGTTAAGAGGTCTAAGAAACGTGAATAAAGGTATATCATAAATGACAAAGAGAAATAAAATCTTGCATGGGCAATAATTAAAAATATAAATTATTGCTTCACAATGTTAAAAAAAATAAGCTAAGCCTTTTCATTTTTTAGTTTAAAACAGCAAAAAAGTAGCTTTTTCCCTGCAGACTCAGAGATTTCACTTCAACTATCTTGTACAACACTTGGTGCATTGTAGCTTTTTACTGGAGAGCATATAGAATTCCTCTTGAAAGAGTTTCAACAAGTCATTTCCTTAGTTGTTCTCTGAAGTATTCTTTACATCCATGAAGATTATTGTGAACCACAAGACTAACATTTTAATATTTGACCATTACTGTACTCCTGAGACAAAATGCCATAGCAACAAGGAGAATGGCAGTAAGGTCATGTGCTCAAACCGTGCTGGGCTGTGGGCTGCTGTAGTGTACCAATATTCATTACTAGATCTTACTATTGTTTACCTCTGGCATGTGTAGTTCCCTGAGGCCTTGAAACTGAAAAAACCCTGCTTTTGGCAAGTGGCAGTCTAGTCACTTCACACCTAAGATGTGGTGTTAATAAAGGACTAGCAATTTTTTATAAAACTTTATGCAAATGATTCAAATTAGATTTATTTAAAATTATGAAGGAGAGCAATGAAGTTTTAACAAGCAGCTATGCTGTGCATTATCTGTCCAGAAAGCAGATGTAATGATGCATTATAAATGCTGAGAAAATTTAATCAATGTAGAAAAAATATAATGAAATGGTTGTTTAAACACTGCAAAGCTAATGTTATAGTAATTAGTTCCCATTGAGCAAGACATGGTGCATATTATCTTGACTGTGTTTGATTAGTGATCCTGCGTATGACATCTTGTCTTTTCTTAACTCTACTTCAACATAATTTAAATTTTTTTTTAATCCTAACCTCAGTTAAAAATACAAAAACAAGCATGACATTGAATTCAGTTGTTCCTTTCCTTTTCTAACACAATCTGCATGAAAGTCTGCTCTGATTTACTGTATGTAATATATATATTACAGGCTATATATGAGAAGGCTGCTTGAACACTTTTTGCAAGAACACTTGTGCTTGCAGAAAACATGGTTCTGTGGAGGTTGTGGGGGATTTTTTTTCTCCTGAAAATAATACCAGCAATATTACTTGTAATGATGGCCATATTTTTCAAAATGTCCTTGTAGATGAATTGGAATATACTGAAGTTTAGCTGTGTGTTTTTTCTAAGATTTCTTTTAGATGAGTAAGACATGGATTTCACCACTGGTTTGTCTCAGTTCTGACAGACAGTTTTGCCTCAGAGCCTGCAGGGACCCTTTTTCACTGATAGCTGTACATCAGTCCCTAAAATGAAACATATGGAAAATTCTAATCATCAGTTCTTTTACAAACATAAAGCTTGGATATAAATAAACAAGGGATTCTTATTAATCTTGTCTACTGATAATTATTTTTAGGAGCTGATTAGGGCTTTTGCATTAGGAACTGTCTTAAAGTCATAGAAATTATGAATTGTGGCTGATGTCTTTTAATCACTTTGGATCATAAATGATAGATGGCACTGAATTGTTTTTGAAACCTTCAGTCAACGAGACTTACTCAAGGTTTTAAGATGTGTTCAGCTCCTACTGAACACAGTAATGAAGGACTTATGAGAGTTGAATTAAAAACCATTAATGGAAAGTTTAGAATCCACTATCTCATAATACTGAAGAAAAGAACAGGAGGAGACTGTTTTGCAGATGTGGAGTAACAGCTATCTGTAGGGAAAACAGATGTTAAGAAAGACTAGACTCTAAAAAAAATTCTCCCAGTAAATATAAAGGATAATACAAAAGTACAAGTGGACTATATACCACTACATTGCAAACTCTGCATGCTCAGGTCTTCACAAACACCAGAAGAATAAAGATTTTTTTCTTACTTTCAAGAAGCATGCAAACCATGAATGTATCTGCCTTCTTTCTCTTACTGAACAAAAGTAGTTAATTGTTATGAAACGTGAATCTTGACTGTAATTTTAACTAATAATTTGTGTATAAGACCTATATTCACACTGTCAAGGTAAAGTCTGTTCATGGCTTTAGAGTCAATCAGATGAAAATTGTTGAAAAGAGAAAAGGTCTTCAGTGAAATATTCCAATTTTTACTTGTGTGAGTACTTGAAGGCTTTATAAACAGTAAAAGTTGTACTGTGGATTTTGGAGTCAGACCATTTCTAATTAATCTAGTCACACTTTTTTATCTTTTTGATTGATCACTCAGTTTTGTGGACCTGACATTATATATTTTTTGAATCTTAAGATACATAATAGTATATGTTTGTACATTGCATATATATTGCTCAGGGAAGCTGCCCATTCTTTTTGAATCTTTTGGATCATTTTGCAAAACTTTGATTCCACTCAATGAAATTAAGAACCCACTATTTCAGAAAGGAGTGGCCCACTGATCTCAGGTCTAGGTACCAGTTGGTACAATTATTGGTGTTGGCATAACCCTAGAAATGAAAAATGATTTGGGGCTAATTTGAGAAAGGAACAGGTGAAGCTGAAATAATTTAGGAGCAAGGAGAAAAGGAACAAGTGCCAGCTGCTTCAAGAATCATTGGCTTGTATCAGTGCAGCATATGGAAGGGCAAATCATAAATGCATGATTTCATCATCTCTGTGGTGAAGGCTTTGCCTTCAGAACAACAGTACACAATTTTTGTTGTGGTTTTTTTTGGTTAATAAAGAGGATTGGGTTATGGCTCCTCCAGGAGGATCCTGCAGAGTCAGAAAAGAAGCCAAGACATGGCTTTCCTCCAGAAATGCTTTTTATGTCGTGGAGAGTCTTAAATCAATAGCCTCAAAGCTAAACTGAGCTGACAGTGAATCCAACTAATATTCATTTAAAGAGAAAAAAAAAAAAACAAAACCCACCACACAAAAAAATCTGTATGCACTTACCTAAAAAATCTGTATACACTTACATAGTTAAAGGGTTTGGTTTTACTTGATTAGTTCTCATGTTCTGTTTAAAGCTTTTTCTAAAATCTGCAAGTTGCTTAATGCCTTCTATCTTTGTGAAAGTAAATATCATGTCACTGTGATGCATCCTGCTTTGTTCAGAGACTACACTTTGGACTCACATCTGTAATTGCAGCCATGACATGAAGGTGCAGGACAAACCTTATAGGCTGATTTATCCTTGTCAGAGGGGTAGCAATGCTCAGCACTGAAATCCAGGATATACGTGACTCTAAATAGAGCAATTTGTCAAGTATTTCATTGACACAAATTGAAATGAAACTGAGTTCTCAGACTCTAGAGGTCACTTTGCAACAGGAAGAATTCATTATCTGCGTATACACAGAGGAAAACTGTTTCACAATTGAAGTTGATTTGTGAGAGATAGATGTATACACATAAAACTTAAAACTCATAGGTCACACTTTCAAAGTAAACTAAAAGAGCCTACAGGCTCCACTATTCCCTGGCTAATAGCCCATCACTTCCTCTGAAAATAAAATAAAAGCAACTGTCATTGTAGTGAAGTCTATCGAGTGTTTCAGGCTCTTTTAGTTTATAGTAATATACAAATTACCTGCTTCAAATCTTAGATGAGGCAAATGCCTTCTCATGAATGTGAGTTAGAGTGCTGCACACATACATACATGATATCCCAACCTAAGAAGAATAGTTATTTTTAAGGTTAATGTATTTTATTTCACCAATGGCCTACTTTCAAAATTTATTAGAGATATGCTCCTCTCTTGAAGGTGTGCTTACATTCAAGCCTATTGCTTCAGAAGCCTGATTAAAATCTTTCCTGGGTTAAAGCACTGCTGTCTAGAAAGAAGAAATCTGCTATGCAGAAACAAGCTCCTCTTTAATTTGCACAGATACTGTTGGGAGGTGAAAAATATGTGAGAAAAGACAAGGAAAAAGAAGAAGTAATGATAAAATTAAGAGGGGATGAAATACACGTTTAAAGCTGCAGGGACATTTATCTTACGTGTGCAGTGTTTTATGGCAGGGGAGCAAAACACTGCTGGTAGGCTAAAATTGTTGGAATGGGTGTCTGATCAGCAGTAACATCAGGATGGTCCCAGTGGTGGAGATTTGCCAGAGGGGAGGAATACTGCTGTCTGTTGCAGAGTTTCAGCAGTACTCAGGCTCCCTATCTTCAAATGCTGCAATTGTCTCTGCTTTTACTGGTGAGGCCACTCTCTCTGGTTGGGCATGGCAGTACTTCACATCCACTTTGCACACGTGTGGAAGATCCCAGGCAAAGGAGGACTAGTACTCAGGATTTATTTTCCTGCAGTGCCACCTCTTAAAGGCCACTGAAATGAATGTGCAGGTTTGACTCTTATGGGGTGAAAGAGTTTGACTAAGAAATGAGTAATTTGAAAGCAATGAAAATTCAAGGTGGAAACATGTTTACTGTCTTCTCTATCTAGAAAATGTTTGGTTGAGGCATCAACTAGAGAGATAACTACAGATGTGTGGTATCCAGATACTTTAGACTAATTGAAAAATCTTAAAATATTAGGACCATCATTATCTTTTTCTATGCTTGGTTTCCCCCCCGCTTTATAATAAGTTTCAGAGATGGTAATATTTCAGTAGTACTTTGATAAATATTAGTCTAATGAAATTCTTGGAAGACTGAGAATGACTTCAGGAGGATCATTCACTGCTCTCAATAAGGGTATTTTCAAGATAAATTGTTTCCTCTCTTATGTTTTTATCTATCAGAACTTCACTGATATCAGGGACACCACTGCTTCAACTTTGCTGTTTGCCTGGATGGAGGGTGCCATGCTCTGGACATTGAGGAAAGTCCTCTGGAAAACAAGGCTGGCCCTGACTGATAACTTTTATTTCTTGTGAGTGCTCCACTAAACTGCAAGTATCTGTTGTGACTATTGCTTTATATTATCATCCATACAGCATATAACCTGTTATTGCAATTTATCTCAAAATTATTTCCCCACTAATTTTTTATTTGTAGAAAACCTGTTTAACTGAAGCCTTTCCTGTCAAAATCATGCTTTCTGATTGATGTTTGTCACTGGGAAGAAAGCTTCCTTTGAACACTCTTATCCTGCTCTGATCCTGCAGATGTCTCTTAATATGCTCCTAGTAGTTCTCATGAAGTTTTTGTGTTGTTTGTTCTGAAACACAGACAGAACAAAGCTCTGGTTTGCAAAGAGCAAGTTGTGCCAAAACCTGTAGGAGACAATGTTTGTTTTGGAAATGCAAATTATTCTGCTATGCAGTATTCAAGGAAACAAAAGTTAAACAGATATTGCCATGGGTAACTTGAAAAGAAAATAAAATTGTACTAAACTGACAGTAAATAGTTAAGGCTAAATTAATAGGCTAGAGATTTCTGGCGATAAAAATGACAACCGGAATTTGCTCAGCTTGGTTAGGAATATTTATTCTTGTAAATGCACTGTGATTTAACCTCTGAGTAAAGTAAACACCTGATGAAACAACAAACTTATTAATATTGAAATGCCTGATGATTTGTTACTAAAAATACTGAGAATGCAGTAAAGGACTTTTATGCAGTAGGAATATGAATTTCTTTTCAGTGAAAGTCTTAAATTATACTTACACAATTATGGAGTGTACAGCAAATTTCATCAAAGTGATTATTTGAATAAGAGCAAATTACATGATAGTTGCACACTGCTGTCTGTAGATAGCCTTGAAATTGCAAAGGACAGCTGAAGAAAAAGTAGACAACTTTGTTTTCTGAGAAAGAGAGAAGGTAGGAAACACTAAGGAGTTCACATATTCATTCTGACAAGCATTCTTCAAGATTTGGGATTGTGGTCTGCATTTTGGAGTGATCTAGATTAATCTGGAGACTATTTGAAAAAGACTTAATGATGCAGTTCAGAAGAAAGAGTGCTAGAGCAGCAAGTTTGATATAGACTAAGAGGCTAACCAATTTGTTAAATGGAAAAAAAATCAATTTGTTAAAAAATAGTGTCCATAAATTTCTATTCAATTTTGAATATTGCAACTAATTGCAACTAATGAAAAATATGCATCTAAAAAAACAGAAATAAAAATACTGTAACAACAGGCAAGAGAAGTTGTAAATCCAGCTAGTGAGAAATTTTTTCCTAATAACTGTTTGGAACTATTTGTCAGTACTGAGACATTACAAACCAGTCAAGTTCATTGGCTAAATTCTGCTTAAGGACATTTGGAGTAGTGTAGTCATGCACTTAGGGGAACATGGTGCTGTGATAAAACCCATTTTCTTGATTAATGTAATCAATACACCAATAACAATATATGATAGAGCTGTAATAATTATGGTTAAATATTATAGTCATTTTGGAATTCTGGATATATTTAATGCTTATTTAGAACAAAAAAGAAAAGTTATTGTTTGAACACTGTTTTGAATATTTAAAAATGAGACTTTTTTGTTACTGTGAAATTTCAGTTTGGAGGAGAAATACAAACAGTCATTGTATAAAGTCATTGAAGTCCATAACAATTACTGATGATGTTTTTCTTTCCCTAATGATAAAACATGAATATGTTTGTCACATTTAGAGCCCTAAATTGATGGATAAAATTAATATTATGACTGGATTGTAATTTCGCTGGTAGTTTGTAAATCAATCATTATTATCTGTTTGCTTTTATTGTAAGGAAAAGGGAAGACACCAAGTGGCCAAATATTTACTTTAGATTAGAAAAAGCCTTATTTATCAAAGATAAGTACATGTATAAATAAAATTCAGATGGAAAGATGTGAATAAAAGTTTTGATCTTACATTTTATGGGGAAGAGAAAAAACTGCAATGATGTGTCTTTGAGGAAGAGCTCAGCTTTACTGGAGGTATCCTGTTTCAGTGGAGAAATAAAATTTTCAGCTAAAACAATCAAAGCATTAACTAAGAGGGGAAATATGAATGACTATGAAACCTTATAGATTAGGGTTGTATAGAACACTCTTGAGGGAATAATTGTTTTAAAAAGGAAAAGAGCAGAAAAATATTTAAAATTTCCTGTATATAATAGACAGAGGATGGCAAAGTCCATTTATATATGAGGGTGCTAAAAAGATGATGCAGGGAAGAGACAAGTATTCATAACCATTTTTCTTCTGTATCTGAAAATAAATTAGCTGATGTGCCACTATCACATGAGGATGACATACTGCCTTCTCATCCACTAAGGAGGATACTAATTAATAATGTTTAAAGATAAACACTACAGACAGAAAGCCTGGATGATTTGCTACAGTCTAATGCCAGTGGTTAAGATGTCTTTCTTGCTAACATTAATATCTAATAAATGTGAAAGATTATAACACTTCTGAGAGGTATTTG
This sequence comes from Urocynchramus pylzowi, assembly GCA_013397555.1. NCBI lineage: Eukaryota > Metazoa > Chordata > Aves > Passeriformes > Fringillidae > Urocynchramus > Urocynchramus pylzowi. The sequence goes on along the minus strand of VZRH01007327.1, from coordinate 593,181 downwards.
ACAAGCATTGCGTGGGAAACTTGTTAAACTGTGCTCAGCCTTAGGCATTGTAATAGGAAGGCCTGATACTGGATTTGATTAAACACAACTGTAAAGCAATAAGTTTCACATTTTTCTATGGAAAACAGGTCTTCTTCCAGCAGATTATAACTTCGGTTGCTTAAAGTAACTTCATAAAAACTCTCTCAATGGCATTCCTTCAATGAGATTCCATTTTAAAAATGATACTAAAATAATATCAGTAAATCAAGTGAGTGTTAAATAAATTTGAAGTCAGATAGTGAATATCTCATAAAATTCCCTTCAGTTGTGATATTTCTAGTAGATTTTTTGTATTATGCCCTAGACAGATTAAGTGTTAGTGTTAGGTAGGATTTATTACCTAAAATTAAAAAAAAAAGATGGTAAAAAAATTGTTGACTGTAAGATGATAGAGACTGCAAGGAGAGTAAAAGTTGAATTTAATGACTTTACTTTGTATTATTTCAGTATATTTGATTTAAATATAGATAATTTCTGTATTCCAAAGGGAAAAAAAAAAAGGAATAAAGAACCAAACTGAACTTGTTTTGAAAAAAATCTGGATGTTGCAGACGACATGAACTCAGAAGAAACTATCAGTGAGTAATTCCATCCCTAAAACATCTGCACATGCTTTTCTGAAGTGAGTAATCTGAAGTGAGTGGGAGAAAATGGGAAGTGTATGTCTGGTTATGGAACACTGTGTATTGTACACAGTTCTGTAGTCCAGTTCTGAAAAAGGAATTAAGGAATAAGGAACAATAGAACAAAATTCCATTGGAATATGGAATGTAAAGTGCATTAATGTGATAGCCTTTACCTCAATACATCTAGATCATCAAAGAAAGCAACACAATGAGAGAGAACAGCAGCTTCCTGAGGAGGAAAGACAGAGTGCTTAACCCTCATGAGACAGACCAGAAGGAAGAGCAAATGTCTGGAACCAAAAGTCAGACAAATTCAAGTAGGAAGGGGAATTTGTGTCTTCTTAGAGGGACGGGGATGAATCACTTGGAGAAGCTGTCAAAGGAAGTGGTGTTTCTTTTCTAATACTCCCCATCCTGCTGTTCTTGGCTTTAGACTGAAAGACTATTTAGAAAATATGCTTTAGTTGGACACTGTTTAGACTTTAACATCCCTGATTTTAAACTTCTTACAAGGTCAGCTAGGTAAAATTTAATTGTCTCTCATTCAAAGGGAGTGAGCTGTATGTTGAAACAATCTTTATCTGCATTGATACCCAAAACAGAAAGAATACCTCATGCTGTTAACTCCTCTGCTCCTACAAAAATAACAGAGGACAATACATCAATACCTCAAAAATCAGGAGAATTGGGTGTAGTAGTTACTTGAGGTTCTTAAAAAATGTAGTCCTCTTTCATCATTACTTAGTATTGTTTGAAATCTTGTGAGGAGCCAGGAGCACACAGGCTAAAAGCCAGCCTGAGGGCCAAGCTATAAAATGTATATATTAATCTCTGAACATTGCTTTCTATTCCTTCTGCCTGACTGTAGTTTAAGGTCTTAAGCAAATAATAAGTGCTAAAATATTTTGGACAATTTCTTCTTTCTATTCTGCTTCATGTAACACTAAAGCACAAAAATTTGTATAGTGGTGAATGACTCATACTTTACCCAGAGTTAACTTAATCAGCAGTGACTAAATAATGAAGATGCTGCACATTGGTTTCAGTAAAAGCAGAGATTTCAAAATTACCTTCCCATTTCCTATTAAAAAAGGAGTAAAGAAAATTGCTCTCCTACTTTGACTAAAATGGTCAAATGCTAAACAAGAATTTGCATTTTTTTGTATTTTTTATCTTGAATTGTAAGAAAAAGCAGTTGTAATTTTCCTGAGTCATCTCATTTATTCCTATGCTAGCTACAACTTATTCAATATTACCAATGATAGGCAAGAAAATGAAATGCTCCTGTGAATTTTAAGTCATCAGTAATTCAATGTTCAGAGGGTCAATAATAGAATCTTATGTGTTTGGCAGACATAAACATAGCTAATCAGTTAATGCAAATTTCTTCATTGTTAACAATAATCTGTCTTGCAATCCTACTGTTTCGCAAATACCTTTTCCAAATCACTTCAAGAATGAAAGTAATTTTTTTTTTTTTTTTAACCTATGGAAGGTGTATGTTAAAAATGCACAGGAAATAATGGGGCACAGTACCAGTTTGAGTACAGACTTTTTTGGAGTTGATTCTTTTTGCTTGCTTACTTGGCAAGTTAAGAGCAATTTAGCAAATGTATTGAGTGGCACTGGTGTCAAGAGGTACTATGTTAGTGGTGTTGAGTATGTCAGCATTTAGTATGGTAGGTACACTTCAGGGTGTCTAAAATGTGTGCTTGCCTGACTGAAATGGTGGAAACCAAAAGAGAGCAGTGGGATTTGGACAGCTGGAAAGCAAATGACCTAGGTAACATGAGCAGGGCTTCACAGTGGTTAGAGTCTTAATAATTCTACTTTTATCTTTTTATTTAATTACTGTAAATCTTGAGGAAGCTTTGGAATTATGTAGATGAAGAGTTGATTCGTTCTGACTGAGGTGCTAGTGGAAAAGAAGGCATACATTATTCTCTTTCTAAATGGAATCCTCATTTGTTTAATCACAGATTCACCAAGAACAAGAAAAGGAGAAGCAGGAATGACCTCTGGACATCATTGTGCTCAGAAAGCAGATTTCTTACGCTTTGGTAGCAGGTTTGTACCACAAACTTTCAAATTTAGGGTGTTTTCCAAGCCTTTCTTTTGCATCTCTGTCATGAACTGACCCCATTTTTATCTTGGGGACTGTTACTCCACAGATGTTGAATGGGTACTACTGATCTTATGTCTGTTGTCTATGTCACTCTGTAATAGATTAATAGATTACCTGCCATGGAACTCACAAGGCAATGCTTTCACTAATAAATAGCAAATTGCGTGTAATGCAGTTGGAAATTTGTTTAAATTCAAACAACAAAAAAAAATTATGTTCTCAGAGGAAAAGACCTTATGAGAGGAAGCCATTTGAGGCTCTTTCGAGATGTATGGAGATATTGCTCCAGTAACACTGTGGAGGCTTGAACCCAAATTGTGGTGCAGACTCAGAGATGCAAAGACTTGCTAAATAAATCAGAGGCTGGATTTATCTGCTCAGTCTTGGAATTCATGATTTTACACAGCTCTCCTTCTAACATCCATTTCCAATCTCTGGAATGATTGATTTGTCTTTGTTCTGGTCCCAGCAGGATTTTTCATGGAGGAAGCATATTTCCCAATAGTAAACACAGCTTCAGGCATATATAAAATGAAGCACCTGTCTCTGAAGAACATGAGAGAAGTTCCATCACTACTACAGGATAAAAAGAAAACAATCAGCCCAAATAAAAAGCCCATGTTACAAGTCCACACAAAAATGTGCATTCCTATTCTAAAATGATTGCTGTGTCCCACCATACCACACCAATGAGGACGACATTAAGTAAAATGTTAGCATGTACATTAGATGCCCCTTGTAGAAGAAAATCCAGTAGGAATATTGAATGGTTTTTTGAAACAGTATCAAGCCAACAGCTGGTTGCAATCATAGTTATGGCTTTGTGTATTGTGGAGCTGTGGCTCACCAAAGTGGCCCACAGCTTGCTGACATTTTGGGTACTTCTTTTTTTCAGAGGCCCTGTTTTTTTGGCGTAGCACAAAGCAGAATTCTGCATTCAGACTGTAACTTCTGGTTTAGGGAGTTACAAATGGAAAGCTGTGTGTTGAACATGAGAGCAATAAAACACCTTCTTTCTTTTTCTCATCTTTCTTCTAATGTTCATATGAATATTTTTTAATTCCTCTTTTTGATTGAAGAGAATTTGTGCTAAGGAGGTGTGGAGTGATTCCTCATATCATTGCTTCTAATTCAACCCAAAAACTCAAAGAACTTTGAAAAAAAATTAGTTTAAAATTGATGTCCTGTTACTGTTAATACATGGTAGTAGGTATGAAAAGGTGAGGAAAACGGGTGAAATAGAAATGCATGGTTCTTTCAAAGGCTGCAGGGTAGAGAGGTGATCAAATGCACTGTGGAGCCAAGTGGTGCAATGGCATGTGAAGGGGGAAGCTGCTTATAGAAGAATGAGAGGAGTCATAGGCAACACCAGCCTTTGCTGCAGTTGCTGATGTGTGTCTGTCAAAGTGATTTCCTTTAGGTGTGCCATGAGACTGCCATGATGCAGAGCAGTACGCAAGGGCAAGTGACACAAAGAATTTTTAGGCTGCACCATTTTCCAGACCACATAAGGAGTTGAAAAGCTGAAAATTAATAAGCAGCAGGGAGGACTTCAAATGGCTGCTTTAATTAAGAAGAGCCCATGTACAGAGAGTATGTAGCTAAAAAATTTGTTTTGTGCAGGAGCTGTATGTCCCTCGCTGCAGAATCCTGACAGGCTGTGCAGTGAGGTTGGCTAAGGGAAGGAAGGAAACCTCATGCAGGAATCACTGCAATAGAGATGTGGTTATTTCAGCCTTTGCCATGGGGACCTAGATTACATTTTTCACAGATGATTGGCACCTGCTCCCTGTGCTTGACAGAGACCTTTAAATTGCAGGAAGATCCTTGAACTCTGCTTTCAACATGAGGCTCTATAGAACACTAAGTACTTTCTGAAATAAGGTTTCAGTTGTCTTATATTGAGCATTCACACAAAATGGAACATTTTGACCTTGTTATTTCAGTAAAAGGAGAAATGCAGCACCAGTCACCTCACAGTACTGGGATGTTTTAGAGATGTGCTGAATATTGTTTGAAAACTATTTGACAGCCTAAAAAGATCTGGACAATAAATGCACATATGTTGAACTGTGTTTCATTGTAAATTTGTACCTGTTATGTAGAGCATCTGTGCCTGCATTTGAGCATTTAGGATACCCACACAAAATCATCTAAAAGTAATCCCTTCTTTTAAAACACTTATTTTATAAACAGATAAATCAGGATTTTGCTGTAAAAGATTTTGCTCTTAATAGACTATAAAATCAGATATTCTCATATAGACTGCTGACTCTTCTAATTGCCTTGTTTAAATCAAGCATTGTTTTGCAACTAGAATATTTTTTTTGAAGGGGAGATTCACAGAGGTGGTATTAACAAGGACTAGTTCAACTAAAAATATACAATACAGCTTAATTAATGTGTAAAGCTCACAGAGAAAATCACTCCTTCTAACTGCAGTATCATTAAGATTAGAGGCTGAAAAATCTTCCTTCCTGAAGGTTCTCAAGATAAAAATAAATCCGCGAGCTTTACGTCTTTCATTTTTCATCTTTATTTCCATTCAGTTTTACTGATTGAGCACAAACTGTAGGAACCCCAAGTGTGTGCACACAAATGAAAAAATAAAGTACCTTTTTTTATAAGCCTCAGAAGCTTCAGAGGGACTGTATTACTTTCACTCAGCAAAAACTACTTTAAAAAAAAGAAGATAAAACCATATTTGATAGCTGCTGAAAGAGGGAATAATCCAGATACAGACATTATGGCACAACATGCCATGCAGTTTCAATCTGCTACACTTTAGTAGCACATCAGTCACAATGAGCCTATTGTGAAAGGTTTTCTCCTATTTTTATAATTTCTAGGAGACCCCTAGAGACATTGGGAAATATGTATATTTTTGTGTGAGGGAGCGTGAACAAACTGCCTTTGCTATAATCTGAACAGTTGTTGATTGATAATTCTTATATGGATCCTAAAATGGAGATTTCCCAGCTGTGCTTGATGAGACTTATCATCTCATCTAACACCTATAGCTCCTGAAAGACTGTTCCAAATCTCATCAGACCGGAAACATGAGATGGGTGGACTGGGCGATGCAAGTGCACACTCCACAGAGCCCTCATTCAGGCATTGTGTGTCAGCATTTGCCAGCAGACAGCATTTGGAGTCAAATCAGAGACAAGCAATGACAGATTTAGCATCTTGCTGCGATTGTGAAGGCAGCCCAGGGCACATGCACAGACGTGGAGTATGAGGAGCATGCCGACGAGCTGCCAGTGCCTCTCTGCTCTAAACAGCACCTGTGCTGCCAAATGGTGGTGCCACTCCATGGCCAGCTCCTTCCACGCTGCCTCCAATTTATGAAGCCAGTTCCCAGGACCTGATCCCTCTTTCTCTGCGTGGAACAATCAAAAATTAGGATGCTAGATCCCCCTTTCATGTGAGCAATTTGCTTGACCAAATGATGGTTTGATCAAGTAGGATCTCTGTTCAGTAAATAAATGCCATGTTGTTCAAGCACTGGGATGAACAGCACTCTCTGTTGTGTGGATCAGCCTCCAGAGTCTGACTTACCTAGAGATTCAGGAAAAAGGTTACTCTAGCCTTATCTCTCTGCTGCTCTGAATTGCCCTCAATCAAATCTTGCCAGTGATACAGGATTGAGAAGTTGTTCACGCCCCTCAAGTGCAAAGACCCACATTTTCTCATGTCACATTTTTCTGAGATCAAGTCAAACTCACTTACAAACATCAGATTCTTTTCTCCTCATCTTGCCAAAACTTGCTTCTTCTTAATATCCTGCATAAACGTGAGGTTAATTTCCATGGCCTGCTATTGTGTGAGGTGTTCTGCTATTTTGTTTATCCTTAGAGGTAATGAACAGAAAATGGCAGTGGGATTTTCTTCCATCTCCTACCCACACTGCTGTGGGACAGAATGCCCATAAGAAAAAAAAGCCCACCAAAATTATCCTTATGCCTCCTGAAGCTGTTGACACAGCCTGCCCAAGGCACTGTAAGTACAGCCTTCCCAGGCTGAAGTGTAACTCTGAATTTCAAATTGGCCTTTGCATATGGATTTACTGTGCACTAGCAGTCTATTAAGACTTCAAATCCACAAGTAGGCCTCCAGCAGCGAGTTAACCAAGCCCCCAAGCCTCCAATCACTTATAAAAACACCTCTGCTTCAAGAAAACTGTAAAGAGAAATACCCTATGCTAAATGTTGTGTGTGTGTTTTGTACTTTGCTGTCTCATAGTGGTATTAAGGGAAAAGTAAGTGGGAAACTGGGTTAGAAAATGCTAAAGTGGTGGTTGCCTGGGGATCTTGAAGTCAGCTCTTTTTGCAGTACACTCACGTCAGTTTTTGAGCACACTAATAGATAGGGTTTTTTAAAAAATTTATTTTGTTTCAGCATGGAAAAAAAGCAATTAGTATTTTGCTGTTATTCTCTGCTCAGAAAATGTGACTAGCTATTCTGTAGCTGAAATTAAATTTTAGAAATTACATGGGAAACTTCATCCTAAGCTTATATAGACAAAGTGTTAAGCAACAGGGAGAGCCCTACCATGAGAAGTCCTGGGTTACCTTAATGAATAATATCATTATCATTATCATTATCAATATCATTATCGATACTGTGAATTATTTTACTAATAACGTTGAGAAAGTGACAGAAATTTTTAGATCTTATTTGCTTTTTTTTTCCTTTAGAACCTCATATATTAATTTTATTCTTGATCATAATATAGGAAAAAAGGTTAATATTGCAAAACAAAGGATTGGTATTTCGTGGCTTAAAAGAAAATCTGAAAACTATTACCATGTCTGAAAACTGTTATCACAATGTTATCTGAAGTTCTACAGTACTGCCCTGATGTATGAAGGAAGGTGAGCCTGGAGTGTCTGCTGAGCTCAGTAGTGACTTCATCTGCAGGGAGGCTACTCCTCACAATGTCAAACCTACCACCTGCTCTAGTCCAGGCACTTCTCCTGCAGCAGTGCAGCTCTAGGGGCAAAATCTGATTATTGATTATGTAACAGTGGCCACTGCAACAAGGTTTTTGTGGGAACTGTACTCTTGCAGTTCGGCCTTTATTTTTGGTGCCTTTTCTTGTCTTTACACCCTGAATGCCAGCTATTTTGGCCTCTCAGATCTCCCAGGTAGTCTGGTCAGTGTGCTCCAGAGGCCATTAATTTCTTCAGGTTCAAGGCAGTGCCCCAGACAAGCAGAAGAAAAAAATCAATCGGCACCTAAAACAGATGCATTTTTTCCTGTAAATAAATGATCAGCAAAATTACTATATCTTATTTTACATTAAATTTATGTGTGCAGACACATAAATTACATACACGTGTATGTATTTGTGTTAACGAGCTACATTAGATTGGTGAAATAAACTGCTGAATTTCATTGAAATTAAAACACATAGAATTATTCTGAGATTGCCCTGTCCTTCCTGCCTAGCTTTGGACAAGGCCATAAGTTCTAACAACCAACAAATTTTGCCAACAAACAACCAAATCATGTTAGCTTTCATTATTTTCCCCCTCTACTAATCTTTCCACAGGGTCTGCAGAGCCCCACTATTCTACTTTTATTACCAAGTACAAATAGCTGTGGAGCAGTGTGTAACATCTTTGCCAGAACAGTCTCACAGGGAGATTGTGTGGGTAGGTGAAACATTTTTTGAGATATTTTCTGATGGTTGTGTTCTGCCAGCTGGCTCATCTCTAAAACTATTTTCAACATATTTTTCAATCCAAGGTTCATTATTTTTAATTGTCAAAAAAGGTCATGTGTGTCGCATGACAAGACCATACTTACTGTCATGAAAGAGCCACTCTCCTAGTATGAGTCACATTAAGGTACTTGTCTGAAATATTTTTCCAAAAAGGGGAAAAAAAATAAAAGACATTTTATGGCAAATGGTACCTCTGAACACCCAGAACACATCTGTGATGAGCTGGTCCCATTTGCCTTTCCAAGTAGACAAGGTCCTTGTTTATGGCATTTTCTATTCAAACATCTGGTGTTTTGGAGACATTTTTGGAGAAAAATAGCCTTCTTCTCTTGTGCCAGAGACCACAAGGAGTTTCTCTCTCAGAAAAAGCTGTCACCCAGGTTGTTCTGCACAAGTGGGAAGTAAAGGGAGACAACTTTTGCCATTATGGCATAAAGCCAAGTGCGCCAAAATATGGTACTGTGATCCCTGGGTGAATCACAGAACTGCTTCTGCCCTGGCTCTGAAACTCTGCTGTAGAACTTGAAAGAAATTTCTTTATAAATCCTTACTTACTCCTTTGCCTTCACCACTAACAATATTCTTCCTGAAGCAGGTTCGCGTTTAAAGAAACCTGTGAGTACTTTATAGGAGACCATTTCACAGGTGCAGGTGTGCAGTGTCCCTTGTGTGGCATCTGAATGTCCTTTACTAACTAGAATCATGTTTTAATGCATTATCTAACAGGCAGCAAATAGCATTTGCTCCCACGAGGCTGTTACATTCAGCCAGCTCGTGTGTAATGAGCAAGGTGGCCATTAGCTTAGGATTCTGCTCATTGCTCTGCACTGATGAATACAAACTGCCTGTGGTCCTCAAGAACGTTGCAAGTATTTGGGAATTGAATGTTGTTTACATAAAGAACTGTTGTAAAACCTAAAGATGACAATATATTAATTCAGTTTTTTTTTTTTTTTTACTAGTCGGGTCAGCCAGCTGGGGAAGTGAGTGGGAAGAGATGAAATGAAGAAAAGGATAGGGCAAGCAGGAACAAAAACTATGCTTCTTTTGTGCTGATGGTTTTTATGAGTATTGCTGTCCAAACTTGTCTTTGTTCAGCTTTAACTCTCTGTTGCTTTTATAGTCATGGAAGACAAAACTAGATCTTAAATCAAGAAAACATCCTATTTTATAATGGTTCATAAGACTAGGTTTATGTACAACTTTTTCAAAAGAGCTGAAATGTATTCTTACAGAGAAATAAATGTCTAAGTTGTGCTCTCTAATTCATGGATCTTAAGCACTTGCTGAGCTGTTTTCACTAATTTCATAGCCAGTCATTGGCCCAAGTTATGTAGCAAAATCACTAAAGTTACCTAGGTCAATATGGTTGATTGCACTCATCCTTTTCTGTGAGCAAACCAGTATTAAATGCAAAGGAAGGCAGAAATAAAATGGACAAGAAAAAGAATTTCACACTTTGCTTAATAAAGTTGTATAAGAGAATCCATTAGTTCCTATATTTCAAAACCAGAAGACCATGTTCTTAACCTTGAAAGTTTTGGTGTCAATGTCACTTTCAGCATTCAAAGTGACTTTCTTAGCCATGAGCTGCTGCAGAGCAGCTTTATATCATACTTGTATGAGAAGCTGCCCTTTATTTATGCAAGATGAGGCAGGAAAATTTTTGCAGACTGCCTGGCTTTTGGATGCTGCCTATTAGAAAGAGAAATTTTCACAATTTTTTCAAGGTTTAACACTAAAATTCAGTGTGGACATGAAGAAGTTGGTTAGTAAATCTTGAATTTCCTTTTCCTTTACCTGAGGCCAAATCACAGACCTCTTCAGACAGATGTGTGTTTGTGTGCGTGTGTACATGCAGAGGAGAAATTGAATCCCTCACTTGTTGCTGTCCTGTTCTTTTTGATTCTGTCTATGATTTTTGTGAGGAAGCAAATCTAAAAGTGATTTGAAATGGATAACGTTTCACTGTTTGGACTCAAGACAGCTGTGAAGAGTTTAAAATTACGTCTTGTCTTTATGAGTATATTAAAGCCAAGAAATCCCAACTATCAGACTTCCAGCTGCATTTTGTCCTGACTCTTAAACAGGTTACCTTCTTGCCTTCTTGACATGGTTCACTATGGGCATGTTATGAAGGAAACCTGGAGACTGCCACATGCTGCAGTCTGCCTCCTCACTCTGCCACGCCTGCTGGGGAGTCTGCACTATTCACATTTGCAACTCACAGTTATTATTGCAGAAATGTCCTTTAAAAAGATGTCACGTGTAGTAGTGAAAATAGCAATAGTGTAATAGTAAAAGTGAATTTTGGAACATATCCAGCCATCCTGCACAGAACAGATGCATTCTAAGCAAGAAGAATTTAAAGAAAACCCTGGAGAGAATGGTTTTAATTTTTATAACTGTATAAATATATATTTTCAGTGAATGTGGTGGCATGTCTCTATACATATTCTTATGTGCGTATATGCTTGTTATATATGTGTGTGTATATATATATATATACACACACACACACATGTATAAATATATATAAGTATATATATATAAGTATGGGTCTATATTCATGTGAATATTTGAGAAAGAACAAAGGTGTAGATATTAAATTAGGCAAAAAGTGGTCAAAGACCACTGTTCAGACATTGTTTGCAATTTCACATTTTGGCTGTTTGTCATTAACCTTGCTAATTAGTTTATGTCTCTCAAATTTTAGATGATGCTTCAGGGATTATCATGGGAAAATAATATGGAGTGGTCAGGAACTAGATTTAGTTGATCCATGTAGTCTAAAAGATTATGCAACAAAATATTCTTATTAAGAAGAGTGTTCTGGTAACTTGAGAGAGACCTCACACCAATGATGTTGTTACGCCTGTGCAAAATGAGAAATTTTAAATGCTAGGTTAAAGAAAAAATTCAAGGAAAAGGAAAGAGAAAGGAACAGCTTGGTTGAATGCTTTTCCAATTTTCCTTATCTCCTCTGAGCAATAGTGGAGCTATTGCTTTGGTTTTATGTACCACTTTATAAAATACAAAGACCGTTTCAGACATTGGCTTTGCTGGTTGAGGACTTCATTCCTGTAGTGCCTGTCCAGCACAGACATTAGTTTTATCTAAGTGTTTCCACAGCCAATTACATTTCTTAGTTCAAATGTGTAGAAGATGCTTTTCCACCACAGTTTTGACATCATTAATATCGGCTGCACCTGAGGAGTCACCTTGAAGTAAATTTTGGGAATTTATTTACAATGATATTAATTCACAGAGTAGCAGGAATAGGAATAACATGCTAAGGAGGGGATGTTACCAGATATCTAGAGGGTAACTTCAGATGGATGAGTGATCATCACCTATGAGATAAGAGCCCAAAAAGTGGTAAATCAACACCTTGTCCATTAAATATTTTAGCTAAGTACTTACAGGTAGTAGAAAAGCCTGTTCACATCACCCATTTCACAATTTCTGAAATGTAAAACTAGATCCCACAGGCCAAAAAAAGGCACACTTCCTCATGGTATCTGGATGACTGCTGTAGAGAAAGTGAATTAAATGAAGATCCACATTTTCTGTTAGTCCTGCACTAGAAAGATTAAATTTCTCAGTGCTGCTGACTTAGATCTGTTAGCTTGTTTATGATGGAGGCTGTGGCAACTGTCAATGGAGACCTCACTGGTAATATAAATTAGCCCTGGGTCAAAGTAAAGCTTTATACTGTTATAGTAGTGTTAGCATTGACATATGAACAAATGTATTCAGGTTTGGATCTTTGGCTGGATGAGTTTTTTGCCTTGTAGGTAATTATGAAAATTTTAAAAATTCCCTTATGAATAGTTTAAAAATATTTAAAGCAGTCAGGAAAATGTGAGTGCTTTCAGAACTCCCATTTAAAAAGTTATCCATAAGACTTACAGCTCAAACAGCATCAAAGTCTTCTAATCTTGATGCTATTTTTATTCACTATTAGTATAATTAGTTACGTGAATCTGACTAAAGGTATCACTTCAGTCAGGGAAAGAGAAAAACTAATTAAAAGCATTTTCAAATAGCCTTTTGCAGACAATATTGCAGTGAGCAAGACAAAACAATCGGGGGAGGCAGTGGGAGCAATTTTAGGTATCTTGCAGATTGATGAAGTGCTTCAATTTTTATTCCTTAATATATGCCAGTATTAAGCCAGTGGGGCAAACAATCAGCATTTACTTAATATAGACATAAAGGAAAAGGAAAAAGAATGAAAAGATCAAATTGCAGCCAGAGCTAGAAGGTACAGTCAAAAACCTTGTTAATTTAGATTGCTCTGAGGTGGCTCACCATCTTCAAAATTATTTTTTGAGGAGGAGACAAAGGACAATGCAATGCCTTTTGAAGTCAGAGTCCCTTTTTTCTTCTGGTAATAAAGTCTGACAGACTGTCTTTGATCTTTGAAACAATCTACAAACTTGTATAGCTTTGATCGCTAGCATAATGGATGTGGTGTTATTTTCTGTGTGTGTTGAAAGTGGGTCTTAACCAGCCTAGTTAGTACAGGTGCTAATTGAGATACAAAGAAACTTTACCCTGAGCACAGAAGTGAGGTCTTTCTAGCAGGAGACACACCTGCACTTATATCCTGTCACTTCAGAGGGAAAGCATGCAGCAGAGAATCACAGACCACAGCACTCTGTAGTCCTGCTTCCCCTTGTCATATACTTGTGGTTTTACAGGATTAACACAAGTAGGTTATGTTTATGTCTCTCAGTTTGTATAAGCTTTATCTCGCTGTGTCATATTTCTGGAGAGCCTACTGGTGCTTGCCAGCAGACACTCTATTAGCACAGTAACACGATGACAGAATTCCCTTTCTCTTGGTGGAGTGCCGCAGTGAGCACTGCCAGGAAGACACAGGAAACGTGCCTGGGGAGGGCTGCCTCTCTGTGCTGGGCTCTCTTATTTTGTTGAAATAGGAAAACCCTTATTTTGTTAAAGAAATAAAACCCAGATTTAGGCCTGACATTGAAATTTGATGAACTGTTTCTGAAATAATGGGGGGGGGAAGTATGTAATTTCATGGCATGTCCTTGGAACAAACAGGCTCAAAGGTCCTGCAATGGGTTCACATAAGTGGAGCTGCTTTAATTATTAGCCACAGATTATGTTCATTTAGAAGGCAAAATTTTTCTCTGTCTTATTTATGATGGAATTTTAAATGCATGGCTCTTCCCTGAAAGCACAAAGTGGAGGAAGGGTGGAGAAGGATTTTCTGCCCTTGGCAGTGGACGTCTTACATGTCTGCATATGCAAATAGCCCATTTTTTTCTGATGGGTGGTGCTTTTATACAGAGATAAACAAGAGCAAATGGGATGGCAAAAAGTTTATGGGATTAAGGCTGTATGACAGGTATTATCAAAATATTTTTGAACCATCATATTTTGAGAAGGTTAACTGAGATCATGACACTAAAATAATTTGCTTGGGAATATGTTAGGTTCATTTTTAAAGAAACCACACACTGGAGTTAAGGACTTACTGTAGGCTTTTGTTTTTAAATTAATCCATCCAGTGTGATGAGTCTAAGCAGAAATAGATGTAGCTGGAAAGTACACAAAAGGAATATAAACTGAAGTTTCAGAAGAGTCTTGACCCCATATGCTAGGATATCAAGACTTAGTCTGCTATTCTGCCAACTCCTCTTGTTTTTGGAGACTGTCATACCACAGGGTGTTTTGAACCCTGCTGGTACAAAGATCTGCTGTGGAGCACCCCGTCATCCAGTTCAGTCTTGACAATCATAAACAGGCCCAGATATGTAAGTTTTTAGTTAAGCCACCAATACCAAGTGAAGAAAGAATGCTTTTATAATTTTCTGAGCTTTTGGTCTAACTGAAATATTTCAGACTAGTGTTCTCTGAAAACTGGCTTCTTTTGTACATATGTGGAATCAGGTATCAGTGAAGCCTAAACTGAAATCCTCTGTGTTGAACTCAATTCTTTACTCACCTTCTCCAACAAAGGGATCCCAAGTTCAGGCATCAGACAGGAACGCCATACTAGAGAGGAGGTGCTGGAGAGGAGCAGACACAATTCCATCTTCAGAACTTTAACAATGTTCTGTTTGTCCATCTGGACAGCAACAAAATCTGTCTTGCCTTGGGTTGGCATAGGATCATTTTAGTCGTGACCATCACATTTTTATGCTGTTAATTCTTGCCCTGGTTACTCCTATATGGAGGCTTTATAGTTTCATGTTTCTAACTTTTTTTAAATTAGTTTGTGAGGCCATTTTAAGGCCTGAGGAATTTAGGAGTGAGAGAAAAAAATTATCCATATAATGATGGTCAGTATATTTATCGTTCATTAAAACGTCAATATTCTTACAATTTTAAGGAAGCTGAATTTCACCTGAGGGAAAAGGAGTACCTCCACTACTTTAGCCCTCACATGCCTAAGCTGTCTGTATTTGATCCTGAATCATTGGGCATGTACCTATTGTACAAGCAGGAGTAATGACAGAGCTCTGAAGGACAATTCATGTAGGAGCTATAGATCTCAAAATCAATAGAGTGCTGCAGAAAATAATGGAAACCATAAATGTCATGATAAGGAAAGACATTAATGTCAACTTGTGGGCAGAAGACTGACTGAAATCATGTGAAACTGAGGTGACAGGACAGTGAAGGAGCAGTGGTACTTTATTTATCTTGCCACAGAAGTCTTATTTTATTACAGTGTCTTGAATAAGGGATATATCCAAAATCATACAAGGGGCTTTTTGTGTTATATAAAATGTATGAATTTATGAAATGGGGCAGAGTACCATCTTTTACTGCATTAGAACAGACTGAATAAAACATGGATATATGGCTGATGATAACAAAAGGTGCTCTGTTGTACACGGTGGGTTATTGCTGTTGAGAGGTTTCAAGTCTTTCTGTGCTGAATGCTCCCAGTACCATCCTGTGTTTTGCAAAGGAAGCTGTGGGTTCAGGAGCTGTAGTTTGTGCATGGTCCCAGCCAGAGCAGAGGTTGTGGGGTCATCTGCCTTTGTGGTGTGGCTGTTACCCCAGGAAAGAAGCACTCCAGGCCATTTCTGTGGCACCTGGACAGGCAGCTCAGGGTGCTGTGCTCTGAGGAGGGACCCTCAGAGAGCAAGGCAGTGAGATACTCTCTAGGAGGAAGTAAGGTCCTTTTCAGGACCTCATTAGCAAAGATGGAATAGTTAATTGTCTCCTGCCCGGACTTAAGTAGAGATTTCTAACTGTAACTGCCACCATCTGATATTAAAATGTATAGTATTTCTACTGGGATTCATCTTGAAACAGTAATTCTATTCTACCCCACAAAATTCTGTATCCTGGACATCAGCCAGATTTTTGACTCTTTCTGGATTTTGAGATGTGCCTGAATTCTGTCAAAGACTGTGTTGTTGGACTAGATCCCTGTGTTAGAACAAATTCTGTTTTTAATTTGCTATAGAAGAATATTAGGCAAGGTTTCAGTAAGGGAAAAAAAAAAACCCTGCAAAAAAATCCAAAGCAGAACAGAAATGAAATCAGGATATTTTTTTGTCAGGAGGCCTGTGTTCTCCAGTAAGTCTAACTGTTTGCTTATTAGAAAGTATGTGGGTTTTACTTAAAGATTTACCAGGAGATTCTCTTTGCTGTCTTGTTGGGTGGTACACATTTAAGTAGTTGAGTATAAAAAAAAAAAGCACCAGAGAGAAGATTTTCAGTTATAATGTAAGCTTTGAATCAGTGGTATCAGAGACAAAACTGGATTAATATAAATCCTTCAAGGGATAAAACACATTTACAGATTAACCCTGACCTCTGCTTAAAAACTCCCAAATTCTCTTTTCTCTATTGATTTATCTAAACAGGGCTGCCTGGCTGCACACAATGAAATGCTTCCTGTGCAGGTCAGTTAGCAGGCACCTGGATGAGACTCAGGCTACTGTTAAAATCCCATTAGTTGCTGCTACAGGCATTTGCTGCATGTTTTCTACCAATATGAATATTGTATTTAGCAATGCAGAGTATATGGTATAAAAATTCTGACAGCCTAAATCTTGTGTTTGAAATGGATGGCTTTATTGACTGCTGCTGTCTCTGAGATAGGGAAAAGGGAAAATCCTGTTCTATTCTTTTGATTTAAAATGAGAGAGAACTATTTAGGGATGATTGATAGTTGAAAAGTGACTTACCAAGTGCTCCACAGGCTTATATTACTCTAGATAATAGGTTAAACAGGAGAGAGAGGCTTCTGAATTCAAAGGCACTAAACACCATTTTATTGCAAATGAGAAAAATCAGTGCAAGTATGACATGGACATGTTCATTTGTATTCTAGACCAAACTAAAAGATCATTCTATAAATTATTAATTCCAGTCTAGATGTGTGCCACCCTGAACTATTGTCTGTCATGCTACATTTCACAATTTTTCATGTCCTGAAAAGAGATATTTTGAGTCCATTCTAAAGCTGTTCCATGTCCACTCAGCCCAGAAATTTAATGTTGCCATGGAAAATCTGAAATTATATCAACCTGTTTACTACCGTATGTTGGGTTGCATCTGTCTTGTACCCAGTGGAGTTGTAATTGGGAAGGTCACCAGATTTTTTTAATGTCAGGAAATTTCTTGTGAATTGAGGATAAAATTATGTCTCTGTTGAATCAAAGAGCAAAAATTATTTTGCTTTTTGTGGAGCTAGCATTTTACTCGAACTTTTCCCCATGTCTATATTTAGGTTATGCTCCAAAGCACACACAGAACAGATGGGAAAATCATTCAACCTGCCTGTATCTCAAGTTTCCGATCTATACAACTAGGTGGATAATACACACCTCAGGTATTTTAATAGTTATTAATGTTAAAGCATTTGACAGCTTTGAATTGAGATATAATCAATAGGAAGTTTTCAGACATTGTATTATTAATAAAGCTTTATAAAAATACAGTTGTATTGTACCACTGACTATAAACATGTCTCTCAACTAGAATTTATCAAGTAAAAATTTTTGAGGGATGATTCCCAGTACACAGTGAAAGGTCTTGTTATTGAAATATATTGAGGACTACAACTGACTGCAAGAGTTGACTGCATAGCTGCAAGGCCCAGCTGTTTTTTTAAATGGCTGCAGCCAAGCAAGAGTTAGGACTGGAAGAAATCCAGTGAGCTGTGCAGTTTCCACTAAATGAGAGAACATTATAGCATTTTTTATTACTCTTAACCTTTCAATGTTATTTACTTAGAACTTTTGAGAATATGTCATTCCTACACATCTATAAAACACACAGTATTTTTATACTTTGAAATTTCTGTTGGCATTGAACAAGCAAGGTGTTTTGATACTACCTAAAGTGTTACCACTTTTATGAAATGAAAATCTGTAACATCCCCAAACCTCCAGACGGCTTAAATTGCCTTGGAAAAAAATCAGCAGGAAAGGCATATTAGATCATGACCCTGTTTTGAAAGACATACATCCTTGAAAGCAGACAGACATTAAACTGAAGTGACACTTGCTGTTAGTCTGTAGGCAGTTTCTCTGGGAGAAACTAAAATGCTGCTTGTTCTTGATGTCTTTAGTTACAGTCCAAAGATATGTCTATATGAATCAAAGTACTTTATTGCTTTAAAGGTGTTACAATTTTAGAGGTGTTGAGGTATAAGCTAGGTGTTTAAAAAGTATAGTAATTACGTTTCACCATAAATTATGTACAGATTATAGAACCTTTTTCATTTATTTGTTTTATGAATTAACTTTACAGTTGCGTAAAAGTAGCTTAATAAAATATTTGTTATTACAAATATTTTTCATGGATTGTTGAGACCATTCCTTGGACAGGCTTTCTGTCTGTCTTGTATGGTAAAGAAGGATGCAAAATGTTTTATGTGGAAATTAATAGGCACAAAATGAGAGTGCAGGATTTCCATATTGGAAGGAAAAATCCACTTTCTGGCAATCAGGCATATCCATCAGTGCATTTTAAAGCACTGTTGGATGTCTTGGGTGTTTGAAAAGTCACAGAGCCAAGAGGGACACAAATCCCTTCAGAAGAAAGGCTGCTGTTTGTTAAAACCAGAAGGTTATTGCTATTACAGCCATAAGAATTGTGTCAGCATTGCTGACTAATAAAAGCCTTGGGTCAGCCTCCACAGTGGTAGGATGAGTGTAAGCTCACCACACCTGTCTTGTTCTCCAGAACTTTATGAAAATAGTAGCAGCAAAAATGGTGCTAAAAACTAAGTCACTGTGATTTACAGGTTCCTTTCACTGTATGAAACACTAACTTTTATTCTGCTTTTTCATACTTTAAAAATTATGGAGGATGCATTTATTAATCTTGAAATGACAGGGAGAAAGCATAACCATGAGGAATGTTTTTTTGGAAATGGATGAAATTGTATTTTGGAACCTTTTTAGAGAATTGTTATTTTTTTTTTTAGGTTATCAAAAATAAGTCAATGGAAAACAGAGACAGTGTCTTTGGCAATTTGTCTTGTCCATAAAAGACTAAACATTATGAAGTATTTATACCAGAACTGCTGTAAGGAAAGTTTGAATATATGTGTCTTACTCTAAACTAAATAAAAAATATTAATTTTAACTAGTGAACACAAAAAAGAATAATTTGGGTTGAAAATTGGAAAAGGATTGATTTTATAGGGAAAGTCAAATTTCTGGAAAATAGTAGGAGAAGTGTTTGTTTTTCACTAAGCCCCTCTCTTTAGTAGACTTGCAGACATCTGTAACATCTTCTGAGGCAGAACACAAATGTAATTGTATGTCTTCTTAATGAGTTACAAACACAATGGAACTCTAAATGGATATGGCAAGTAAATTTTATTTCTTCTCAATTTTTGTGGATTTAATGAGGGTTTTATGGTTTTTTATCACACACTAATGTGGATATCAACAGACAGCTAACATTCAAATTTGTAATTGCCACAGAGGATAGTAGGAGTCCATAAATAAAGTAACAATGACCATTTGATTAAGTTTGTTTGTTTGGGTTTTGAAACGTTTTTTTAGTGATTTCTTTGTTAAAATTTCCCTCTAAACTGTATGTGCTGCAAATCTCAAAAATTAATTTTTATTAATTGCTTACATAAAAGTATTACTTTCACCACAATGCTTCAAATACTCAGTAACATTTAAGTATCTGAATTATTTTGTTTCTCTGTAAGTAAAAATAGAGTTTGGGTGTTTGAGTGAATACATTCTAAACTATGTAAATGTAAGCAATTTATTCGATACATTTCTCTACCAATGTTACAGTTTCCTTTAAAATGGTTTTCAAATTCATGCTTGTATTCATATATTTACATGTGTTTATCTGCATATTATTTCAGAACTATGAAAAATCATCCTGAAACAGCTGTTTCTCATTACAGTGCTGCAACTGGCACTTTGGAAAATACAAATACTTCACAGTTGTTCTGTTGCCATCTAGGACTTGTCTCAGGAACAATAAAGTAAATATGTTTTCCAAGGAAATAGAAAGGCTGTTCCATAAAGTATGCTAGTATTTCAGCAGAAGCTTCCTTTCTGTTTTTTTCAGTTGCATATGATGCCAGGGAACATAACACACTATTTTAGAACAGTTTTTATTTTGCTATCATGTAGCTTGAATTGGTTATGACCAGCTGTGTGCCTTAGTCTTGGATATTCATGCACAGTGGTTTTGACTGACAGCCAGGAGTCCTCTGTAGTTTCCAGTGTTAAAAAGCTGTGATAAATAAATGACACAAGATAGTCTATAAAATAATATTCTTATTGCATTTGAAATGCCTGCATTCTGCTTGCCTAAACAGTGTGATGTACTAATAGGACTGCAGCACTTCATACCAATTCAGTAGTCAGAGAGGGATCTAAAAAAAAATGAATCAAACATTAATTTACATTTTTAAAATTAGTTTTCCTGGTTGTATTTGATCAAAACGAGGTACTTTAACTTTTCCTGTAATGAACATTCATTGCTGAATGTCAGCATTTGTGTTTCTGTTGTACTTGGCTTCCGTAAGTCTTAGTGTGAGCTTGTGAATAAAAATATCAAGCAGAATTTAGGTTTACTGCAGAATGTGAAGCTTAAATATGTTATCAGTAACCGGCTCCACAGAAGAAATTTGAAGTTTTAAAAGTTCCATTGGTTGAGTCAGGCATCAAAACTAGTTACATCTGTGCTTTTGATTAAAGGCAATTATCCTCAGAGGAGGATGTGGCTGCCTAAAGTTCAGATTTTAAATAGGCAGCCATATGAAAATTAAATACTCTAAATGTTTCAATGAGGATTTTTGAAAAAAAAAACCCCCAAACCTAAACCCCCAAGTATTTAAAGAAATTGAGGAGTGAGAACTTTCTAAGCAAGAAAAAATAGCACTCGGATAAATTGTTAAAATATCTTAAAATATTGGTGACATGTCATCCTTAACAGTGAATTCAGGGAAAAAACATATTTAGGAGCTCTCTTCATATTATAATTCTTCTACCTTTTTATTTCTCTAGTTTCTTGTTCAATTTCTGGCCATCATTAAGATTCACTGCTCATTAATTATTAGTATAAGTCTCTAAAAATATGGCACATATAAGGAAGTGTTTAGGTGAACTTACTATTACTTTATCACCTACATTAGCTAAGGTGGTTTGTTTTTTTTAACCTTTAAATTATCAAGAAGAAGGCAATTTATGATGTCTGATTTATGAAACAGCAAAATGGTGTTAATTCCTGCTTTCAGCAAAAGTAACTTTTACTAAGACCCAAAGGAACATGAATATTGTATAGCATACTTTTCAAAAATTACTTAAAAAACACACTTTAAGCCCTCAAATCTTTTAGGAAATTTTCAAAGTTCTACTGATTGTAAGTAATTTCTCAGCTGATAAAATCAAAGAGTGTTTTAAGTAGCTCAGCCCTGAAGGTATTTATCTAAATTATGGTATTGAAAAATGTCATAGATGGTTCAATCTAATCAAAGGCACATTTTAACCTACAGTCTTGTCTGCAACATTGACCAGCACTGGCTGCTTATGAAGAGGACAGAAGATCATGCACTGGAATATGGAGCTTGAGCACCAGACAGGGATCGGTATGAGATATTTTCTCATCCAAAGGAATGTAATTCTCTGTTTAATCTTTATTAAAATATGTGCATAACTCCCTCTTGAGTCTGGTGTACATTTATTTTCTTAAATGTGCAATTGCTTTCATTGATGAGACAATTTTATTTCCATCAGCATGAGAAGCATAGTAAAGGTGGCATTTATATGCTTCAGGGGGCAACTTTACTAAAACCAAACTGACATCAAAGTAATTGTGTTTCAGTATTGTCAAAAGTCCTTTGCCTAATTTGAAGGCCCAACATAATTGTGCTCAATTTTTCTCTATTTCCCCATTGTCAAACTCTGCAGTACCATGCTCAGTTGTACTGCACAGTGCTGACATCATCTCTCACAGCACGGGCAAGCACCAATCTCCATGAGCCAGCCTGTATTCAAGGTCATGCCAATTTGCACCATAAAATATTCCTACCACTGCTTCTCATTTGGTGAGGAAGAAAAACATTTAAACTGTTAGAAAACTGGGACTGGATAGTCTCTTTTAGTTCTCGTGTTCCTTTTTGACTCTCACATATTTTTAACTGATCATTTACAGATTTTCTGGTTGGTAGACATTCATTCTGGTGTTGGGTGTTTATCTAATGTTGTACTTCTTTTCATCAGTCATTCTTTTATAGGTATATCTCTTCCAACAGGATAAATCTGCCGGTTGAGGTTTGATTTTTTTGTTTTGGCATTGATCCTGCTGTGGAGATGCTGTTTAGGAAGA
The DNA here is from genome assembly GCA_013397555.1 of Urocynchramus pylzowi. Taxonomy (NCBI): domain Eukaryota; kingdom Metazoa; phylum Chordata; class Aves; order Passeriformes; family Fringillidae; genus Urocynchramus; species Urocynchramus pylzowi. The sequence goes on along the minus strand of VZRH01007327.1, from coordinate 570,845 downwards.
CATCTCACTGAGTCTGGTAACTGATCTGCAGTTTTAGTGACCACAATCTTGTTCCTCAAAGTGGAAGTAGACACTGAAATTGGCAATACAAGGTAATGTGGATTATAGATTTTCACTGACCTGTGAAAACCTTTCACCAGCAGAGTGTGCTGGTCAGGAGGGCCAGTGAGCCCAGAAAACCAATGGTCTCCTGGGCTTCATCCAAAGCAGGGTGATCAGCAGGGCGAGGGAGGGGATTTTGCCCCTCTGCTGTGCTCTGGTGAGACCCCACCTGGAGTGTTGCATCCAGCTCTGGCGTCCCCAGCACAGGAAGGACAGGGAACTGTTGGAAAAAGTCCAGAGGAGGGACACCAAGGTGATCTGAAGGCTGGAGCACCACTGCTATGGAGACAGGCTGAGAGATCTGCAGATGTTCAGCAATCTGAAAGGTGATGTACTGAAAAATGTTGCAATCTTTTGGTACATTAGGGGGACTTAAAAGGAAGAGGGAGAGGCACTTTATTAAAGACATGTAGTGATAGGACAAAGGGGAAAGATTTATTTAACTGAAAGAAGATATTTGGATAAGATGAATGGAAGAAATTCTTTACTGTGGGGGTGGTGAGGAACAGGAACAGTTTTCCCAGAGAAACTGTGCATTTCTCATCCCTGAAAATGTTCAAGGCCTGGTTGAATTGGACCCTGGGAAACCTGAACCTGGTGGGTGGCATCTCATTGCCTGTAGTGGAGAGGTTGGAGCTGGATGATCTTCCCTTTCCAAACCAGGTCTTTCTATGATTCTGTGAGTGTCAAAAATAAAGCAAAAAATTTGAAAAATTGTATATAAAAAAATCTAATTCTGAAGCTAATTTAATAAATTGGGCAAGTATTCACTTGCTGCTGGAAAATTAACTCTGCACTGTACTGTCTTTTTATTTCCAGTGAACATAAAAGAGTATGATACCCTACAGGTGCACACCTCTCTTCGTCCTTGGAGGCAAGAGATAATTCCTTCCCTCTAAGTATACTTGTGCTGCTGAACCTTTGGATGCCCTTTGCCTGGCTGGTGGATAATGTTTAAAATGTATGCAGTGCCCAGAAGGTTTCTTTGTAGCATACTTAATACTGAACAACATGAGTTGAAGGAAAGGGTTGGGCTGAAAAGTTGAGGGGAAGCCATCAAAGATCTGTAGGTTGTCATCCAGTTTTTTCTTTCTGCCTGTTTCCACTGAGCTCTGTTCTCATATAGAAAAAGAACTAGTTGTTTCCAACTAAAGAAATTGAACCATGTGAAACTTCATGGAGCTGAGCTTCCTGACAAATTGTACCTATCTCACCAATGCTCTCATGCAGTTTTAAGAAGTCCATTGCTGTTAAAGGAGGACTTTTTAAAACTTAAGGGAGGAGGAAACCAACTCAAAGATTTGTTCATCTTCTCCTTTCTCCTCCTTTTAAGCAGTAGTATTTTATTTCCTAGGTTTTGCAAAAATGTGTGAGGAATATACCTTTCAGGTAAAATGTTTTTCCATTTTCAGGAAGGCTCAGGTGGGAGTAAAAGGGGAGATTTAAACACAATGGACCCATGTTAGTAACACTGCACAGGTGCTAAGAGTGTGGTAGTACATTTTGAGAAACATGAAACAAATTTTAAAGTTAGTTTACAAAAAAAACCCAAACCAAATAAGTATGCAAATTATATTTCTCGCAAGTTATCTGGAAGAAAGAATTTTAACTGTGTTCAATAAAGAAATAAATTTTCACTGTGGGAATTGAACAATATTTTCAAAAATATTTGAAAGCTGTCCATCTTCCTCCAACATAATTGGGTTGGAGGAATAAGGTAATTCTTTAACTAAGCAATAAGGTATTCTTTAACTTGCATTGTGTTCTAGGCTGGATTTATAGCAACCTAAAGAACTTAAGCCAGATACAGATGCATAAAAAGTAACTTATTTTAACTAGAATTATTTTTTGCAAACAGGTTTAGCTCAAAAAATATCCTCAGATAATTTCCCAACCAAGGCTACACCTAATTTTCTTGGACAGAAGGTATGTTGCTGAGATATCCTTTGATTTAAGCATCTGCTGTGTTTCTCACTTATTCTCTGAAGTATCATCTCTGGAAGATGATGCTCTTGGGTACTGCAGTCAGCTTTGGGAATGCAGATTTATAGATGCTATCATTTCTCTTATTCTCAGGAGTCTATGCCCCAGTGTATAACACCAGAGTGCTTATGCTGAGGAACCATATCTTGGGAAGGATCCATGTGTGTACTTTGTTACTTACCTCCATCCCAGGAGAGAATCTATGGTGTAACTCTCTGAGTTTTCAAATCTGGCTGCTTCTAACATGGTATAACCCTAAAAATTTGATAATGCATTTTTCTTGCTGGTTCTTTCCAGACCAGTAATGTTTTTTAGAACAACAAGTACAAGATTTTTTGCTAATCAGGAAAGGTATTGGTGGAATTTGCCATCCCTCTGGAGCAGACTGCTCTGGTGTGGGTTCTCCATGGTGTCACAAGTCCTGTCAGCAAACCTGCAGCAATGTGGGCTCTTCTCTCCATGGATCCACAGGTCCTGACAGAGGTTAGCTCCGTCATGGTCTTCCCACAGAATCACAGTGTTTCTTGGGAATTAATCTGCTCCAGTGTGGGGTCCTCCCTGGGCTGTAGGTGGATCTCTGCTCCCCTGGGACTCTCCATGGGACACAGGTGCCTCACCACTGTCTGCACCACGGGCTGCAGGGGAATCTCCGTGCTCAGAGCACCCCCTGCCCCTGCTTCTGACCTTGGTGCCTGCAGAGCTGTTCTTCTCACATATTCTTACTTCTCTCTTCTCTGGCTGCAATTACAGTAAGCAAAAGTTCTGTAAGCTTCCCCCCCATCTCCAGAGGTGCTGCCAACATTCCTGGTGGGCTCATACTTGGATAGTGCTGGGCCCATCTTGGAGCTGGCTGGCATTATTGGCTCTACTGGACATAGGGTAAGCTTCTTGCAGCTTCTTGCAGCTTCTCACACAAACTGCCCCTGTAGCCTCACCTGCTATCAAACTCTTACAAAACCCAGCATGAGAATTCAGCAAGTGTTAACCAGTGTGGCAGCAAAACTCAGGCCTGTAGTACTACACTGTAAAAGGAAAATCAAGTCTATTATTCGTACAGTAGAGGAGATGCCAAAATTCATACCCCACAAATCCTCTAATAATCACTTTTCAGCTCGTAAAAGCAAGAGAAAAGTGCAAAGTAATTGAACTATCACTCTCTGCCTTTAAATTGAAAGATTGTTATTGTATTACATAGTGGGGGGACAGCACCTTCCCCAAAGAATATTGAATCTTTTAGGCCCATTATGCCCTTCCAGTTCAATGGCATTTAATTCCTATTGCCATTTAACTGCTTATAAAATTGCCAGTCAAATTAACACATTGCCCTGAACTGCTGCCTTGGGATTTATGTCGGTTAAATCCCTCAAATGTCATGCAATTTTTGTTTTCTAGTTCAAACACAAGCTTTAAAAACCCTTTGGAGTAAAGCCCATCTCATCTGTCTCATACTCTCACAGTTCTATTTTGCTGAGACATAAAGTCACTAACTGAGAGTTCTGCCATAGATGTGTATGGAATGTACAGTGTGTGAGGAAGCAAGGAAACTGTGGAGCAAGTGTTTGATCCAACTGCTGGGAAACAGAACAGCAATGCTTGGTCTCATACTTTTGTTTAATTTTGGTAACAATTAAAATTTTATTCATGACTAAGACCTTTTATTAGACACAGTTAATCTAGAGGATGAACTCTTGACCCATTGTTTTTTAGAAGATTATTCAATTGACAGTAATTGCCGGAGAGACAATGAAGAGGTGGATGTTTCAGAATGCTTTCCTGAGCCTACTCTGGCCACTGCTGACATATAAAACAAAAATTGGGAAAACCCTGTGTCCCAGACTTTGTGCAAGTGCTTTGAAAACTTATAAAAATAATTTTGGATTAAAATTTCTTGGAGTTGCTCAGACTCTGTCTTTGGGAGTATGTTCTTAGACTTATTTTGAGCTGAATCTTTATGTTTTCTTCTAAAAGAAAATTTTTCTTTTTATGTGATATTAAAAATAATTTGTGGCAAATTTAGAGCTGGCCAGTTTGAATTAAGGTAAAGGGTTGTAGTCTGAATATTACAAAAATAATCAAACACTGTAAACCACAACTTTGTTGTAGACTTAATGATGAATGCTAAAAGAGATGTCAGATATGTTTTGCATTAAGTTCACAGACATCCTTTTGCAAAGAAAGACCTAAGGAAGTTGACAAACACTTGGTTTAGGAAACTTGGACCATTTCAGAACCTTGAGGATTCTGCTTTTAACACAAAATGGATATTAATTGTCCATTCTGTCTCATAGTAATAATTTCTGTTATTTGTTCTTGTAATTACATTTATATAAATATTACTACTATAAGAGAAATTTAATATTTTTCATTTTTTAAGCAAGAAGATTAAAGACTAGAAAAAATCAAGCAAAGCTGAAGAATGCACCCACCTTCAACTTTTAACCTCATCTTATATTCAATGTTTGAAATTTCCAGATTAATATGCTCTTTAATGGTAGCTGTGTATGTCTGCAACCAACACAGTTTCTAAAGGAAAAGGTAGGTCTAGGGTTAGTTGATGGGATTGTAAAGGTATTTTGTCCTTAAACTAAAGACTGGAATAACAAAATCTCCTTTTATCATTATTATTATTATCCTGCTCCAGCTGGGAGGGGCTTAATGCAGGCCTGCAAATTTGGAGGTGAATGTAACTTCAGCGTGGTTCACATGATCCTGCTTCTTGGGGGTGCTGCAGCACCATCAGACAGCTGATGCCATTCCTCCCACATCCTTTGTTCTGTCCAGCTGGTGTGGAAAACACATAGGAGGGCTTTTTTGATAATTATCTCAGAATTATCAAAAAAGCCTTTTTGGTGTGCTTTTCCAGAGCAATATTATTGCTCTGGAAAATAGGAGGTGGTCAATATTATATCCTGGATTTTCCTCCCAAATATCTTTTTATTTCCTGATGAATGACTAAGCTCTGATTAGTGAAGACTGTCTTAAGCTCTGTCTTTCAGGAGTCAGTGACTTTGATCTGAGATGTGTTGGGAATGTTGATGACTAAACAGTTTATGCAATATTCTCACTGACTGCCTGTAACACAAGTTGTGGTCAGGCATGTGGTTTTTTAATTTTTTTTTCCCTTTGTGTACTACTATAGCTGCTTTGTCAATAAAATGCTGAGATAGATAGCCCCCTGCTTTTTTTTTTTTTTTTTTTTTTAAAGTAATTTTATAAAACAGTGCAGATGAGATTCAAATAAAAACTTATACATTACTTAGACTGTTGTACTTTCTCTTCAAAAATATGTCTGCACTTTTCAGACTTCACACTGACATTTTGGTGGGTTCAGCTCAGATTACTTCAAAAGCAAAAAGGATTAGTTGAAGCTTAGTGCAGGGCCTTTCAGATGAGACCTTTAAAAAGTATCATCATTGCCCTGCCAGATGAGTGAAGTTCTTATAAAACTCTTTAATCATTATGTGTTAATGGCTCTACAATAACATCCAGATTCAAGCCGAAAAATTAATCATCTTGGGTGTGCTCCCCCTCAAGTTATTTTCCCTTTTAGACTATATATATACACACTACTTTTTAAGCTCAGTGACCTACCATTTACACTGGAGTTAGAATGGTGTTTACATGGTTGGGGAGAGAACATAGATTTCTGCTTAAATAAAGGTATTATCCTTATACTTTTCCTCAGTTTAAATTTCAGGATGCACATTCTTTCATGAAGTGTTTCCTTCGTGCCACAGAAAATTGCAAAAAACCAAGAACAAATTTGAAAAAAACATTTCCTGTGATTTTCTCTTTCCTTGGTGTGTTGTCTGGTGTGATATACTATTTTAATATAGAAAGGGTTATGGTGTGTTACTTCTGGACACTTCTGCAATTTCCTTCTGGGCCATTACCAAGTTTTTATCTCCTTTTATTTATACTTTGTGTTCTTGTTAATGTCTACTTAATCAAATGTTGATGTTGCTACTTCTGCTCCATTTATTTCATATCGTTGGATAAACACACAGGTTTCCACAAGTATTAATTTAATAAAGTTTCCTCACTTGCTTTGTGCACCCTGTAGTGACTTTATGATTTGGTTGGGTTTTTTCCTCTTTTCTGTCATGGAGGAAACTGTTCCTACTCTTTACACTTGGAAAATAAACAACCATCAAATAATATTTCTGCCGTCCTTTAAGGAATATTTTTAAAACCTGCTATTTTGAAAGTCAGACATGTCATGACTGGAGAGAACTGATATTTCTAAATGAGTTAGTCTTGATGTAAAATTCATGCTGACCTCAGAGGAAATGCTAAGGTTTGGTAGGGATTGAAGGATTATTCTCAGTGCAGTTTCTCTCCTCTGCACTGTTTGCCTGGCAGTACAGCAGTCATGCAATAGAGGAAGATGGGATGTTTGCCTAATAATTTGTCTATAAGAACAGTATTACAACACATGCAGAACACCTGTACATTTATAATCTTACTTGTGGTCCATAAACTATTCAATACTGGGAAGAAAAATTGCTTTGAGTGATAGTGATTAAAATTGGTATCACTGCCTTCGTCTGTAAGCTTTTCTGATGTTTAAACTTCCAACTTCCTTGAGCTAGGCAGAAAAAACACACGAGGAGATATTTTGATATTTAGCAAAATGCCTGCTTGGGATTAACTGACCTTTCCTATAAATCAGAATTTGAGTTGCCAGCTGGGCACTTTGTCAAATGCAGGGAGCAAGAAAATGAGTTTATGAGCTGTCTGAAGAAAAACATTACACATATATTTTTCTCACCCCAATGTTCTGCCTCTTCTGCTATAGTAATGCAAGAGATATTCAGGAAGATTAAACCAGAAAAATTGTTTGAGCTCCATCATCTCTTCAGCCTTTCACAGACAGCATGACAATTATGGAGAAGTCCTTATTAATGACTGTTAATTTCCAAAAGAATCTTCTCCTTGGCTGGCATAAAGGTGAAATTATAAATTAACATAGCATACTTGATAGTATTATGCCATGTTTTTACCTACATTTCTAGGCCAGCACAAGTGCTTGAAAATTGTTTTAACAGTTTATATTGATAAAATATATGCAGGTTAGTCTGTCTGATTCAAAACATTTCCCATAAAAGTTGATTCAACTTAGAACTGCTTAACAGCTGATTTGTTGAGCTGGTATATATAATAATGATTCTTTCATCCGTCAGAAAAAAATCAACTATCTTTACTGGGAATGTTCCTGTGCAAAACTGAGATAAGTGACAACCAAATCAGATTCAAGTTACAGGAATAGTGCTTTTTTATAGGACTGATGACATCCAGGCTTGAGGCAAGGAAGTCCCAATAAGTGCTATCACACTGCCACATGTAAAAACTTCACATTTAGCTGAGGGGGGAACTTAATCTTTCAGCTGCACAACATTACGTTTCTCTGGAACTGCTCCTATAAGGAGCTCTGCATGATGCAGTTTTAATGAATGTCTTCACAAACAGTGCCCATATGCAGAAGAGATTTATTTTTTCTGCAGGCTCAGCAAATCTGAGTTGGTTAGATCTATGCAAAACACAAAATGAAATGTAATGTTGAGAAAATGTGCTATATTTTCCACTAACTATATTCACTTAGGAAGCAGTGAGTCTTTTCTAATCTCAACGGGGTTACTCATGTTCTGCACATTGTCTGTACTTACTCAGGCAACAGTTTCAATCTGGGCTTCACTTCAAAGAAATGAAAAATTGCACATTCTACTCTGTTTTACCAGGGATAATGAGTGCAGGAAAGGCTCCTTCTTGAGCTTTATGAGGCAAAGAGTAGTGTTGTTCAATAAACTGGTGAGCGAAAGCCAGCATGATGCAGTTTTATCTTGATACCAATGAACTTATATTTGCATCTGCATGTAGCAATTAGGAGTTATCATCATCTCTGTGGAAGACTTTAAGTGTGCCTGAACACATGGCACACATCTCAGACTCCCTCACACAGAATCTCCATCATATTTTGCTGTATTGTGCATAGGTCCCAGCCCTCATTCTGGAGATGAGCCATTTCTTGCTGCCAGAATGTCTGTTGTTTTTCTCCAGCTTCACATGGCACTCTCAGGATAGCCAGATGTCCCCAGGTACCCAGTATATCTGTCCTTTGTAATATGGGCGTGTACAGCATGATAGAGAGCAGAATGCCACATGTTCCCCCAGAATCTGGGTATATCTAGGTCCTTTCCTGTGGCTGGCTGGGAACATGGAGCCTTTGGTCTGCATCATATTGTTGTCTGAATTACTTGAACTAGGCTGTTTCCTGTAAGGGTTAGCATACATTCTGCAAATGTCTGACCAAGTTTATTGTGTGTATATTAGGGTAAAATTCATGACATCAGCTTTTCTATTTTGGTTCTAAGACCTAGCTAAATCTTTAACTTTAACTGTTAATGATTTACCTGAGCTATTCCACTTTTCTCTGGTTTCAGGTATATTCACCTGTGACAGGAGGTGGATGCAGAAGTAGATATGTGGTAGATATGGACTGGGCTCCAAAAATCACTTGGCCCATTGAGAGTTTTTCTACAACAAGGAACTTCTCTGCTAGACCCTGTGCCCCACTATGTATGTGTAATCATGTGTATTAGAAGCCTCCAATGTGCTTTTTTGGATTAACTTTTCCATTAAGTAAGACTCAATGCTGTTTGTCAGCATAGGGTGGGATAATGGACCTGTGTGCATATTTACTCATCAAGGAAATACAGTCATAATATCATAGCTGGTAGCTTTAGGATTTGTTTTAAACCTTTAACCAACATTTTATTGAATGTTTCATTTATTTTGGACAAGTTGAGAGCAATGAACAGTCATGGTACTTTTCCAAATTGCAAACAACCTCAAAATTACCCATCTGGATTACCAGCTGAGTAGACCTCTGCAAGTTGCATCTCACCTACTGTCACACTAATGATTGTAATGATAGCTCTGTATGAAGTTAATATCCTCTTGCTTCACCCTTTTTATTGCTCTGGAAACTACTCAAGAATAATTAGATCTGTGTTAGCTATTTTGATCAAGAGCATTGAGCAGAGGGATATTATGGTTTAAAATGGGTCCAACTTATAGTAGGAAAGCGTGCAAGAAGCTGGATAAAATGACTCAGGGTGTGCTGAGCCAAGACCTAGAGAATTTAAACAAACTTTCCTGAAAAAGAAATAAGGGGCAAATGTGTATTAATACAAGATTTTGTAAATAACTGGCAGGAGGTGTTGTGCATATAATCTTCTGTGATGGAAGAATGTAACAGGGATGATCTGAGTTGACTTTTTGTAGCCCAGTGACACATAACAGCTTGTGACTTCACTCTGGACTTCAAACATGACTTTGCAGGTTACTTTTTTTTTTTTTTTTTTTAATCTTGGTAGATTATCCTTTACTTCTGTGAAGAAAACCTTAAAGGTATGAGTCAGATATTCAAGCTGAAAATTGTTCAAGACTGTGAGTAATCTGACATGTTGTCTGGAAAAGAAATGTGAGACTACCTGCTGTTTCTCCACTGCTCTGCTCTGCTAGCCCAGAGGCTGCCCTTTGACTGCAGTGTGTCACTTGAGTGCCCATCTGTTTTACATGTCCTGGTCTTCCTGCATGTGAGCCTGGGAAGTGTGGGAGAGGAAGCAGGAGATGTTTGGAAATTTTGTGCAGGGATAAAGGAGAATAAGCAAGACAATTTTGGTTTTGCTCAGCTTAGTGAAGTTTTTTTTCTGGTTCATAGCAGTATATAATTCAAATAAAGATTACAAGCCACAAAGAGTATTCTTTAGTACGTGCAATTTCAATTTATTACAAAATTCTCTTTTAGATGTATAGCCCATCATGGAAATTCTGCAACATCCTTTCCTCCAAATTCTTTTCTAAAAAATATTGTGAAAAAAGCATTGTTTCAGATTTGCAACATGTAAAGGAATTAAGCAGTAAGACAGGATGATGGTGCATTAACGGAGTATAAATGCATACCTGAAGAACTCCGTATATGTAAGGCTGAAGGCTAAGGGGCCTTTAATTGCCCAAAATGACTGTTAATGATCCATTAGGGTGTAACTAGATGCATACATAACTTCTGTATTGATAAGAATATAAATGATCACCATAATCTTTGGTAAAAGAAAAAAAATTATTATGTTGCAGTCATTGAGGCCAAGCTATTAATTCAAAGAGAGAATAAAGAAGCAATACCTCTGGAATGTTTCCACATGTTTTCTAAGTGTACTTTCAGTTTGCAATAAGCATAATATGGGCCTCGTTTTTCCAGTTTCTATTTTTCCATCTCTGTACTGATTTGTTCCACATGATCCTGTCTGTATTTCCATCCATCCATGGGAAGTGCCTGAAGCTGCAGCTATGTGCTTCTGTCTACCGTGACATCAGACTCACAGGGAATGGAAAACATGTCATCCAAATAAAATGGGCTACTAAAAGCCAGTCAAGCCAATTTACTGGGATTTGGCATTCAGAAGGTGAACATGCCATTGTTGCAGGTGGAATTTATGGCTGTCTGTACATTAAATGAACAGATATAGATTTACATCTACAGTGGTTGATTCCTTTGGAGCACTAGAGCCCTTCAGAGGTCCCTTCATCCAAGATTACTTGATAGCTCTGTGGTTTTAATATTACGTAAATTGCTTTCATTTTCTGTGAAATGACCCTGAATGTAAAATCATATATGGATTTGGCAACTGCTGACAAGAAAACATGAACCTAGGAAATATAATGAAGTGTTGAATATGATTTAACATGACATTGTGTGAAATTCATTTGTCAGTGTGGACTAAGCAGAAAAAATAATTCTTAAAATAAGTGATTTTTCTTACATAGAATCTGAAATAGATAATTAAGATATGATTTGGTCAACATTTAACAGTTAAGCTGATTAGACAGTGGTAGACCCATATCTTAAATGATATAGGATTGTAAATCCATTTATCTCAGTTTCAAAGAAATTGCATTTAAAAAGTTTATGTTTCAGTAATGGGAGAAACTTTGCACATTGTACTATAAATTAAAATGAGAAAAAAAAATGAAATAATTGTTTGCAGACAATCACTAGGATGGCTGTGCAAAAGGTTTCATACCATCAATGTATATTTAAGGGTAGAAAAGTGAATCAATCTGTCAAACCCTCTAGGCCAGCACCAATACTGAAATGCATGGGGGGCAGGGGAGCTCAGAATGCAGCTAAGTTAATAAAAAAATTAACAAGTTCATAATTTGAAATAAATATTTTTGTTTAGCTGAACTAAATATGATTTAAGTGGCGAAGCTGCGAACCAGTATAATATTATGTTGGAATTTTGCTTAAATACATTTTTCCTTACTGCATCTCCCAGCTCTGCAGTTTCCAGGCATAAATTGTTTATACAGACAATTTAAATGTTTTTTTAAGGTCTCACAATACTGAGAGAGCTGTCCTTTTGCTATGAAAGGTAGAAGTACAAGCAAGGAGAAACACACAGCTGGAAGTGAGGTCTTGGTACATTGGAATGTCTTTTCAATCTGCCATGTGTGCCTCTGGGTCCTGTGGCTAAATACACTTTCAAGCCAGGGACAGAACCACCCTCCTCTGACCCCAGCTTCCTGTGGCCATGCACAGTTCTTCACTTTGGCTATAACAGGCTTTGCTCTCTGTGATTATTTCTGCACACAGTAGCAATTTTGCTCTTGATACAAGAGCCATAATAATGCTTTTCTCATCAGCCTGGTCAGCTTCGTGTCTATTTACATGTAGAATTCAGGAATAATGTAATTGTGTGTTGTGACTGGTAAATACTTATTTTTGCTTTGCCTTTCATTTTGCAGCAGTGTGTAGTGTGCAGACACAGCATTTTGATTTATTGGTGGTCTTTCTATTTCACACTGAGAAGTAAATATTTGAAGGACAGCTGTATTACTACTTCATATTTGGGACCAGAGCAATTTATTTGTGTGCATGCTTTTTTTATAGATTACTGCAATTTTCTTTACATAATCCTCAGGAAAAATATGCCTGGAAGACACATTTCTCAACACCATAACTCATTTTCTGCAAGGCAAGGCTTTGCACAACCAATCTGTGTCTGCTATGGCCATTCTCTAAAAGTTAAAAAAGCATCAGACAAGGAAGTAGAATAAGATGTGTACACTGCATTTCAGCCAACCAAAACTGTATAATGTGCTTGAATGACTTTTGAAACAGCTGAACATGATGTGTATGATGAGATATAGAAGACAGTGTTGGTCTAGCCCTCTCAGTCTCATCTGATAACTGCTTAGATTACTTTTTTCCTCTATTTGACACTATCATTTGGGAAATCCTGTTCTATCTATGACAAGTTTTAAAGCTTGTATACTCCTGTTAAGGATCTGGTGCATGTACCTTTCCAATATTAAGATAGCAAGAAAAATGTTGCTGTAATCTTGGCCGAAGTTATGGCTCTTAAGATGTCTGTGCACTGAAAAGTAGGCGAAATGGAAATGTTTTGACAAAGAAAAATATGTGTTGTCAGCTCTGTTTTATCCATGATGAAGGAGGGAAATGGAAACTCTACAGGGTTCAGACACTGATGACTAATATGATCTCCTGCTAAAACAGATTAGAGGAGCACTGTTCTGCTTTATTCCTCATTCTTCTTTTTCCAGTGAGATGCACAACTAAATGAATGGTTTGTGTGTCAGAAAGAAATCTTTAAAATAATGTAAAGAGTGACCATGAGAGGAGTACCGTTTACATCATAAGATGACAAAATATATGAACAATACAGGCTGAATTGTTTCTCTAAGGGAGTGTCAGTCATTTAAATGTGCACAAGGTACAGTTTCTTTACGTTGTCATTAATGCCAGTGTTTAGTTTAACAGTGGCAGTGATAGAAGGAGCTCCATAGAGGGCAAAGCATGAAGTGAAGAAGGGCACTCATGGCCACTGCTCCTCGGGTCCTTGTCAATAAGGGACAAATTGGACCATTATATGGCCTATTTTTTTGAAACTTGCTTTCTGGGCTTTTCTGCTTTCTGACTTATGAGCCAAGAGCTCACTCCACTGTCAAGTCCCTCTTGCACTGTTCTTCACACTACCTGCAAACTCTATTTTGCTCAGAGGTAGCTTAAAAATTTGTAAGAAAATCACCTTAAAATTCAAATATTGATAGTCTTGTCTTGGAGTGTCTTTCCAAGACTTCTGCTGTTGATCTCCTCATGTGACACTCAGCTACGAACAGTGCACAGAGAAATTTTCACGACTGAAGTGCACTTAAAAACCTCTACTTTGGAAACTACAAAACTCCTGCTAGGACAAATATGATGCAAGCCTGCTTGCCTCAGCTTCTTGCTACCTGCCAATCATTTTTAGAGTCCTCCAATGCACCCCTTTGGTTTTTCAAGCTTTTCTAGACCAGGGTCAAAGGCTTCCCAAAACTGTCAGAGTATTTTGGAGGCAGACTTATCCATGTTGGATCTGGGGAGGTAACCTCTCTCTCACCTGCTGTCCACTGTTATATGTGAAGCAACAGCCAGTGGAGTATAACTTGAGACATGAAATGTCAGATTCTGTGTTCAGATAATTAAGAGGCAGAAATATATTTGTAGATAATATTAGCAGATGCTAATTTGCATAACTTTTGATATCTAAAACCAGGTGCCTTTTATAAGTAACTTGTCTGCACCTACTTTTAGATCTACCTTCTCAAGGCTCTTTGTAATTCTTCTAACTGTTTCACTTGGGTGAGTTGTATGATCTTCTACATTTTCTTCAATTTTTCCCTTGTTAATACACAAAATATATAAATTCAAATGAGAAATTATTCTGAACATTTTGTGTGTGTTTGAATAAAAAATATGAATATTAATTTTGTTTTTCTCTGTAACTAAACTAGTATACACAGGGGTGGGTATAAGAAGAGTAGCTTCTCCTTTTCAGTTTGATATGCATTTTAGGGAATCTCTGTGGACCCTTGCTCATCATTGATTTGCTTTTACTGAGCTTCTTCACAAAAGTAAAGCAGTAGCTTTTCACTCTGAATGCAAGTAAACAATGAATTTTCCCACAAAAGCAGGCAGTAGTTGCTGTATTGCAGAAGACTACAAAAAGTTGAAGTCAATGCCACACCAGTGGCATTATCAGTCACTCATCTGTCTTCTTCTGATGCCAGCACTTCATTCATGACAGGTTCAATTGATAGTTTCAATTTCTTTCAAACCTGCATTCTTTTTTTGAGTTATATTCTTGTCAGTTACAATGCTGTAATTAAAAATCATGATATTTTTAAGGGAAACAAAACCCCCAAAAAACAGACCAACAAACCTTTGTTTTTCTTTTGCTTTTGTTAGTGCTCTTCTTCCTTCCAAAAAACTCCTTTAGCTTTCTTTTTTTCTGGAAAGGTAAAAATCTATGTTTCTTGATTTGCTTGTAATTCTATAAGGTCAATCAAAATATGACCAGAAGTTTCACAATATAAGAAATCTTTCCAATAACAACAGTATTCTGTGGTTCATAAATTCTGTTAAACAAGTACCTGGCTCTACATACTTCATCGTGATCTCATTTATTTCAGTTCCACATGAACAGCAATTTTCTTTCATAAACTTTGCTACCCTTAAATTTAGGTGGTACCACATGATGTATAGTGGTTCTTCCTCTTCTGGAGCAGCTGCTGAAATGCCCATTCTTTGCTGATCCCTTCCTCCCAGCAGTCCAAGTACTTCCCTACAACCTTCCTGTACCTTGTCTATTTCTTCAGTGTTTTTAGAGTATTTTTCTTTATTTAGTTAGATAATATTAACCTTATTAACAATGATTTGTCATGCCAGCATGTCCAATATGCTAGGAACACTGCTAATGTCCATAAAATATTTTTCTTACATTTTTTTATAGAAAACAACTTTTGATCTGAAGATCTTATTATGATCAGAAAAGCAAAAAGAAACAGTAAAATACCATGTGGTTATCTAATTTTATAATCTGGTAGACTAAAATAGTCCTAGAGCCATTCAAAACCAGAAGTATCAAATAACATAGACAAATTAGTGCTAATTTGACTACAGAACCGTTACAATTATTGGTCATTTTTGTTCTAGTTTCTCTGAAAAAATGGCATGTGCTATGCACATGGCTACAGACTTGAAATACTAATTCCAGTAAAGACTTCAAAGAGTGCCTTGCAGTCTTTTTATTCAGATCAGGACTGTACTGGGAGAAGACAGCAGTTTTAATGGAAAAATGGGTGATGAGAATTGTTTTAGTTTAATGTCCTTGTAGACCTGATCTTTGCAGGTTAAACAATAATAGGCTATTAATTCAGAGCTGCTCTCCATTCAGCAGTAGTGCATGGGCACTTACATGAATATATCCCTTGTGATGGTTTCCCAGTAGATGTCCTGCTGAGGTGTGGGCAGACGTGAGCATTGTGAGGGATTTGGGAGTGAAAATCAAATGAAGACTCTTCTACCAAACTAAGATTATGTACTGCATGAACTCCTGCTCTGTTGAGGAATCTTTTCTACATAATACTATACAATAATAATATTTGATAATGTATTTGAAGTTTTTAATGTTGTCATTCAGCTGTAATCTTTATAGCACTAATATCAAATAGCTCTACTCATATTTTATAAAGACAGACTGATAGAGAATATTATATAGATTAGAAGTTTTTATTAGATCTAGTCTGTTCACCCAGAGATTTCTTTTAAATATGGAGACTGAGGACAATGGAAGAGTAGGGGAAAATGGAAAGCACACTTACGTCCAGTAAGACAAATTTAATTTTTTGCAACTTTGGCAAATGTCATGAAATACAAACAGAAAAGCATGCAAAGTTTTTAGAGTCCCAGCTTGCAGAATCCCTAGTTGCCTCAAGCAAATCTGAGGAAAAGCAAGATACTAAGGGATTTCCACAGTGTACCGTATCTTTTTGTACTGAGATTTTTTTGTGCTATATTATAAGCAAGTTTGTTAGAGTTGCACATATTACTAACTATATAATGATAAGCTATAATACAATAAACAAATTAGTAGGTAAATTTTTATATGAATGCCAGTGAAAGTAAATTATGGAATCTGGTAATATCAAATGTATCTATGATTGAAATTAATATATTTCTATTATATTAATAATTATTTTATTAATATATTTATAAATTAATATATTTTCAAATAAATATAAATAATAAATATTTTAATAAAATATTTATAAAAATGATAAAATGATAAATATTTTTTGGGACTGATTGACTGATTGACTGATTCATTTGACTGATTCCAGATGCTGGAAATTTTCAGTACTTTAGTGAAGTCACTCAAATCTTTCAGAGCCTTCAGATTTTTACAATTGGCTAATAGCTGTGTATAGCCATTGCTTGCCTGTGTCTGAATTTTAAAAGCTACATTGAGTAAATATTCTATTAATAATCAAATTCTGTGAGGTATAGGGATATTGGATGTAATATCCAGTGTTATGAACTTGCATATCAGAAAAGCTCCACAACTAAAGCAACACAAAAATATAGTACATTACATTTAAATACATTATGATGTTTTAGCTTTTTCCATCAGTATTTACCAGCTGTAATATCTGCTAGTACTGCCTTGAATGCTAGGAAAAAATAAGGTTAATCTATTAATACAAACAATTTAATAGTATATGTGTTAGGCCTCCTACAGTTAATCTCCTTGTAGGAGGCTAGTAAGTGTTTCTATTGGGACACACTATGTGCCACAAGTGCTACACTGGTACCAGAGAAGTTATACTTTCCCTATTGAAATAGAGTAAAGAATGTGAAGAATGTCTGGAAGCACAATCAAATTAATTCATACTAGTCATCCATGTTTCATAGTAGAATATTTGAGATGCTTTAGTTTGGGTGAAGAAATGGCAGCACATCCCATGTGTTCTTGTTTTGTCTGGTGGAATAAACAACAGAAGTCAAAGGATGTGAAAATAGCTTTAATGATACAATCAATCTCATAGTGAAAAGTACATGAAATCTGAATGTGACACCTGGAAAGAATTACCAGGTGGACTACCTACAAAAATGAAAATATTTCATAGTAGGATTAGTCAGGAGATGCAGTACTCTGCAAAACCAGACTATCCAAATGAACAATTTGAGTTAGCATGAAGTGTGCTGACCGAATAAAGGAGACATATTTTGAAAGGTGGGACAAACCTTAGGACAAAACTGGTGTTAACAGCTACTGCTCAGAGTCATGTCTGGATGCTTTTTTAGTTCAAAAAGATATTAGCAGTAAGCTATTCCCAGCAGTATGAGAGTCAATGACATGGAACTCAGCCCTAACACAGTCTGGTTGTAGTTTTTGCTTCCTAAGAGCAGTGTTACATGGATTATTTAATCTAGATATATAATTGTACATCCTTGACTTCATTTTAGTTTGCTTTGTAGACAAAAACAGTGGAAAACGCAAAGCTTTACAAAGGACAAAGACAAATTTATGTATGTTTTTTTATAGCTATAAGGGGAGAACCATCTAAAAGCCATTTTGCTGATGAATGGTGGGGTCTCCAACAGAAGCAAATGGTGTGAATCCATGGTTAATACTGATCTGTCTAAAGAATAGAGTGAAAAGAAAAATAGCTACCTTTTTTTGGTATTCTACTCTGGAAACAAACCCTGCATGATGTTGCTGATCCATTATTTCTTTTTTATACTGTCAAGTTTGAACAGCTGAGTGATTTTACCCATTGTAAGATTCAGTAATGCTGTGAAACCCTAAAAATCATGAAGTCTAGTTACTGTGTTCTGCAATTGGCATGAGGTGAATCTTAAGAATGAAGCTGATTAGCAGCTACATGAGAGACTGGTTGGTGCATTCCATCAGATGCTAACATGGGTTTACATGAGACATTCATGGTGTTTTCAGGGAAATACCTACAGAGTGAGTGATGCAGAAACACAGCATTTCAGTTGTATTGGACAGGTTAAATTCACTGCACTACTATAACATAGGCATCTAGAGCAAGGACAAAGTAATCAACTAATGTGTGAAAAATTCCACTTTTAGCTGTGATTGGTTTTTAGGACTATGCCTTCTAATAGGGAAGTTAACACTGGGTAGGTGTGTTTTTGCAAGGATGCTAGCTAGGAAATGGTAACTGAGGAGTTTGACATTAATTTTTAAGTGTTGCCTTTAGTATACCTAATCAAGCAAATGGAAAACTTTCTGGAAGATTTATTCTTATAGTCAAATTAACATTCTGAATGTCCTGCTGCACATACTGTAGAGAAATGTGAGACCTGCTTTTTAGTAATTGTATTAATCAAAATAATTTCCCTGGGATTTTGATGTATTATTGTGTTTGCCACCTATTATTGCTTGCTGATAGATTTATTTAACAAAAAAATCTTTTGTCCCATTGATACTGAGATTAAGCATTATTAGACAAGCATTTTTCCATTTAAAAATATATGCTTATAATACTGTTTTGGACAGGTTAATATGTTTTTTGCATTTTACAACAAGAAAGTTTATTACAATACTGACATTAGTTCACATGGAATAATGCTCTGCAAACCAGTTGCTGTCAACAGATAAAGGCTGATTTGCTAATTGCTGTCCTAAGCTGGAATCAAGGTTTGTCTTTACATTAAGCCCAGTAACTGCAGGAGGGATGGTTAGGACCACAACATGCATAACACTATGCAGGTTTAATATGAGGAGTTGTTGATGATGTGCTGTAAGAAGATGTTTTTTATTGGTTCCTTGAATATCTAAAAGCAGCTCTGAATGCTGATATATACTACAGAAATGGTCTCACTTTTTAATTCCTTCTTCTAGAGGAAGCTACTGGTGGCTGCAAATGAGGGTTTGCTGCCAAGTGGGACTGAGTGAGGCTAGAGTACCCTACTGTCTACCTGTGAAACCATCTTGGACAAAAATGATGGTTTGGAGATGGGGTTGGACTCACCCCCCTGATGCACTGTCTACATCCTGGTTTTGCCTTTCTGGGAGCTCTGTGGTTTTTGCAGCATGGGAAAGGTATATGAAGAATTGTGTATATGAGGTTTGGACTGGAAGCCAGAAGGAGGAGCCATGTGGTGAGCTGGCTAGTTGTGACTGCCTGGTCATGGGTGATCTCTGCAGTGCTGTGAAGATTTTGTGCAGGTAGAGGTTGAAACTGCTCCACGAGGGTGGATTTATGCTAAGGGCTTCATAACTGCAGGTCTCTATACCATTCATGCTGGTGAAATAAAACCATGATTCAAAAAAATGCTGGCAGATTGAAACAAACTGATTACAACTTTATAACACAGGTTTTTGGAAATTTGGCTTCACTATTCGCCTAAGAGTTCTAACCCTTTTCTCTACTGAGCACTGATCATTCAGTCAGTACTTTGGTCATTATGTGCTGTTTGCATCCAGGAAATAATTTTTCTTTATGCTTTTATTCACTGAATCTACTTTGCTGTACTTTTGGAGAACTTGTCCCTTTTATGGTAAATGAAATGAGACTCATCTATATTAGGTAGATTAAAAGAGTTGGATATGGCTTTGGAGGCTCCTATCCCTCACTCCATATCCAGAAAATGTCCAGGGATAGTGAACTGGAGCATAACTGCTCAAAAGTTTCTGCAGAGCTCTGGCATCATGCCTCAGTAATTTATGTTACTACAATTTCTGGAGTTCTTCTATCTTATTCTTTTATGTCTCTGTGTTTGACAATGCTTCACCTTCATTATCTTTAAAGATCAGCACTAAACCAAGATATTTCCTCCCTTTTCCCTCTTTCCAAACCAAAACAAATAAATCACTTAGCTTCTTTGCTGTCTCTTTAGTCTACCCACTGTGTTATTTTTAATCATTTTGACCTTGTAAATGCAATGACTTTTACAAGGATCTCAAGATATACTTAAGAGATTCCTCTGTATCAGCAATAAATTTTTAAAAAGTTCCATTATGTTATTATACACTGTCTTTTTTTGTAACAACTCTTAAAATGTTTTTATGGGCTTGCCAGTGTTTCAGCTAAGTGGCTTTATATGATATCCATCAAGGAGAGAATTCAAGCTTTATGTTTGTATATTAAGTGTTATCTCTGAAATTGAAGATAGTATGCTTTATAAATTTTGAGTATTCATTAGGCAATAAATAAAAATTGATACATACCACTGTGAAGAATGTGTGTATTTCTACTGATTTTTCTGCACAGGTATGTTTTGAAATGATTTCTATATAGTTGTGTATCAGTTTAGTGAGATTTGCCAGAGACTTATTGTCATTAGTTCATTTCATCCAAAGGTTTTGTTGTGTTCTTGTGATGTTGTATTGTTTCAAAATAACATGATGCTTTTGTAATTCCCTATCACAAGCAACAAGTACGAGTATGTGGAAATAAAATGTTATATTTCAATATGGGGTGAAAGTTTATTCTCCGCACAGTTTACTTCCAAACAAATGTTGAAGGATTGAAGCTTTATTTGGTTTTAGATTTGTTTTTTAAAGTAGACTTTCACAACTGAAACATTTCAGTTTGAAAATTTTGTAACTGTAATCTATATTAATTTTCAACCCAAGAATTTATTATCAGCACTAAAAGCTCTAGATCCACCTAAAAACCCCAAAGTACTGAAGCATAAAAATTTTCTGAAGAGGAAGTGCTAGTAGAGTTTGGGTAATAAAATAATGCATGACTCATCTCTAATTTAGGAGTGCAGTTTATGAAAGGGATTAATGTTTAGCATTGGGGAATAGGAAGAATGTAACAGCAATAATAGTTTTAAATGCCCTCTTATTAAATATCTAGAGCAAATTGCCTTATGTTGCTCTATATCTTCAGCTCAGTCCAATCTTTAGCAAGCTGGACAATAACTAAAATTATATAGGGAAATTATTGTTTTTATAAAATGTGGCCAGTATTTTACAATACTAAAAATACCTGATTTTTATTGAATATGGGTTTGATTTCCTCAAGAAGGCTGTTGCTGCCTAAAAGAGTGCTGCCTAAAGAGTGTTTTTTCCCTCATGTAATATAAACTAAAAAAAAATAGCATCCATGTCAATGTACAATGCAAACCAAATGTCAAAAAGGTTCCCTTTATTAGCCAACAGTTAATTCTTTTTTAAAATTAATTTTCTGGTCTTATGAGATTGTTAAAAATTAATCATTAATGGGAAGCAAATGGCAACTCCACAACAACACAGCTGTTCTTTGTTAAAGTAATTGAGGATGTCTGCACTCATATGGTGATAACAAATTTTGAGCTACTATTCAGACACTGTTCCTAATGGTTTTAAGTTATAATTGAGTTTACAAGTTTCACTGTCATACAAGAAACAATGTAAAGGAAGGATATTTTTTTATGATTTTCTCACAAATTCATGGAAGTGGTGATGAATATAATTCTTCCAACCCATTCAGGTTACAAGAAATACCTGAAATTTTAATTTATTTTCCTACAAAATTTCTTATGCTTTCATGTCTTCCATGTCCTTTGTTTAATAAAAGGCAAAAATAATTTTGATATTTTTAGGAGGAAGACAGGAAGGTTGTGATTTTGATTTTATCTTTTCAGGAAACTGGGATGTCTGTCTTAAGCAGATCCTTCCTAATTTTCTTCGAAGTTTTGCATACAAAACACCCACTTTGGTTGTGGCAAGGCTTAGCCTCAGGTAGCCCAGAGGCACAGTGCTTATAAGCAAGGAGATTGTCAACATTCCTGGTACATTTGGGCAAGCAGAATTGAAGTTAGCCAGAGCTGCTAACAGGCTAATGTTGTTCGTGCAGGTGCTGGCTCGGCTAAGAGGAGGGAAGCCTGAGTATGGCCAGATTTTAGGTCAGTGACTTCGTGGTGCAGTTTTGAAGTGGGACTGGGTTGGCAGCTGCTGCATGCACAGGCTCAAGGCAGCCCTGCATAGCTTGCTCCACTGTTATTTTTAAGTTTCTGCCTGAGTCTCCCTTGGAAACAGTCATCTGTAAGAATTCAGCTGCTGATGTGGGGTAGGAGCAGGTGCAGAGCTCACAGCGACCGTGCTGTGAGTCAACACAAATCAAGGGTCTAAGGCACAGACTGAAAGCAAGAGGGAGCTTTGAAGGAGGACACTGAGCTCAACAAGGAGTCAAACACAGGGCAGGAGGTAGCGTGACAAGGAGTTTGAATTAGGGGAAAGTCTTCAGCTGTTACTGACAAAGAAAAGGTAGGCAGTCCAGGGAAACAATGCTGGAAAAATAAAGATGACACCAAGTGAAAGGTACCACAGCAGGTTTCACAGATATGAACTGCAGTGATTAGCAATGGAGTGAATGGTGAGACCATGCCCATATCCATTAAATAAATATTTTTGGCATTTTTAAAATCTTTTGACAGAATTAGAGTCCTTAATGCTACTATTAATGAAAAGATAAAATCTCCATCAAATCCCACTAATTTTAGAGGGTGGACTGTGAATTTAATTCATAATTTGTCTTGACATAAACATACAAATAAAGGTGTTAACCATATAGAAAATAACTTGAGGTAATGAGCTGCTTCTTCACGTTACAAACCTTGAGAGATTTCCTGCTTTGCATGGAAGGTCATAAAACCAGCATAATAACAAAAAACCCCTTCTCTTGAAAAATAGAAGAGATAGAAAAAGAGCTTAATATGAATCTTTGTTTCCCTTGTCCCTTCAGGAAGAACTCTGCCAGGGTTGCATGGCATTATATATTTGAAAGACAAAGTGTTTTAATGAGTTTAAGGACATTCCTCATAATTAGAAAGGAATTTCCAATTCCTGTCAAGGAATTTATCAAGTAGGTTGGAACCCTTCTCCTGAGTGTCTTCCAATGTGCACTTATTTTATGAATTGTCCTATCCATAATAGTGTAATTCAGTTACAGCTCTGCTTTCTGCCTATGTATTGAAACATTGACTTCTGAACTGCTTTCCCTCTGCAACTATCTGCCTCTTGGTGCAAAATTCACGGAAAGATTAAGCTCAGAAATCAGCATGAGAAGATTAGAGTGTAACTGGTAGAAAAAAAAATTCATGGTCTTCGCACATGTTTAAAATTCTAGCATGTATCGGATGAAATGAAGACAGCAACGGAAAATGCCCCAGGACATAACTTCTTTTTTTTTTTTTTTTTTTTTTTTTGGCAAAAGAAATGAGGAGAACTTCCTCTCACACTGAATAGCTTCCTTTTGAAGGACTTTAAGGTTCTTTTTCCTTGCTCCCAAATTTTGTATTCCCCTTTTCATTCTTTGTTCTTCTTCCTTTCAATTTTTCTCCTTCACTTTTTTTCTCCTATTTCTTTTGCAAGAGTGCAAGGGAAAAAATGCTTTCATATTAAGCTGATTTTCATCATGAACAAGTAGACACAGTAAGGGATAGTGGCAATGAAAAGAGTAGTATTGTGATACACAGGCTGACAACTGCCACCTTTACCTTTGTCAAAATACAGATGCCAGATACTAGACTATTACAATGTTCACAACAGGAATTGTCTGATTTTGGCAATAAAGTCCTGAGAGTTGAGCAAAAGTATCAAAAATCTATGACCTGTACCATCAAAACATTCAATTTAAAACAGGCTAGAATTGAGTAGTCAAACTTGTCAGGAAATACGAAATTTTTTTCAGTCTAACTTGGATGGTCTTCAAACATACAAGCAAACATTCAAATGCAAGAAAAGGATGTTGCTTGACTTCTTGGCCAAAGAGTAGACTAGATTAATCCAATTTTATTTTCTAAGACTAGCTCTAAGGAGCATGGCAATAGTTGCACATGGCCTGTTTGTTTGAAAGTCATCAAGGGTTGAGTGTTTTGTTTTCTGTTGGAGTAACTTGCCTGAGTTATTGAGCCTCTTGCTACTTTTCAATATAATTTATGAGAATACTTCATAAGGCATAGTCACTGAATACCAGTCCTGGTACTTTATATTTCCTGTGGGCCACTGAATGTACCTTATAATTTGCATTGTGCTGTGTAACTTGATAATGTTTTATTGCAGTGGTCTGGCACTGCCACAAGAACCAAATCATAATACATAGGAGAGGTGGCACCTCAGCTTTGGGAAATGAATAAAAAATCCTTTACTTTCAGAAGAAAGCAGGTAACAACTTTGTTTGGAAGGGGTCTTTGTATCTTAGTGTAGAATGGCCAAATTAATGATGCATGACAGACAAACACACATCCCATGCTGCTGCTCTGGGACATGGTCAGCCTTGGACAGAAGTAACTTTTTTGGTATGAGCTGGACCCTGTGCTGAAAGACATCAGCTCCTCACAGAGGACAGCTGGAACAGCATAATGGACATCACAGCATCAGCTTCCCACAGTGCCCATTAACTTGTAAAAACCACCAGAAAGAGGAACATGTGTGTCTCTCCCTAAGTGTGTGAGCAGCATCTGTGTGTAGCAGCCCGTCCTGCCAAAAAATCAAGGCTTCCCTGCACCCCTCAAAGAGCCATGTCTGAAGAGAAGGCAGAGAATACAAGTTCAAGAAAATTGTGGGGCACCCAAGCTGTCTCATGTCTACTTTAAGCAGGAACAACATTAGTTTGTGAGTCATCCCAATATTTGGCCCAATAGAAAAATAAGGCTTTCTTGGCCTTATATAAAGGGCATACCAAAAAAATATTGTGATTAACATTATTTTGCGTGTCAGACAAGTTCATATTGTCATATTTGGTAGTCAGTGGAAGTGGCTGTGCAGAAGGATTCTGGACACACATTTAAATGTAGCCTACAATCACAAAAAATGCACCTCCTTTCACTTTAAGTTGACCATTCTTCTTATTTGAGGAGTGTGAGAGTTATTGGATCAGATAGGAGATACATACTTCCTTAAGGAGAAAGGGAAATAAAAGCCAAATTCAGAACTCTTGACCAGAGAGCTTTCCTTCTATGTATTCAATTATTTTTTGTATATGTAAATTAAATGAAAATTAGTTAGCTGTTCTGTGTAAAAACTTCTGTTACTTTTTGTTGAGGCTTTTAGCTATCTGTCCTTGGAACTCACAGAATGTGTGTTCATTTATGTTTGGTGCTCCAAATCAATGCTGACAGCTGTAAATTTAGGCTAATAAATGAATTACAGAGGTAAGGAAAACAAGTACCATCTCCTCAGAGGTTTTATAAGCCACATAGCTAATGCTATCAAGAAAACATTGATCAGACACTATCTGATTGATTTTCCCCCTAGGTAGGTATTACTCTGTGCAGCTGATGAAATTGTAACTACTCATGTTTCTCTATCCTTCATATTTCATATTATTAGATTTAGTCTATCTGCTGTACTGGATCCTCCTGATAAAACTGAGCCTCCTAGGCAAAAGCAGAGACAACCTTCCCTCTCTATCCATGGTCTTTAGGGGCAAGCAGTAAAATTCCTTGAAAATCTTGCAAGCTTTTTCTTTTGGAGAGGATGAGCACTTCAGCAGAGCTGGATGCAGAGCAGCAACAGCCCTGGCTCCCAGGCCATCACCCCATGCCCTGCCTCAGCAACACACCCATGCCAGTGCTGGGGTAGGACAGGCTGTGATTCTGTCTCACAGGGACAGAATTCTGCAAATCACAGCAGCCATGAATCATCCTACAAGGAAGCAGTAATTAAGGATAGCTTGGAGGACTGTCAAAGTTATACCTGGGTGAATGGAAAAACAACACAAAGTAAAAGACCATCCTGAGAGCAGCAGAGGGCACTGGTGATTTAAAGTCATCCTGCTAAACCCCTGAGGATACTGAATGCTCTGCAGAATTTCTTCTCTGTACCATTGTATTGCACTGAGTCTCACCTGAAATCCCATCTGCTAATGTGAATGTAGATATAATGGGCCTAATTTTGCTCTTTTATTCTATAGTGAATATTAAGAGTGACTGCAATGAGGACAAGACATTAGAGAGCAAATTTGAGAGCAGATTAAAATGTTCTATCTGGGAATGAAAACAGGGAAACAGAGGAAAAACAATTTTTTTATGCTTGTTTAGAGAAACTTAAAAGGTTCACAAAACAGACTACTTTAGGAAAACTGTATCTTATATTCTTGATAAAAAATATCAGATGCTGCAATCAAAGTTTTTTTTTTTCAAAGCATAAAAAGAACCTTCATGTTTGTTGAAGGGGAAAAACCTGGCAGTTTGTAACATTTTTTATAGTCCCACAGCTAATATATCTAGATTCAGTGCGGGCTGTAAAAAAGCATATAATATGTCACAAACTGGTCTGCAGTTTACTGATGCTAAACTGATGCTTTAAAATTAACAGCTATAACTTCTTCTGTATGTTTTATAATGAAATACACACATACCTTAAAAATTATGAAGCTCTGCACATTTCAGCATTTGATTTAGCCTGGTTGTTTTATCATGTCTTCCTTTATCCATAGTTCAACTACACAGCTGAAGGAAGACACATTAAGCTCAGCAGAACTATTAATAACTGCATATTCTTACCTGTCTTTTTTTTTTTCCCCTTTTTATTTTCTTCCTTCTTTTTCTCCTTTTTTTTTACCCCTCTGTGTCTTCCAGGGCTGCCCTAGATTTCTGCTTGAGTCACCTTCTGATCTAGGGCTTTAGCTAAATAAATTATAATATCCATTATGTTTGTGATTGTAGGCACCAGAGGACACACTTACCAAACAACTATCAGTAACGTGATGTCAAAACTTGCTATCAAGGTGAAGATCTCTGCACCACTTTGTTGGCATTGAAAATTTTCAAAATGTTGGCATCTTCACAGAATGCTTTTCTTTTAATTGCCTTCTGCCAAGCAAAAAACATTAGCCTGCTTCTGGCAGCTTTATGGTTCCAGATGTCCAGATCCCTCATGATACCCTAAACCAGAGGCATCAGGGTTTTACATTTTGTTATTGAGTTGTGCTGCTGACTCCCCAGCATAAAAGCGTGTTACTGAGCTGATCTGAGGCTATACTGAAGTAATTATTCTCTATACTGTTTACCTACAACTTACAACCCTAAGAAAACAGACCTCTGGAGAAGTGTCATAACTGAGCACAACAATTTAATATGTTATGTTTCACTTGAAGCTTTTCCATCTCTGTGAGCTGAAGATAAGGGGAGTAAACTTCCTAAATTCAGAATGGTGCTATTTAAAATCTGTTTGCTCACTTCCTAAAGCAGAATATTTTATACATCACCACAACTGATGTCTCAGAAAATCAACCTTTCTCACATTCTAAGATTATCAAAAGATCTGTCAATTTACAGATATTTAAATATAGCAGTTTAGTCTTAGTGCAGTTCTGTTTATGGTGCTACCTTCTCAAATGATAGCAGTCCAAGACTGAGAAAAAACTTCAGTGGTACAGATGGATTCTGTGCTTAAACTCTGCAATTTTGAGTTATGAAGATGTTGTTTTGGGTTTTGTTTTGTTTTGTTTTGTTTTGTCTTGTTTTGAAGACAAGAGGTTTTAGAGCCTGGACTTGCTGAGACTTTTTTTGCAGAATATCACTAAGAGCCTGTTCGGTGTTAATAGCAGGCCTAATGTTGTAAACAAAGGGAAAATGAACAATTGCACTAAGCAGACCTCTCAAATTATCAGTCAAGGTGCCTGGTCATAACACACAGTCACATCTGCAAGATACCAATACTTTTCTTCAATACCACTTTTGCTTAGACATGGTGTAGTTTGCATCTTTTCCTGCTGTACCCCAAAGTCCTTATATATTCATTTGGTTAAAATCATCCCCTTGAATGTCTGTTTCTTACAGTGCTGCAACAATAAACTAATTAAAAAATAACTTGGATTAGTGCTTAATTGCCCTGAAGGGTGATGGAGAATTCAATTTTTAACAGAGTTAAAAATTAAAACTTTTAGGTGTAAGTGCTGTAGAAATGGCAATTATTTTATACAGAGTAATAGAAATAGAGAGAACTGAACAGGAAGAAAATGGAGATAGGATCCACATTTAACAAAAGCCTATTCTGACATTTTGCAGAGCAAGAGGTATTTCTGTATAGTAGATTCTGTATTAAAAACCCCACAATTTCAGAAGTAAACAGTATATTGTCAAGTGTGGTTATTTGGTGGTGGTTTTTTGTTGTTGTTTTCCTTTTGGTGTTTTTTTGGTTTTTTTTTTTTGGTGTATGTATGTTAATTAATTTCTTTAGGTCTAAAAAGAGTTTATAAGCAGATAATTTTTTGTAAGGTATATTTTCTGTTCATTGCGTTCACAGCGTGTTTCCTACCTTTTTAAACTGTAAATTTTGAGATCTGGAGAGACAACACTTCATCTTTTGGACCCCATTTGTAGAAATTGTTTAAATAATCATCTTGCAAATGATATAATTTGTAATAAAATTTTCAAGGATAACGAACAATAAAAAAATGGGGAAAGAAAATTCCTCCCTGCAAGTTGTGTTGTGGTACAAATACTTATTTTGAGGTTAAAAAATTGCATTTCTTTCTTTTGCCCTTTTTTCTTAAGTAATTCTGTCCTCTTACTACTGTTTCTTATGAGGTCAGTTATTACCAACTTGTTTTCTTGCTTCTTTTAAAGCTTGTTGTAAACAACATGTTGTAAACATCCAGTGCATGGGCAGAGGATTTGGCTCTGAGAATCAGCCTTAACCCCCTGCAGTTCTACATGTCTTGCTGATGGAAGCTGAATGGATAATTTAAAGTGTTTTTAATTCCAGAAGGAGCCCAAAAGGCATAATGTGGGTTATACAGAGTAAGCATTACTATTTCTTTTAGTTGACAATTTGATGATACAGAAATAACTTGCTGGCTACTGGCAGTTTTTGCAGGTTTCCAGTTTATAGGGTTTTCTTTGGTTTGAGAAAAATCTAGATAAATTGAGGACTGATCCATCTTGTTTATTGCATAAAAAGCCTTGTGGTTTTGGTAACTGAATGTAATTTGAAAGTTTTTTGTGCTTCTGCCTAGCTGCAACTGCTGAGCAGTTGATTGTCCTTTTGTGATACATTTGTGATTGTCCTTTAGCTTCAGCAGAGGGCCTATTTATTTTTCAAAAAATCTCTCAGGAAGCTTAAATGTCTATCGCTTGCTGTACAATATTTGTAGGTCAAAAAAATGTCTCCTCTTGTGAAGCCATATAATTAATCATTGGTTATATGACTTTAATTCATACCTGTTCATTATTAAGCAATTAATTCTGGTTACTTAGAGCATTAACAATAGGAGGTGTTGTCATGTAATGAAGTGCTCTTTTAGCTCTCAAACACCCCCTAAGTCACCTATGTGACTGCGTATGTGTGCAGCCTCACAAATGTTGTCCCTCACAAATACACCATGTAAATTGCTACTGGTACAGTTTGGAATGGCTAAATACAATATAAGGTGGGACTGCAGCTGCAACACCCCATATGGGCAAAATTAGTGGATTTTAGACTGAATTATGCTCTTTAATTTTATGTTACTGCTATCATTTCACGGTAGTTTCTATGACACCTGACTACTGCTGTACTTTCTTCTGTCATCTGCTGCTCATTCTGGCTTTAACCTTTTATCAAGGTGTTTGCTTAATCTAAAAATGTGTGAAAGTGATATAGCTGGCTCAATAGATTTGGTTTACATTGATCTGATAAGCCATCTTTAGTGATATCTCTAAGGTTCTGTTACCTCTAACTCTTCCTAAGTTTCACACATCAAGAAAGCAATAAAACATGTTCTCTTCCTTTCAGTGTATTTTCAGCAGTTTTGCTCACATTAGTTTTCCTACTTCATAGGTGACCATTAATTTTAACATGCAGAGATCTTCTTTTATTTGTAGAGATGAATGTTTTTATTTTTTAAGTGACTGCATATGGTATGAATTTGATAAGAGACCCATTGCTTTCTGCAGTGCCGACTTTATTTATGTTTCAAAAGCATCAGATTAACTGCCATTGTTAATAAATTTTGTCAGCTTCTCAATATTTCCTCCATTGGTTTGCTTTTTGATATTGATCTCTTAATATTTTAGAGAATCATCTGAAATTCACAGAAACACTTTAGATGCAGCTGTGTCTAAGATGATCCTTGTAATATTTTGAAGCCTTGTTTGCAGCTATTGTAATTTTAATCACTAATTGGGTAGAGAGAAGTTTAGATATTAGAATATTCTCTCTGGTGTTCTAGGTTGGCAGCAATTGCTCTTATCTAAAAAAAATCACTCAATTCCCTTCCATCTACTAAAAATGTAGATGCAAACATTCAATTTTTTTATTGATTCAGTTTAGGTCATACATTTGGAGTTGGATTTACCAATTTAGACACAGATGCTCAGTACCTGTTAATTTTCACACCTTTATACTGTGTGCCAAACACATGAAAAGTGTGAATATTGACTAACTGCTATGCACTATGTAAAGCCTTTTTGTTTATCTGTTCATGTAGTATATCCTTCCCTTTGCTCCCACAAGTTTCAGTTGCTTCAGTTTAGGGGATTCAGTTTTGGTTATGATAATTTAGTGTGCAGAGGCTAAATGTATTTGAATATTTCAAAAAAATTAAAGCAATTGGTAAATTGTATTACATGTGTCGGGCTTTATCTTGTTTTACATGTTGGGCTTCTTCTCTTCAGTGTCTGTGATTCAGAGATTTCACCTCCCTTTTTTTCCCCATCTCCCTGAGTATGGCTGCCCCCAAGTTTTCTTTGCTCGCTAAAATGGTATCTCATTCCCCCCTCATTTTTCCTCTCTCATGTAGCACACACTCTCTTTTCTCCTTGCCTCTCTCCATCCCTTGTACAATCTCTTGCACTTGCCATCTCCTACGCTAGTTTTTGTAGATAATTTGTATCCAGCACCTCGGTTATGTGTTTCTTTACCCCCACTCCTTAATTTGGCCTTGATTTGAGATGTCGGACATACCCTTTTCCTACTCAGCTTTTCTACCCACGCCTCCTCTTTCTCTACATCAGTCCTGCTACATAATAAATCCCCATGCACCTATTTTCAGCAGAGGTTATAGCTAGGGCCCCTGTCCTTCACTCAGTGGTAATAACTGACCTGTTACCATCTGGCTCAGACTTCATCACCAGTTATTAAACATGCAGCTATTTTTTCTTTTTCCAGAATGATTTGTATAACCCTCTCTAGTTCCTCTCACTTTTGTGTAGTGTCTATGTAAAAAACAACCTTGAAAACAGTTCAATTATCAGTGTTCTGCGATAATTTCGGAAATGTACACTGTGTCTTCCCTGGTTTTCTCTTGCTTTCAATTTCCATTTAATCTGGTTGAAGACAGGCCTCATTTATTTTCTGTTTTTGTATAACATCATACAGTTCATAATTAGGGCTGCTAAACAGAGTGATAGCATAAGTAATATACCCATGTGTAACTCTTGTATTAAATACATTTAAGACATTAGTAAAGATACTGAGAAAAGAGTGGAATTAGGAGGAATTACTTATTGAATTTTGCTCTAATTAAGGATCTACCACTTCACAGCTTAAATAAAGACTGTGTAACATGAAAATTGTTTCTAACATGAAAAGTCTCCCACTTTTTCATTTAATATATCCAAACATTTTTCTTTCTTCTGTCATGTTCCACATCAACAGAGGCTCCAAATCCCTCACCTTGTTCTTTCCATATATTTTTTATAATTTCATTTCAAGGATAAAAAGTACATTTTCAGGGTGAAGGTAACTCTATGGTGTACATGTCCTTACTCCATCTTTCTCTCTGCCAGAAATGTGTTATCTGAAGAACATAATATTGCTAGAGCTTCTGAATATTACATTTAAGTCAATTTATTATTTTTACCTGCAAACCCCTGTTAGGTAGTTTGAAATGAAAGACTCCTCCTTGTGAACACACCAGCATATGCAGGTAAAGGATGTACTATTGCTAATTCTGTATCTTAAGAGAGTTGTGCTGTACACAATATGTAGGGCATCCCAGAAAACTCTTATCCAGGGTTTCTGGAAATTGCAGTCTACAGCACTCAGTACTGCTCTTGGATCTGCCATTCAGGTAAGATTGATGAGTAATCATTTGGTGAGATAACAAGGTTGTGTGATAACCTACAGAGATTAAGTACCTTTTCATTAAGCAGTTTCAATTACAAGAGTTACTCTATAAGGAACTATGTCAATATGGCAATAGATTTAAGAGATAGGCTATCAAAATTCACTCCTTAAACAAATGACTGCTGAAACACAAAATTCAAAAAGTAATTTTGAAAGAAAACTATTTTTTTAATGTATATAATGTAAAATATTCTATTTACAGTGTGCTCATTTTTTTCATTAGGAGAAAAAATTGCACTGTAAAAACATGATAAAACAATAGAAAAAAGCCCCCAAACTATATAAATATACATGGCTTGATCTAATAGATCTCATTGCACATGACAAAGTTACAATTTAACAGTCTGGCTTTATTAAAATTCTGGGGTTAGCACAAAACCAGCATTAGATTATGAAAATTTAAAGACATTTTGTTTGCAAATTGATTGGAGGAAACATAATGTGAGAAATAGCTGGTAACCTGACATTTGAGAATGGCTGCATGCAGAACTAAACGTAGAGGAGAGATTTTGGCACAGATGTAATTGGAGACCTCATCTGTCGGAGTATTTTTTAAGAATGCAAGAGTTTGGAATTCTTCTGTAATAGAAATGTCACAGAACCTATGTACTAAACCAACACAATTCAAGACACACTTTAGGAAAAAAAAAACCCATATGCTAGTTTTCAGCTTTTAAAATATTGTCTAACCCACCAAAGGATAGCTTCACAGCAGGTTAGCTAAAAATCTTGCCAACTACCACCCGAATAAATTGTTATACAGCAGTTGTCTTTAAAAAGTCAGAGAAATTCTCTCCACTCTATACATCAAACTCCCTGGAAATCATTTGGCAAACTGTCAACAAATATATTAACAAACTTGCAAGACCCTTTTTGGCCAAGAAGAGGGTTTGAATCCATTCAAGGAATGCCTCACACGCACACCCAGCCCCCTGAAACTGATTCAGGCTACAGTGTCATGGGAACCAGGTCTCATTGGAGCCTGTAAGGGAAAAGGTGGTGACCAAAGGAGTCTCCCATGCCACAGCTGGCTTCAAATCAAACACAGCCACTATAGAAGGAGACACCTCTAAATAACAATCAAGGAGTTGTTACAAAATACAGCATTCACAGGAAGGCATCAATCTGCACTTTATGCCAAGATAGCACAATGTACTTCTTGAGAGCTTCTCTAATGGGACAGAGAAAGCATTGGAAACACAGAAACATGTGCTACATCCACTCCTCCTCACCCTCCCCTTTCACAGTTCACTAAAGAAGCATAGTCATTTATAAGGAAGAAGAGGATAAAGCAAATTTTGCTCTGAAAAGCCTGCGGCCAAGATCTAAGAGGATAAGGGTGAAGCCACAAAGTAGCAGAAACCCCCTGAACTCAGAGTATCACCAACAAATGAATCGGGGGAAAGAAAAGTTTTCTCTGCATAGGAGCCAGGCTGCCATGAGCAGGAATTTTCAAACTGGCTAATGCTCTCAGATAATTCAAATTTCCATGTCTCAAATACTCATTTTACTGTAAAGAGATGATTCCACTGAACTCACACCATATAATGCTCACACCATATGTTTGTAAAAGATAAATAGTCTGGGATTGAACAAAATCAGGAGTCCTGCCCATACTCAATGCTGTGCTCTTTCATATGGTGGTGTACCCCCATGGGCCACTGGGCTTTGGACAGAACTGCAGCCTGGAGGCACACACACATAAAGGCAGAATGGGATTTCTGGAGTCAGAAAAGAAATTGCATGTCCATATCATTTTCTGTCTTGTTTTTAATGTGTCCTGAATCGGAGGCAACACTTGCTATTCCTTCTTTCAACACAGGCAACTATTTAGCAACAAATAAACTGTAAGGTCATCTTTTTACTCTAATTGAACACAGCAAATTAGAAACTTCACTTGAAGTACTGATTTCAAACAATCTTTGAAAATATAGCAGGTACCTAGGAAAAGATTTACTAATGTAAAAATCATAGATGTTTTCTGTCTTCTTAGACCAACATTTCTAGCATAATGATACTAATCTCCTTTCAACTATACAGTCCTCCAATTAAAACAAGAAAACTCCCTTTAGATTTTCTTCACTACTAATGAAATGGGTCATTAACTTTAATAACACAAATGTGATGCACTAATCTATTCAGTGCAACCAGTGTATGAGATGATATTTTAAGAGCACACTTTGCAATTTAGCAACCAGTAGATGATCTTCTTCAAAAAAACCCTTCCATGGCAATGGGCTACTAAAGCCCCACTGCCTTATGGCACTTTAATATACTACAGGAAGGCAACAATATATCCAGCTCACCCACTGCACAATGTAATCTTAGATCTAGGTAAGCACATTAATAACTGAACCAAAGGGTGTTTTCCTTTTTTAATACACTAAACCAAATCTTTCAGAGACACTAAACATTTTTTCAGAGGTAAAGGAAGGGTATATGAAATTTGTTTACATTTCCTCAATCTGATTCTGGATTTGTAATGCATAAATCCAGATCATTATGTGGTATTTCATTTTCTACTTATTATACTAAAACTTCAGCAGCACACTTTCTCACAGTTTTTTTTATATGACATAACTTGTTCTTATGTGTTTTCTTAGTACTCCAATTTAAAGTAATTGACTAACAGGATCTCCCATACTAAATTGCACCATTTATACATCAAGTCCAATGTCTTGCCTCCAGCAACAGCCAGTATTCAGCAATTCAGAAGGAAACTAGGAAACATATATTGCTTCTCACAAATTGCTGTAGTTTTAGTCCACAAGGGAAGTGTTTCCTGCTTTCTGAAGCAGTTCTTTTTTATCCCAGAGGTCTGTAAATCCATTTGTGCCAAATTTCATTCAAGACAAGTGTGTCACAATATTGCTAACACAAACTCAGGGAATGCTTCCATAAACCATGCATTTTTCAAAAGGTATGCATGCCAGACCCAGCACAAGCTATTGTTTGCTTCATTTCCATTTGCTCAAAACAAAATCTTAAATAGGCCTCTCCCTTCTCTTCATCCTTCTTTTGATCCCAACCTGCCCTCTTTTACAAGCACTGTGTGGGTTAAAAATTACACTTATTCTAAATTCATCTTTCCCAGAAAAATTACTAAACAAACAAACAAACAAAACCATTTCTCACCATAAGTGTGCCCTTTTCAGCCTGGAAGTGCAGGTGCAGTGTAAGGGCCTTGTTTCCTTGTTTGCTTCTCCAGCAAATAAAGGCTTGGAAAAATCATTACTTTGGTGATATAAATGCTTCCCCTATCCCAAGAACACTCAGAAATATGAGAACAGGATAAAAGGTAAATTTCTGGGAAAAAACCAGAATAGCTATCAAGAGAAAACCATTTGTATATCACCTTTACAAACTAGCTGGCATTACCTATTTTTTTTCAGATGGAATCATAGATAGATCAATCAGTATATCTACTATTATTCTACTGTAGGTCTGAGGGTCAGAAATGTTCTTCTAATTCCTATCACACTGCTTACTGATAGTTTCTTTTGTTTTTTTCTTATATCAGTTAAGTAACTTCCTTTATTTGAAGTTTACATCTTACCTCTCAATATATACCACATCCATTTGAGCTTTTCTTCTCCCCCCAGTTCAGGCCAAGATCCTCTGTTCTTCTTTACATAAACATGGTTCTGCTCCAGACTCCTTTCAGCCTCAGCTTAACCTACACATACTTAACTGGTCGGTATGTACCTGAGTCTTACACAGACATTTTGGATATTTACTATCCTCACCTCACTCACTATACCAGGTCTTTCACCTTGTGGCATTGGCAACTCAAAGACATTATGCAATCAATTTGTTTTTCTTATTATAATCTTGAGCTCTTTTATTTCCATTTAGCACTATAAATGCAAAATATCTATTAATTTTAAAGTGATTTTTTTTTGCTTTTGTATAATTAAATAACAGCTCAAGTTCTGAAAGTTAACTTTTGCAATTTATTCAGCTTAGATCAATTCACTGTGTTGTTTTGCAGATCACAATTGTTCCTCTACCTTATAAGTCACTGCCTGTCTCCTTTTTTCTTGCTGAGGAGCACTAAAATGCAGCTATATATGTCAGCATTAATTACACCAGACCTGTAATTGATGGAGCTTTCGGCATTTTAAAAATTTGTTTCCCAGGCCTTCATAGATCTAGTGATACACTTCCAATTGGCAGCAAGAAATGTGGTAAAACTTCTTTTCTTCCTTCTGTTGTGCTGCATTCTAAGTTAGGCTTATCTATAAATTCAGTAGCATTAATCATGTCCTCATTCCATTGACTCATATTTATAAAGAATGTGTTATAAAAGAGACTTTTGGTAGCAGGCTTCCTCTACAGCTATTGCATTCTGCTGACAGCAGTATTATAATTCTTAATGAAATGTAAGCAAGAAAGAGTTTGCCTTTCATGACCTCAAAACAGGATGTAAAATACTGGCAGGAGAGTTGTACAAATGAATTTTATCCAAAGAAGAAATGGTTTCCTTTAAAAAAATACCCTTTTAATAGGCAAACTAAATGTAAAGAAAGAAGAATATTAAAAGGACACAAGGAAATGTTAAATGTTTTAACTTAATGAAAAATTCTATCCAATTTGGATATCAGGAGACATTTTTATGCCGATAGAGTGTAACTGTATAATCATACACATTATGCATATATGTAATAAATACATTAGGAGTTATCATCAGGAAAAAAATCATTTAAAATTCTATATATGATGTATGCTCTGCACCACATCAGTTTCTTATAATTTTAAAATCAAGAATACAAAAATATATAATTATTCCTCAATATAATACACTAAAAAAAATTCATTCTATTACTGCACCCCACCCCACTCCCCCCAGAAAAACCTCTTTTATTGGCTAGGTTACAGAGTTTTAATAGTTCGATTAAATTTTTTCTGTCATTTCAAACAGTCTCAAAAAATATGGAAGAGCATTCTATCATTTGGAGAAAAACATTTTAAAACTTACTAGCATTTAGTAGATAAAAAAGCTGATAAAAAGAAGGATCATATTAGACATCCCAATGTAAAAATAGGAATGATTAATCTCATTGCATCTTCATAAGCTTAAAAATATTAAGCGTTCAGAACCTTGATGTGTCAGTTCAAATGGTTTCTTCATATGCTGTAATCCAAAACAAGAAGACTGAAATTTCTAGACCTATAGACATTGGAATTAGAGAATTAGATTTGGGTAATTTGTAAAATCTCTGTGGTATATCACATTGTCACTGTAGTTTGTGATAAATACCCACAAAAACCCTGCACAAATTAAAATTGTCATTAGTGTTAAAAATTTCCATCCCTAAAGCCATTAATTTAGGGTCCAATGGCTTGCAGAAACTGTTCAGAAGAGTCCCAAAGTCTTTCTTGTCTGTTGGTTAACCAAATTTTAGCAAACATAGTAAATCAAAATATTTATTTCAATAGATCTCTTATCTCACTACCCTTTTCTCAATGCAATATTTTTGAAGACCTATTCAGTGACATATTTTCAGACTTCATCAACTGTCAATTATAGAGAAGATCAAGGTTCTCACTGTTGGCAGTGCTGACATATTACATCCATTGGTGACTTCCTTTACCCTCCTAGGAATATCTGATACGAGCAGAGACAGGTTATTGGAGTACCGTAAGCAGGTTTTATGATTGGATGATAATTCTTTTATTTCTGAGGGGAAGTACTGTGTCTGGGGGCTTGTTTATGAGTTTCAGAGGAGAGCTGAAATTGTATTGTGCTCTGCAGAGGAGATTTCCATTACATCTGCCCACTTCATTCTGAAGATATCTTTCAAATTGTTTCTCTCACTGTCTGAATTTCCCTTTTATCTCTGTGCTATCAGTCATAATTCTGCAGAAGCATTCCTTATAATTTACTTACAAACACTTTACTTAATTTATTTTACATAATTTACTTTACAAACACCTAAAACACAGTATTTTTTTTTTTTTGTTGTGAAATGGAAAATGTTTAAATTTGTAATCCAGTCCTGAACCTTTAATTTTGTTTTATCTTTTCTGCTTCTCCCTCTTTCTCAGTTTCCTCGTGCTTTTTGCAGGTATTTCAGTTCAATCACAGAATCTTTTCTGCTTAAGGACTTGAAAAGAGTTGAGTTCCAGGGATTTTTCATTAGTTTCTCTTTGTCCCACTTCTTTGTCTTTAGAAGCTGTTGTCAAACATAAGAAAACTTTCACTGCAATGCAAGAGCAAGGCTCTGAAAGATAATTAGTTTTGTGTCCATTCATAGTCAAGCAGAAAATCAAGGAGAAAAATTTAATTGCATTCATATATAGCATTTCATGAAAACTCTGTGTCTAATTACAGTGGGGAACACACAGCAGGGACACTAGAAAGAGGAGACACCTTTAAACCTTTCATCTTTGAAGAGGCCTTTTGTGACCAGATACGATCCAAGTAAGAAGAAAGAAGTCCAAGAAAGAAGTCTCCTTGCAAGTTATACCCCATTAAATGTGTCATTGATGAGTAGGTTGCCTGTGAAGCGTTTGTCACAACACACATATTCTGTCTAATTATTAATAGAAAGTGTATTTTTTTCTCAGTTGTTTTTTCTAATTAATAACCTGCTATGTTTTAAGACTGCTTGGCAACTTGAACACTTGGTATAACACAGTGATTTCACCTGCTCTGTTCTGAGTTGAAGACTCAAGATGAACCACTCAGTTAATGCAAATGATACTGGACTTCTATATTTTATCCCACATATTATCCATAGGAAATTATTCTTCTCTTTTACACAATTGTTATGGGATTCTCTGATTGTGGAACAAATGTGTTGCTCTAAAAATGGTAGCATACATGCTTCTGATTCTGGAAAGTGTAACACAAAACGGCTGCATGGAACACTAGAGCAAAATAGACTTTAGAGCAATCACCAAAAAAGCCCCTCAATTGCCTCTCAGGAATCTCCATCTCAGGAGAAAATCTTTGGCCTGTTACCATTGACCATCATTCTGGATCTAATACAAAAGCTTCCAGCAATAATAGCTGAAAAGTGAATATATATTAGCAGTTTTCATAATGCACTTTTTTTTTGTCTTTTTTTTTTTTTCCCTCTCAGACATTTACAATATTTTTCAGGCACTTGTGAGATAAGTCATGCTTGTATTCTGAGCATTTTGGATCTAAGTGCAAAAGATCTGTACATTCATAAAATTGTCTGCAACATCACCACCCTATTTGCTGAAATTATGTAGACATTTCTACTGTTCTTCAGCCATTTCAATTCTATCTGTCAAGTTAAAGAGCCATCTGACTATCTAACTAAGAGCCTGCTGGGAGGCCTGAAATTTTGAATAAAATGATCAGAAAAACTGGTTACTGATAAAAATTCTGAGATTCAATTTCTGGGACTACTATTGAAATCTCTCAATCTCAGCAAATATTTACATGGACCGACATCCAAGTATTCATAAATAGAAAAAGCATCTGTAGAGCCACTCTAGTGCTTCCTAAAGGGAAAGACATCAATAGCATATACTAAAATATCCATAACATAGTGTTCCTTGGATAGTTTGGAATGAATTGCATTGGAGGAGAGGGTCTCAACAAATCCTGGGACTGAATTTATAGTTGTAAATAACTTCAAGCATCTTGTGTATGTACTGGTTTTGCATGACACATAAAGAGAAGTGCCACATATGCCATCTGAACAAATTTTGAGCAAAGTTTTTTCAATGCCCAGTTCAGTTTACGGACTTCCTTGTTTCCTCACATATTCTCACTGTATTACCTTGGCATCTGGGCTACCTGTGAAGTATTTAGCCTTTTTGAGACTCTCCATTCTTTCTTTTTTTCTAGTTTCAGCCAAGTGAATCTTTGTAACAAAGTGGGCAGACAGAGATTTTACTCAAAAATGATGCAGTGCAAGCTTCCTGAGTCTTTGTTAATATGACTTTGATTGTCATTTTGGTAGCTGAGAGACATGTTTCGTAGTCATTCTGATGTTAATTGGCATTTCAGACACAGGTGATCTTTTCAGAGCTTTGGAAATACAATTCTGTTAAGCTACCTGTGTTCATCTCTGGAGCGGAAAAGCTCAGCCTGTGAAGTGATAATTTAAAAAAATTGTGATTCCAAACACAAGTTTTGCCTTAGAAGGAGTGACTGAAATGATAGTAAGGAGGGTAAGGAGAAAGGCTGCATGCTCAAAAGAGTTAAAAGGGCTAAGTACAAAGGTTGTCATCATAGCCAGCTTCATGGGAATCACTGTTGTGTGAACCCTTTATAGCTTGTCTGATTTACCCATCAACCCGAATTCATCTACAAGGACTGAAGGGAGAAAGTAGAGAGGCTTATATGAAATCAGAGCTCATACTACTCAAATGATTGGTTTATCCAGCTGTAGTTAGGGAACCAAATTCTTTACATTATAAGCTTGACCATCTGCCATTTACGTCTTAACATTTCAGTTTTAGAATGAAGAATTTTGTGTGTGGAGTATTACCACCTTCTCAATAAATAAAGAGGCACATCAATGACAATACAACTGGAAAACCCATTTGAATGTGCCTAACTTCATTACAATTTGATGTGACATTAGCAGCTATGAATTACTGGAAGAGTATTTGCAAGATGAGGAGCCCTGCTGGTCCAGATGGGATGCAGATTAAATGGCCAAGTTCATTTCCCAGTTGGGAGCTCCAAAGGGGCTCTGAAAGAAAATCACTTACCCACTACAGTACTGCACTGAAAACATTCAGTGCCTTAGTTAATAAGGACAAAGGGACACATCAAAGCTGCTGAAGGATAGTTATCATGAGGAGACAGGGTATAGCAGAATGTGTCTTTTCAGATGCTGCTTTTTTCCCCTCCAAGCTGCCATGCTGGAAGAGCAGGTGCTACTGCTCAGGAAATCTCCACAGCAGAAACACTGGCTCTGGCCTTTGGGACCATCAAATGATTTTGTCACCCTGACATACGAAACCCCTGAATGCATCCTTTGTCCTATTGCATCCTTTTCACAGGGCAGAAAATCAGGTTATGTGTCATGCTCAGACAACTGGAGGAGGACATGTATTTAAATGACAACTGTTTTAGTGACTGGATAAAAATGTACACTGTGACTAGCCAACAAGACAGATCCTAAGCTATTTGCAACACTGTAATTAGTTTCTGCTTTTCCACAAAACTGAACGGAACCCATCTCTTACATGCAAATAAACTTATTTTCAGTTAAGAAAAATAACTGTGGATAATGTCAGCTTACTAATGGGTGCAAAGATAGAATTTCTTTTGCCTGTTTGACAGACTTGATTCTTCTGCACAAATCCATGTCTTGCCTGGCTATGCCTGGAGGCAGATACACTGCTCCATGGGATTCTTCACTTCTGTTGATGGGTGCTGTTCTGCCAACACATTAAGCTGTTTCTGTAGATAAATCATGCACAAATAAAAGAGCATATGTAAAATCTTAATCCTGTTTCATCGTGTATGAAGCAGTATTGCTAAAATAAGAACCCCTTTCCTCCTACGCTAAATCTTTGGATATCATTTAGGTCTGAACCAGTTGCATGTCTCATTTTGATAAATATTCCTGAAGGAAGAGCCAGACACGTCCTCATTTGTTTAATTTTAATCACTGCAGCAAGCTTTCTTGAAGAGAGACATTGGAACAATCTACCTCTGCTGGCATCCCATAGCAGTTGGTGCTCCCGAGTGAAGTATTTAAAGCTTCCAGGGAGTGGTGAGATGCAGCTCACATGGCCCTGTGGAGAAACTGCTGCCAGGTCTCTGTCCTTCACAGGGAATTTGCCTACCAGTTAGCTGCCTGAAAAAGTAGGATGGAGCCAAAGCCTACCAGCTGGCCAATCTATCCACTGGCAGAAGAAAATAAAAGGGTGGAGTAATGGCTGCTCCAGTAAAACCAGCTTTATTGTGTGAATTAGTTCTGAGGAAGTTAAGGGGTGTTGGTAAGCATTACACCTCTACATAAAAAAATATAGCAACATGTGCAACTGGCCCTCAATATGGAATGAGAAATATTAATGATCTCTTTCCACTGTTGTTTTTATTAGACACTGTCTCCAACCCTTGGCTTGAAGACCTATCATAGACACAAGGGTAATAAAGCAGTAAAGTCCTCCTGACCATTCCCAAGACAAGGATTCATTGCACAGTTATGTGATCCATGCATTTTAGAAGAGTATGTTTTCCTGCATTCTGGAGCATGTGTTGGATCAAAGAGATGCTTGGTTTAAAGGCCTTCTTGTTCTGACACTTTTTACTCTAATACAAAGTTTTTGTAAAACAGACTAGATATTAAAAGTGGTAAAATGTGTTGACCAACACAATTTGAATGACCAAAACAAGTTACAGTTGTCATAGCGTGTGTTTTATTTCTGGTTAGTTGACATGCTATAACTGGAATATTTTGACGAGGAGAAGAACTCTTAATACTGATAGGATTTAATGAGCAATTAAACATTCCATGACTCTCTGTAAATGAAACAAAGGCCTGCAACAACCTCAGAGGTCAGAAAAATATACAATTACAGATTTAATTGTTAACAGTTTTTATTACTCTTGCTAGAGATTTTGAATCAGAATGCTACTCAAAATTCAGAAACATAGATGTAGAACTGGCACTTCTTAACAGAGCTGATGATGTACAAAGACACCTGATTATTCTGAGGGTGACAAAGATTTTTTTTTTTCTAACTTCAGATTAAGCTGAAAAGGAAAGATTTTATCTGGGTTTTCTTGTACTATATTCATATGTGGAATGCAAACTCATATGCAAAGCATCTAATGTGGTATTACAGTGCAGCTGATCTAAGACGCAATGTGAAATCTGTCCAGGATATTGAAAGTGGACAAATGGAAAAAAAATGCAACCCAAATTTATATAGAGTCAAAGGTTCTGCAGGTGCATCTCAGTGTTGTTTCCTTATTGCCTGCAACAGAGTTCAGTATCAGCCATCACTGGGTATCCTAAGTATATCTGAAATCCCGCAGTGATGTAAATATATTGTAAAGGTTCTGGTTCTTTCTCTTGCCTGTTAAAATCTTCGCTTGAACTGTATTTTTCTGTTTTCTAAAGACTGAGAGAATGTTTTTCTTCTTTTTCAAATTAATTTTTGTATGCCAGCTATAAAAATTCTAAGAATTTCAGCTTCTGCATGTTTGTAGTAAGTGACCTAGTTCATTGTAGAAAGAGGTTAAAATTAGCCTTCATATAAAATCTATTTTCATCTCATAGAATATCTTTTAGCCCATGTCTTTTTGTATTTCATAAAGTGTCTATCTCTTCATGCTTAAAAAGCTGGTGTTGTTTTGCTTAGCTTTGATCAAGTCATGCTCATTCAGATCATGACAGCCTTAATTACATCCAGAGATATGGTAACAAGGCAGGCTTTTTTCTGCCTGGTATACTTAGTATCTTATAGTATATCATTGATCCAGATTTTAAAATATTATGTATTCTTTTCCTTGTAAAAAATGATCAACTGATATAAAATGAAAATTGCTGGGTTTTTTTGTTTTTGCTTTTAACACATCCGTATATTAGCATTCTGAGATAAGTAGAGCTGTGTGGTATTTTCACACTTAAAAATTACACATGCACTGTAAAAAGTCTCAGCTCACAATTCCTGGCTGCCCCATGTGACTTTTGATGACATACAACTTGATAAGTTTATGCTGATCATATTCTTGGTTAGTTTTGCTAACTATATTCTACCATTGTTACAGCTATCTGCACGCTTCAAAATGACACACTGCATTCTTTATTCTTCTTTTTAGGAAAACTGAAGCTGCATAGGGAAAGGATTTGTGTGCTTCTGCAAACACGATTGCCTGAGAGCTTTTTGAGCTGTGTCAGAAACCATAAAAATAATTACTGTTTTTCACTAGATCAGATTTCAGCACAGCTATAATTTTGTCTGTGTGGTCCAATGACATGCAAAATACAATACTACTGCTCACAGATTTGCTTTTAAAAATATAATTGCTTTTTATTGTTGAAATCCAAGCGTAAAAATATTTCATAGAGAACAGATCATATAATATTTCTGCAGAAGACCTCCCTTCTGAACAGCCACTATTGTTAATTTCTTTTCTCTGTCTTTGAGCAGTGCTTAAGTGTCAGTCCCAGATTAGATCCTGTTTTGCATGGATATGTATATCAGTGATGGCTCAAAAGCTGCTTTCCTCCCCCCCCGCCCCGAGTAGCTATCACAATTCACAGAATATGTGTTTGTGGAGGATGTGGGCCTTGACCCCAGTCACTTTCCTGCTCTAAGTGAACAAAATAGAGCACAGTCAGTCTTAATTCAGCCCATGAACAGTGGAACTGACAGTCAGGGAAACTGGTCTGTATTTAGCAGTGGTCAGTCCAGATTACTTTCCCATGGATGAAGCAAAATACCATTTGGGAGTTTTATTTTTGACACAGAAAAACATAAGTTTAATATTTATTTTATGCCCACAAAAGTAGTAGAAGAAACACTGAAAAATCAGCTTGTTTCCCAATCTTTCTGCTGAATGAGACATGGCTATTGAGTACTTGCACTTGCCCACTCACTTTTCTCCAGGAGTAGGTTCCATACCAGCATTATTACCTCATTTACACTGCAATAAACCCCAGAGGCCTCAGCAATATTTAGATTTTATTCTCCTATGCGTTGTACAAATAAATAAGGAAGGTAGAAGGACTTTGCTTAAAGGAGCACACATATTTCATGGTTGAAATTTAATTTTCCTCAGCACACTAGCAATTGGGGTCACAGGTATTTTCCATAATGAAAAAGAAGAAAGCCGGGAATTCCTGTAGGACTATCTGAAAGTATATGGCTAGGAATTTTGAGGGTCATATGTCCTCTGTGGTTCT
The DNA here is from genome assembly GCA_013397555.1 of Urocynchramus pylzowi. Classification (NCBI taxonomy): domain Eukaryota; kingdom Metazoa; phylum Chordata; class Aves; order Passeriformes; family Fringillidae; genus Urocynchramus; species Urocynchramus pylzowi. The sequence continues at coordinate 525,982 of VZRH01007327.1, read as the reverse complement.
CTATGTTGCCCCTCACCTATTTAGTATAGAGGACGTGCATTTATATTTACAATGATAGTTTTCAGCTTTCTGTCTTTATCCCCACAAGCCAGGGAAATTTACTATATGTGCACAACATCTGTCCAGGTGTCTTGGCTGACTGTGTATTGACTGGAGATGGTAAAAGAACTGGATTCTTCACTTCACCTGCAGTGTCACCATTCCAGGAAAGACAAAACAGCCAGCTGGTGAAAACATTTGGTTTTGCAGCGGGTCAGTTGCGTTAGCAGCACGCCAGGTAGGAAATATCACTTCATTTTATGCTAGGCATATTTTAAGATTTGAAGATTTCATTAATTTCAGTGACAACACAGAAACATTCCAGGGCATGACCAGGCTGCAGCAGTGGTAGGATTAACTGTTAAACATAATTTTACTGAAGAAATTATGATGCACTGGGGAGATATGAACTTTCCTGCAGATGTTCCTAAGAGGTTAGATTTGGGGTTAAGCTTGTTGTTAAACAGAAGTTCAGGAAAACAAAAGAGTTTCATAACCACCTTTTTAGTTGCTAGGCAAGCAATTACATGACCAGGTTGATTTTTTTTCCTTTTAATTTGAGGTAGGGTTGGGAAGGTTGAGATGTTTTACATTATGTGAAGTGCTTCTGGCATTAAGCTATTAGGGAGAGCAAGATTGGTTTACCCACTAGGTCATGGTAAGTGAATGCAGATGCAAAGACTGTGTCAATTGTGTCAGTGGTGAAGGCTTTACCACACAGATTGTGAAAAATTAGAGGAGGGCAGGAAATAATTTATTTTTCTAACAACCTATTTCACATTTACAACTTGTACCTGTTGAAGCTGAAAATGCTCCCCTTGTATTGTCCTTTTGCTGCTGGCTGTCTCTCTTCTTTATTTGACAGATATGCAACACTTGAGGCCTCAAGTTCAGATGACTATTATTAACAGCAACCATTATGGTCCCCTGGGGATTAATTTTACGTCGTGTGTGTGTGTTTTCACAATAGTTTCAAGATGCTGGAATGCAGATATATTTCTAGTAAAAAAATAGTTTAGACAGGTTGATTCATTTAGCTACCCAGCAGGGTATAATTGCTTTTCTAAAGTTAATTCCCAGTGAGGATTTTCCCAAAAGAAAAGCACTACAGTAGCTATTGCTGTGAATGAAAGTAGTCTGAGTGAAAATTTAACTTCCAAATTCTTTATTTAATTGCATTTTTTCAAGTCTCCCAAAGTGAAATACCTTAATCAAATAGATGCTTCCAATATGTTGTTTTAGCCATACCCTGTTTTTAAAGAACTAAAGTCCCTGAATTTTCTGAGGAAATTAAAAGATTGTTTGCCTTGTTCCAAGTTAGGGTGTTTTTTTGGTTCAAGTTTGTTAGGTTTGGAGTATGTTTGGTTTCCTTGCTCAGTTGCAGCTGACAAAGCAAAAAGACCTCTTTGTCCCTGTGTTCAAGCTGTGTGTGAACTCTGGTGGAATTCTGAACAGGTAAAACAACACATAGCACATCCTGCAGATGTGCTAATAAGAAGCTCCTCTGTTGTAGACTTTGCAAGCAGCAATTGTGAAACAGAGATAACACATAAATGCTTTTACTGGTGGTGTCATATTACTTAATGGTGTTTGCTACTCAAAATAAAAAATAAACATTACATTTTTGTACTCTCACTGGGGACTGAAATGCAGATTAAAGTTTCTTGTGTATTTATGGGTTGCACTTAGGCAAAATATAGTATAAATTAGATTTTAATGGTGATTTGATAACAGAACTGCAGCAAATGTAATAATTTTTCACATATTCGTAGAGAAGTACTTGAGAGGTTTAAAATAAAGAGGCAAAAGTAGCTCAAGAAAAGAAATTTCATGTAGTGTAGCCCAACTTTGGTTGCAATAGAAGTGTAGGAGCTCAGAGGAGGCATGAATTGGCTTACACCAAGTTCTTCTGTCCATCTGATGCCACTTAGATCCACCAGGCTGGGTTCTGTGTTCCTGGGTTGCAAGAGACTCAGGTGGGATATGTAGAATTCTCCTTTCACTTTCTGTCCCAACAGAGGCAGGGGAAGGATTACCAGTGGCTAAATATAGCACAGTGCCAGAGAAAGCAATCTTTAAGGGGCAGTTTCATGGAAAGCTACAGAGAGCAATCACAAAGACAGTTGTGAGGTCCTTTTCCAATTTGATGTCTTAGGTGATATGTAACCTTTCTGAAACCTCCATATTACATCCTTACTGAAAAACCTACTTCATTTTGAAATTAAATATTGATTAGAGTTTGATTGATTTCAAATTTTGTAATGAATGTGTTCTAAATGAAAGTCAGAAAGTGGCTGAAGGGGCAGCCAGAATGGTCTTCACTTGCAGTAGAATTCAATCTTGGCAGAGGGTGGCAAGCCCAGGAGTAATTCTCTTTAAAGGTAGCATGAGACTTCTCTCCTGGAAATACTTCCCAATACTTGCTAGCTAGCATGAACCACAACACCTACTATATCATGGCACAATTAAACCTTTTTGACAGTTACCTGGTCTGCAGTGTGTTCCCTTTAATTTATTCTGATCAGTTGGATTGAGGAGGCCATTCTCAAATAGATGTTGCTTGCAACAACACCTTGAAATCCATTTTGGAAGTGCTCTAACTACAGTGATGTCTGTTTTAAGTTTTAGTCAAAAAATCCAAAATCAATATCCTGTGGAAGAGTTAATAGCTTATTTTTTAGGCTAATTTAAATTTTTGATGACTTGGGAACCTCTGTCTTGTTTCTAAGTAGCAAACAAATATTAAGGATTAGGATTTTTTAAAATTTCAAGGTTATTTAGCTGTAGAACTAAAAACAAATATAAAAACAAACGTTCATATTTTAAAATATTTGCAACGAGTGGGAACATCTGTCTTGGCCCTTTAGAGTTATATAGCAGACATCAGGTTGATTTTTCTCTCTCAAATTATAACAGATTCCATATGGAATTCTACCAAGCAGGGAAATATATACATTTTAATAGTCATAGCCCTTTAAATTTGAGGAAAATTAGATGTAACTTTGACATAAATATTAATGTAACACCTTAAGGCATAAACAGTGCACTTTAGCAACCTTAATTGGCATCTCAGAAGGAATTATTCCAATAAATTGTCTGGTAGTGCTATGTGACTGGCTTCAAATAGTGAATTTGCTGTTAGTTTCATGGGAGATAAAAGAGCTGGGCAGGGAAACAGCAGCAGGACTTCATAGTGGTTTTAGAAGCAAGTCTCATTTGGAGGCTGGTGAAAGAATAGTCTGGTGTAATACCAAGGCAGTGTTACCCAGCAAAAAATCTGAAAGTGTGTTGCTCCTGTAAGAATGAAATAAAATTTAGGACTGTAATACTTTATCTACAGAAGAAGAAGAAAAGCTTATATTTTTTTTTCCTAAATTATAACTAAAATTTTTCAGTCCATGAAATTAAGCCATAATCTGATTGTTACAGAGTCTCAGACTGACTAACAGCTTTATTTTGTTAAAAACCGTTGCCTCTTGACCTGTTACCACAGGCCTTGGTAAAAAGTCTCTCTTCCTCTTTTCATAAGCTCAGTTTAGGTACTGGAAGGTGATATAAGGTCTCCCTGGAGGTTTTTCGTTTCCAGACCAAACAACCCAACTCAGCCTGCACTCACAGCAGAAGGGCTTCTGCATTTGGATTGCTTTTGTAGCCCTCCTCTGGACCCACTCCAACAGATCTGTGTTTTCCTTTGGCTGGAGACCCAGACCTGGATGCAGTTCTCCAGGTGGGTTCTCACAGAAGTGGAATAGAGGGGGAGAATAACCTCACTTGATCTGCTGGCCACACTTCTTTTTTGTGCAGCCCAGGATGTGATTGAATTTCTGAACTGCAAGCACACACTGTGGTCTCATGTGCATTTTTTTTCATCCACCTATTCCCTTCACTTGGCCTTGAACCTCCATGAGGTTCAGATGATTTCACCCCTAAAGTCTTTCAAAGGCCCTCTGTTTGGTATTCCTTCCCTCCAGCAGGTGAACAGCACTACTCAGCTCAGTGTCGACTGCAAAATCCTGTGGGTGAACTGACCCCCACTATGTTGTTGATGAAGGTATTAAATAGTATCAGTCTGAATACAGACCTTGAAGGCCACCACTCATTCCTGACTTCCCTTTGGACCCTGAGCTCTTAACTGCAACTTTTTAGATGTGATCATTCAGCCAATTCCATATTCAACAGTTATTCCTTATCCATAATTTCATCAGTTTATCAGCAACAATGCTGTGGGGGGCTGTACCAAAGGTATGACAGAAACCTAGACAGATGATATCCATAGCTCATCCTTTGCCCACTCATGCAGTTACCATAATTCTAAAACAATACGCATTTCAAATCACACATCTAGATATAAAAGTCTATTAAAAATCACAAAAGCTTTTTTTTTTTTTTTTTTCCATAAAGAATAAAAATGTAACTAAGTAAATACAGAATATTAGCCCAGTAACTTCTCCTACCAGCAACTATGACTTATTAGGATTTTTGGAAATGTTTACATTTTGCCTTTCTGAAAAAGAAAGGTAATTAAGCTTTCACAGAGAGAGGAAGTTAGTTATAACTTTCACAGTGCCTGATGTTTTTTAGAAGAGCATTTACTTTCTCTTCTCCTTTCCTTCCTCTCCCCTTCCTCCCTTAAGACACCACAGAAGTTCTGCCATTTATGTGCTTTTATGGGCATTTATTTATCTGCCAAAATATGTGACCACTGCAGAGTCCTAATAGCATGGACTCTACATTGATAGAGTTTGGAATCGTAAAGGAGTCCTTGTAAAATAAATAGTTCCAGATTCTCTTGCACTTTAATCGTATCCTCTTTCTCTCTTTTGTACATTTCAGAGTGTGTCTAGTTCCTGTCTTTCATTGAATTCTTGTTTTAGGTGCAGTCATTAGACAGGATTATTAAAAAGCCTGTGTGCCATAAATCTCACTGGCTTTGAGGTCTGTGTGCCAGAGCCAGAAAAGAAAAGGGCCTATGTGTTTAGCAAAAGATAGAGTCAGGCTTAGTCCTATAAAAATTTCTGTCCTATCGAATCTTCTGTCTCAACATCATTCTTGTGTCATCTTTACCAGCAAAGGTACCCTGCCAATATTGCTTTCAGTAGTGGCCTTAACTTCAACATATCCAAATTGTGATGCCTATACATTAACATCAAGGCATGAGATGTGACACTACTATTTCAGTGTAAAGAAATTGAAAGTCACCTTGCCTTGTTTGTAGAGACTAAGCTGAAGTGCTGACTTTCACTAGCAGTTTTTCATATTAGAAATCATGTCCCTAACACTTCTTGTGTGAAAAATTCTGAATTCTTTAAAGTAGAATGAACTAATTTAATTGTTTGAGGTACAGGCACCAATTTTCTTCTTTTAAATATGTTCTTCAGTTTATTTGTATCATGTAGGAGGAGCATGAATGAATCTAAGTTTCTTGAAAATTCTTACACAGATTTATTAGAAATCATGCCCCATATCAGAAGTGTACTTAATGTTTGTGAAGCATGAGTCAGTATGCAGAATAAGGAAGATCTTTTCCAGGATGAAAAGAAATCAATGCCATTTGGGGAAGAATAAATAATCAGAGAAATATCTCACCATCAGTCAGTCATCTAGTTTCCCAGCTGTGGTGTGAAAAACCTATAGGCATATAACTTTTAAACAAATCCCTGAATACTCCCTGCTCACTCTTATCAGCTCCTCATAGAGGAGTAGGCAGTGAATGTGGAAGGGTTTGCTGTAAGTCTGAGGTTCTCTCTGCAGGCAACCCATTTTATGTTTTTTTGGTCCTTGTTGTTTCAACAGAAGGCTGTGAGAGACATATGTGTTGTACTTTGCCACTAAGATGCTATTTATGTAACTTTGCTTCTGGATAATATCACCACAAAGTCACCATTGAGCCACAATCCCACCAAGGAGGCAATACCATGCAAGAAGCTGCTTCCAGTTCTCAGGGGGCTACAGAGTCCCCTGGTGACATCTCCATCTCCTGTTCTGTACACTGCCAGACAAAGAATTTCCAGTGTAAACATTTTCTAAGCACATTTTCCAGCCAGTGGATACTCTGCTTGAGAAGATTCTGTCAAAGGGTTTTCCTTCTGACTGCACTTTCTCCCACTACCCAGAGATGGCTAATGGCACGTTGTATTCAGTTTTTCAGTTTTTAAACACTGGTGTTTTCTATTTCCTAGTGAGGAAATGCCAAACTCCATTTCTCAGTCTATGTGTGGCTGGTTATGTGCATGTGTGAGTGAGCACCTGCCTTTTGCACAACTTCATGTAGTACAGAAAATTGGTCACTGTCAATCTGTCAGACCTTGGGCACTCATTCTTTAGGGAGGTTGATGAGGTTTAAACACATCAGAGATTTTCCAGTGATCTCAGTGAATTTGACCTGCTCTGATATTCATTTGGAACAGATTCCTGTGTTACAAAACTAAGAATAAGAGAACATTGTAAAATGTTCTCTCAAGAATCGGATTTGTTACCTGATGTGCAAAAAGCTGATGATTATACACTTGAGGGAGACATTTATTATTTATTTAAATGTTTCAGAAGCATGGGTGCTCAGTGGTATTTCACAAATCAAGCACATGAACTATAAATTTTTTTTTCCATTTATACATTTTAGCAAACAAAGGCTTTAATGTTCACTGGAAACAAGTTACATAGTTCTTATTAATTAATATTCTATCTTCTGCTGGTTGATGAGTCCCTCACTTCCCATGCTAATTAGTTCTGTATGCTCAGTCTTTTTCTTCCCTTGAGTCAGTGGGCTTCTTTCTTTGGTGGTCTGTGAATTGGTGGTCGCAGATTCCTCTGCAGGAATTACCTTTTACCCAGTCTGATTTCAGCACAGTTGCAGAATTGGCTTTATCAGTTTCTCCCTTATCTTGGGAGTTCTGCCAAATGTCCCTGAGGCCCATAAATTCTGCATTCTTTGTGTTCAGTATTGGTGGTACATGTTTCTTCCCAGGTCTTGTTAACCCTTGCCTTAGGTCTGAGGTCACTGATGCATGTCAAGCCCTAAACCTTAACAAGGCAATTCTTCCAACAAAATTCCAACAAGTATTTTGTCTTTCTAAAACCTGCACATCACTTAAAGCTTGTTAGCTGCTCTCTGTTTCATGGATTAAATCACCTTTCTTCTTGATTAGGCTTGAAAGTGTACGAAGATCAAACATCAAAGAACATCCTTTCTCAAGAAAATGTTAAAGATTCCATGTTTTGCAAGTAATTAGTAAATGCCACCTGTATGAAGTAATGTGTAGGAAATAGTAGTACTATCTGGTTGTTTGCAACTACAGAATTGGATGCAATACACTTACTTTTGCTGTTGTCAGAGAATATATAAATATTGGCTGACCTACCCTTGTTTGTTTTTTGGCACAACTTGTTATGGATTTCCAAAAATTGCCTTTCAAACCTTGATTTATGCATAAATAAGATCTAATAATTCACGGCACATTGAAAATCAGCACATTATGTCGATAGTTAAACAGTGACAATTTTTGAATGTGCTTAACAAGACATATTTACCACATTTTTAATTTTTTTTTTCTTTAAACAAAATTTACAGCTGGATAAGCTTTATATTGCTCAAAATAAAATTTCTGAGCACAAAGATTGATAAAAGGCATCTTTATAACCATTTTTATGTCTTTACTTTGACTGCTTGCTTTCAGTAACCTATTCTGATATGATATGCAGGTTGAAAAGATGTCATATATTATTGGAAGTGCCTCTGGCAAAGTCTTGAAGTGAGGTTAGTTTTGATTTGTTTATTTTTAAACTGTCATGTTATTGGTAATATTTTTCACATTGGAACTAGATAAAGGATTGATATGGAGAGCTGTTTATAAATGAAGTGGAACAAAATTATGTCTTTACTACTTCTCTACATCGGCATTTAACTGAATTTATAAGGCATATATAAGAAAGGGTTGATTAGGGTAAGCACAATCAATTGGAAGAATCTTTACTCATTGTGTGATGCAGAATGAAGTTTAGTGTGAATTCCCAAAACTATAATGAGAAAATAAGTCTATAGATCTATATGTCTATATGTCTAAGGATATATGGATGCATAAATATTCTTGGGCAATAATAAGTTTACTGGTCTGCTGTGGGTTACATGGAGTTATGGCTTAATTCCAGCCCTTTGAATTCAAGTCTGTTTGCTTGAATTTTCTAATACTGCAGAGTTGAACCACTCTTCTCATTTCATGACACATCTTTGAAAACTTGTTGCAACTGTTGTGTTTTCCTGAAAATTGTGGCCTAAACAAATATGGGCAAACCCTCAAAATTGTATTCATAGGGGCCCCTACAATTTTTTGCACACATGTTTTTTTTTCCCCCCTCAAGACCCCAAAAACCTACACAAAACAGCACAATGACTACAATCTACAGGCCAGATTTTGAAAACAGTGTAGTACCACAGAGGGTCGAGAGATTAAAGACTTTACCTTTGCTTTTACAATCATAGAATCATTTGGTTTGGAAGGGACCTTACTGAAGGTAATCTATTCCAAGCCCCTGCAATGAGTATGGACACCTTGACCAGTTTGCTCAGATCCTTGTTCAGCCTGACCTTGCAGGTTTACAGGGATGGGGAGTCTACCACCTTTCTGTAAAACCCATTCCAATGTTTCAGCACCCTCATTGTAAAAGAACATCTCTTTTATATCTAGTCTAAACTGACTTTTAGTGTGAAGTCATTAACTCTTGTCCTATCGCTATATTTCCTATTGCAATGCCTGTTCCTGTCTTTCCTATAAACCCCCTGCAAGATTAATAAGGTTTTCCCAGGGCCTTGTCTTCTCAAGACTGAACAACCCCATCTCTCAGCCTCCCCTAATACAAGCGGTATTCCCTCTCTCTGATCACTTTGACTCTACTCTGACCCACTCCAGATCCATGTCTTTCTTGCACTGAGGACCCCACAGCTGGATGCAGCATTCCAAGTGGAGTCTCATGAGAATGGAGAATCACCTCCCTGGAACAGCTGGTCCCTCTTTTTTGACACAGCCCTGGATGCAGCTGGCCTTCTGGGCTGTGTTAATACATTATTGGCTCATGTCCAGTTTTTCAGCCACCAGTTGTCCTAAGCCCTCCTTGGTAGGGCTGCTCTTGATATCTTCCTCTTCCAGCCTGTAATGATACCAGGCTGCCTCATTTCAGGTGCAAGAGCTTGCACTTCACCTGGTTGAACCTCATGAGGTTCGCCTGGGCCCACTGCTTAAGCTTGTCTAGGATGGATGTCACCTCTGGATGGTGATTACCCAACCACTTCCTTATCCCCTGAACAGCCAGAGATCAAAAATCCCACCTCTCTCCCGTTTAGAGATAAGGATAAGTGGGCTGGCTGTCAAAGGCCTTATGGATGTCCCAGATAAATGGCATGTGTAGCCCTTCTCTCACGCACGGAGAGAGCCACTCCATCACAGAAAGCCCCCAGCTTGGTCATGCAGCACTTTCCCTTGATGAAGCCGTGCTGGCTGTCTCAAATCTACTCCCAGTCCTCCATGTGCCTTAGCAGAGCTTCTAGGAGGATCTGTTCCATGATCTTCCCAGGCACAGAGGTGAGGTTGACAGGTTGGTAGCTCCCAGGATCCTCCTTCCTACCCTTTCATATGATGGGTACAATGTTTCTCTTTTTCCAGTCATCTGTGACTTTGGGTGACTGCCATGACTTCTTAAATATGTGAAGATTGACTTGGTAACTATGTCAGCCAATTCCTTCAGGACTCTGGGATGCATCTTATTTAGGTGTCACTCACTAATATATGTTCAAGTTCCTCAGGAGGTTTAGATCTGAACTTCTCCTCCACTAGGAGGGATTTTGCTTCCCCAGTCCCTGCCTTTCAATCCATCCCCTTGAGAGGTGTGGGAAGAGAGGCTGCTGTTGAAGACCGAGGGATAAAAAGTTCTTGAGTACCTCAGTCTTCATCCATTGTCACTAGTTTGCTAGTCATGTTCATCAGGGGCTGTACACATTTTTGATCTTTGTTTTCAGGCTGACACATCTGTTGAAGTTCTTGTAAGTATTTGTGTCCTTTGTGATTTTCAGCTCCAGCTTCACCTTGGCCTTCCTCATTCCATCCTTAAACAACTGGGCTGTATTCTTCTGCTCTTCCTGGAATATCTTTCCCCTGTCTGTACATTTCCAGCCAGTCTTGACTCAGCCATGAAGGTCTCTCATATTCCTGATTTCTTACACCTGGGAACCAAGATCTTTGGGACTCTGTGGAAGGTGTCTCCAAAGGTCTGCCAGCTCTGTGTTCCTGAGGGCAGCTTCCCAGGGGGTCCTACTGACCAATGCCTTAAACACCTGAAAGTTTTCTTTCCTGAAATTTAGGGTCCTGAAATTACTCTTTGCCTGGCCCCTGCACTTGAGGACTGTGAATTCTGTTGGTACATTATGACTGTCTGTCTCCAGTCATGCATTTGCCCAGCTCACTCATGCTGGTGACCATCTGATCCAGTACCACATCCCCTCTGCTTGGCCTCTCTATTACTTGCCTAAAGATGTTATCCTTGATGAACTTGAGGAGACTCCTGGATTCCCTAGAGCTTCCAATGCTACTTTCCCAGCAGGTGGTTGTTGGTAAAGAAAGGTCTTTAACTCATAATTAATTGTGGTATATCCATTTATTTATTCCCTAAATTTAGAAGATGAAGTAATTCTAAAAATTATTTTGTAGTGTATATGTAGTGATGCTGAAATTTTCAACAAGATGCATTTATGAAAGGGACTAGGTGAAGTAGCTGTCTGGGATGACAGGGACCATGACTCAAGAAAAAGATTTTTTCAAGCCAGTATGTCCTATGAAAGAAGTTCCCACAGTTAAAAAATTAATCTCTTATAATGTAGGTTTTGTATTTAGAGATGTTAGACATTTTCATTTTCCCTCATTGTTTAATCAGGGAAGACCTAAAAGTTTTTATTATTGCAGATATTTCACTCTGTGCACTTTAATCTCATCCATTAAAATCTGCCTTGGTAGAACCTTTTAATATGTTTGAGGTATGCTTTAATGTATCAAAATTACACACTAGTTTTTATCAATCTGTTTTTGTAAGAACTTAGTCTTACAAAAGCCTTATACACTTACAATTATCTAAAATTACTTCTTTTAGAAAAAGACCATGAAGAAATGAATTACTTAGTTCAACTGCAGCCTGATAATGATGTCTGCAAAATGTATATTTTGATTTTAGATATTACTGTTACCAGGGAAGAAATATGTTTATTTGACTGTTGAGATGGTGCAGCTTATTTCTTTCATTTAAACAAAATATCAAGGATGAGAAAGTCATAATATCTCTGTGGAGATTGAATCATCAAAGACCATTGCCAAAGTGAAAGATGCGATAGAAAGATAACGTGAATTTTGCTCTTCCCTTAAAAGGGCTCTTCCCTTTTATGTAGCATTTCATGGCCCCCATCAAAGTCAAACTCTATGTGATTTCATGTTGACAACTCTCACTCTCATGGCAAGGAGGTAAATCATACATAACGTATCTAAAATTATATATTGTACATATGAATACAGTTATATACTATATGTAGTACTATATATTGTGGAGCTTTTTGTATATACACATTCCTACACAGCCACACACATACATATACACACAGAGCCAAATTCAAAAGACAAGTATGTGAGCTCTTTACCCTGTTTTAGACTGTTCAGCTTTTTGTTCTGCCTTCACAACAGTTTCTAGAAAACATGGAAGGGATCCAGATACTGAAGTGTCCCAGCTATGCTGGAGGGATAGTGGAATTCATTTTCCACCAGAGACTAGAGGGATGCAGCTTATCCCTAATTATGGGCGTACAATGCAGGTGAACACTTAAAAAAAAAAAAAAAAAAAAAAGGTTAAAGAAAAGCATGTGGAAATTGCTGTAGCAATTGTTACTCCTTTTGAATTCTCTGACTCTTTATTATTTAGCTTCCTTTTGTCAAACTTTCCTGCTTGCTTCATTGTAAGAAAAATATATAAATGACCTGTAAAGAGTACATACAGCTTGTCAGGAGCAAGTCAGAAGATTTTATATAGCTTTTTATGTAGCTGAAAAAACATAATCAAAAATGTGTATTTGTAGTTGTTGATAGCTGGAGTTACAAATGTTACTATAGCAGTGTAAATGCTTTCCTCTGCTAAACTAGGATTTTCTACATATGTGAAAAAAATTTTTTTGCGTGGTCATCATATGAAAACTTTTATTACAACACAGTAGAGCAAGTGAAAAAGAAGATTTACAGGAATTAGTATAATACAAGGGAGTTTTTTGCAAATTTGTAACCATCCACAGAGGTTTAGTTATTTACTTCTGTGTGTTCATTAGGTTTTCTTTCCCTTTGATGATGTTTAGTGTTCTCACACCTAAAGTTTTTAAGATAGAGTCCAAAGTTACTTTTAGACCTGTTTGAACCAAATGATAGTTTGTGGTGCTTTATTTATTTTATTTTTAATCTTGTATCAACTACCATGTCTAAAACAGAACTGGTGATTGGAAACAGAAATTGAGAGAAACCATAAATACAGTTATAGGCAATATCAAACATAGGAGGAACAGTCTAATCTAAAAATAAAATCTTAGATGCAGCTGTAAAAATATCTTAAGGTGTAGTCTTCAAAGAAGAAATATTATGTCCACTTCCAAGTTTGCAATATCCCTTAAGTTAATTTTAAAATTTGCTGTTGCACATATTTTCAATAAAACTGAAGAAAATGTCAATCTGGAAATTCTGTTTTACTTGCAAATGTTATCTCATTCATTTCAGATTTTAAAATGCGCAACAGGTTTCTGTAGATCTCAGCCATATCACACTTGTTCAGAAATTTATTGTGTAAAATATTCTGCAACCGGGAAAAAAAAATTATGCATGATGATGGCTAAAGAAGAGAAAAGTCCCTGGTGAACCTAGAAAACCAAAGAAAAAGACTACAAATAACTCTAAACTGAAGTAGAGGTGTGTCTCATATGACTTTTCTTGTAGGACTTCAACACAGGATTTACTCTCCAAGAGCCCCTGGAAGATATGAAAAAAATGCTACTAACTCCTTTCAGACTTTGCAGAGATAGGAGAGTTATGGGAGTGATGAGGAGTGAGAGAGTGGAGAATAGAATTGTTTTACATTAATAGCAGCATGCGGCAGCTCTCTAGGACTTGTCAGAGCTGAAGTAAAAATTGTATTTTTTTAATTGAGATTAAGGGTACCTGGAGGCTTAGAGATGAGCTGATGCAGCTTTGGTATCCAAACAGCAGGACATTTTTAGCGTGTATTCAGTTTCTCATGGAATTTTTCATGTAAAGAGAAAGATTTCCTTTTTTCACTCATTTACATTCAAGCACAGGGTTCATTTGCAGAACAAGTGTGTATGGGAATAACATGTTTTTCTTATTTAGCAAAGGACAAGATTGCATTCTTCTGTGTCATAATAGGTGCACTGAGAGTAAGTAACTCATGGCTTCACATTTAAACCTCGGGGGTTTGATCCTTTTTGTGCCCTTACAGAATAAAAGCTATCACAAAACTGACACAGGGCTGCCTCCAGGCCAGGCCTTACTTAAAGGTGCTTCCAGACAATCTGTAAGGAGTGTTTGGGGTGGGTGATGACAATATACTCAGGGAAGATGCAGGTGGGTCAGAGCAGTGTTGCCCCTATTGCAGCTGTGTCCCAGAGGTACGTCAGGAAAGCACGGAGCAGGTCTTGGCTGCAGCACAGATGCACTTATAACTTTTGTATCAGTACAGAACCTCTGTGACATGTGCTTGCATCCATGTCTTTTGATGACATTTTGCCCCTCAGTGCTGTCTGTCCAAAGTGTGCAGTGCCTCTGTGTTGTGTTGGCTTTGGTCAGCAGAAAACTTTGGGCACACAAGATGCATCCTGTATTTTTAGATCCATCACTGAGGAAGGATTCTTTCTTTTCCTTGCTGTAGAGTGGCTTCATTCACCTGATATCTATGATGTCTACATTACCTTCTATTCCTCACCATAAGATGGAAATAACTATAAGGATAAGCAGAAATATTTCAGTATTAATTTTATATTCAAGCTGGAATTAAATACAAGGTCAATGAAATTAAATAAGGTTTGGAAGCAAGTGTTGATATGGGACATACTTGAAACATCCTGAATGCAATAAATAAAAAGAGGAGTCTTACTTTAAATAACGTGATTGGTGGTGGCCTTTTGGTGCATAAGTGATTGAGCTGAAGTTTCAGGCCTAAATTTATACATGGGGAGATGGGCAAAGGATGTTGCTTCTGTGCACACCAACAGTGATTAAAGAGGAAAAGTACTGCAAGAGGTGAAACATTTTTTAATGGGACTTTTGAAGACGAGCTGAGATAACAGGATGGGTTTAATTATAACGACAGCTGATTATGTATGTTTCCTCTGCTGGAAAAAGATTTTAAACCGACTATATTTAATCTCATTGACCTTGTATATAATTCCAGAACTTTTGGTGTTTTCTAGCATGCTGTATTTTGCAAACAGAATCCAGATATATTTTATGCTTGTGTCTTTCTTTTGTTTAAGCCATTATTATAAAATAGGGGGAAAAAGTGAAAAAAAAATATACAATATTTTCTGGGGAAATAACCTATTTGTTTTTCAGGCAAAAAATTAATGGAGGATTAATGTTATCCTACCTAAATAGAATCCAAATTTATACGATATACAATGAGAAAGAGGTAAAGTACTATAAATCACATCAATTTCTTGTTGTTTTGCAAAATTTTTAAATGGCTGGAGTTGATTTTATGATTACTGACCAGTCAATCTAATATGTGGGAAGGACTGAAGGCTATGAATTACAGCCTTTGGCTCATACAGACCTGGAAGATGTAAAATCTGAAAATAAAGACAAACAAATTTTATATTTTCCACTTTTCTTTAAAAAATAGTCAAGCAAATACTTCTGGACTCTTCTCCTTTACTGCGGGACAGTTCCCTTACTACTTCTACTCTCTGACCTCACTCTATTGTGGTCTTTGAAGACATTTGTGCTTGTGCAATGAAAGACCAGTACATGTAAATATTTGGCTGAATTAATTTATTAAAATAATCCCATTATAGCTCAAAGATTTCTCAATACTCTTGAATGTTATTTCACCTGCTCAAAACAAAGTATGACATTTTATCAATTACTGCTCTGGACCATCATGCTGTTTCAGATCCTGTTATTTATTGCTAAACATTTATTGCTAAACAATAATGTTGGAAAAAAATGAGTAGAGGCAATAAGAAGAAATAATAAAAATAATTTTTCACAGCAGTGCAGTGCTCTTTTGAAGCACTGCTAAGTCATTACATCACCTGTGCTTTGCTTCAGGTCCCTTCTTACAGAAAGGAAATGAATGGGAAAAGTTAAAGTGTCAGAAAGTTTGACTTCACTATAAAAACCGACAAACATGAACGACAGCTTTACTTGGTCACTAAAATAAGAAACAAAGCCATTCCTGTGTACACTCTGCAGGCTCCTTCCCCTATACAGTGTCTGGCTGGGAAAGAACAAATAATTCTTTCTTCTATTCATTTTTTCCTTTACTATTGCAATTAACAGTTTCTCAGCTTTCAGAAAGAAACTCCATCTCTTCTTTCATTAAGACTTTATATGTGAATACCTGCACATTAGAAAATGGCCTTCTCTTTGCCTGGTGTTTACCATTTGGATCATCTCTTACTTTACATAGGAAGCAAACCTAAACATTTTAAAAGTTTTTTAATACAGTGTTTGTATTCTAGTGGCTGAAAAGCAATGTTTTGAAATGTACATTTGAAAATGTTTTGTATCAAGCTGAGTCTTGTACAGATACACTTCATTAAATCTGCAAGACTTTCCTTCTTACCCCATTAAATTCTATTATCAAAATTGACAGTCTGTGGCTCAAAGTCTTAAAGCTATACTGCTAAAAATTGAGCAGTTTCTTTCAATACTGAGTACAATTTAAGATAAAAAAAAGTGATTTTCTTTGCCAGCTGTAAATCTAGTTGTTGGAAATGGTCCCAAAATTGCAAAATTTATTTCTATTTGACAATCATTGAGTATCACAACGTGATTCATCTAAGAAATAAAACCAAAACAAAATAGAAGTAGCAAAACGTCAAGAAGAATGATATTTAGAGGATTAAACATAGACAAGTAAATCAGTTAGTTCTACTCTATATGAGTGAATAACAGCTGTATCATGAACTTATTCAGGTTTTCAATCAGAGAAGCATATAGTTGCAAGTCTGTCTACATCAGATTTTACCTACACTTCCAATGAAATGAAAAAACAAAGACAATCTCTCTGGGATTTAAGGATGAGAGCTCTCATGCATTAATTTTGGTTCTCAAAATATTAATGTGCTTATTTCCTTTCTCCCATTGAGAAAAAGGATTAGTTTCTTTTTCTAACCCTCAAATTGGGCTTGCATTTCACCAACAAAAGAGTCCATATGGTATTTCAAAACGGATTTTAAAATTTGTGTGAGCTGACTTATCCAAGTGGATAGTAACCATCTGGACTTCTCAATAAGTCAATATGCATCAAGCAAAGAAACAGAATTCTAAATGCAAAAGGAGGTATTTTCAATCATTAAGGTTCTTAACCACCTTTTAGTTGAAAGGCGTTGAGTTAGAATAACATACTCTATACTTTCAGTAAGCCTGGTACTCAAATATACACTATCTGTTCCAGTTTTGACATAGCCATGAAAGCTCCTACCACTGACACAAGTTGTCCATCACAGTCAGCACATATCTCTTGGTGGTGTAAATGATCTGGTTGTGTTATTAACTGCCTTACTGAAGTAAGCTGGTGTCTCTTGAGTAATATCGAATTGCCTACATGTTAAGGTGTCGAAGCCAATCTCTCTGAGGATAATGGATATGTCATCTGCACTCTAGATCCTTCAAAGAAAATCTGCTAGCTTGGTGCTGTCCTGGTTGGAAAACAAGTTTCCCCTAAAAGATGACATGACTAGGACATGGACTGTATGTCCACAGTGAACAGTGATCCAGTTCCTATTTGATCTGTTATTTTTGTCCAGTGTGGTGCAGCAGCTCTAAATACGTGCATTGAGGGGTAACGGTACTACTTATATTCGCAAAGCCTACATGATTGTGTTGGCAAAGTGTTAGACCTCATCTAAGGTATCCTATACCCTCCTAAACTTCTTTTAAAAATAAAGTGCAACCCCCATTCTCTGAATGATCAACAGGAACATAAAGTACTTGTCCCAGAATAGGGAAAATGTCTGTTAACAGTAAGTAAACTGTAAGGTTCTTCTGTGTTATTTCTCAAGATAGTAAATCCGGTTCAGTTATACATGGGAGAGGACTTTAAATGTTAGTTCATAGGTTTCACTTAGCCAAAACTCAGTGCATTAAACAATGCAGTATAAGTTTACAATGCCTTGTATAAGGCACTGTTTACAATGCACTGTATAAGTACACAAAGCCTTGTATAAGTTTTTCATGACCTGCCCTTCTGCCAATTACTTATTTGTGATCTCATAATACTCCCAACTCTACTTCCATTTTACAACTAAAGCATTTCAGACTGAAAGAATTTACAGTGAAACACAGCAGATTATGATCCAAAGAGTGAGCAGAACCACCCCATCCTCAACCTCACAGCAATGAGTTAAGCTACACTGAGTTGCAAATGACCATGATAACTGCTGTCATAAGGTGAAAAAACCCCACCCTGAACTATTGCCTAAACATAAATTTTAAAGACTGGAAACTGTATATATATATTTTGTACTCAATTCACACTGAAAAGGTAAACTTCATAAATGGGCTGTTTGAACTGAACAGAATAGAAATAAATTATTTGCATTTTTCCACCATGGCACAGCACAGCATTTTTGTGTGCTGTTTGGATTCCTAGTGTGTTTTAAAAATGATGGATGCTCCAAATGATTTTGTTCTTCATATTGGAAAAAATGTTCTTCTAGATCATCTGTTGGATGTTACAACCTCTCACCCACTATGTATTAAGGAAACAGTTAATTTGTTGGTGATGAAAAGCCAACGGTTTTAAAACTCTCCACTGTTTTAATTGGATTCTTTGTGTTAATGAGTTTCATAATATTGCTGTATTTTTGCAAACTTTCTTGTTTTTCCTTTTGCAATTTTCATAATATCTCCTTTGAAATAAAAAAAACCCAAAAACAAAAACAAAAAAAAAAACCAAACCCAACCCTTTTCAATGGTAACTAAGGGTGAAACCTAGTTAAGAATCTAATGTTGAGACCCTAGATACACATATGTCCAGTGATTGATAACAAGAACTTGAGTTGACTTCTAATGCTCTGCATGTGGTAAATGTATGACTGGAGAGGGAGCACAGAATTAACATAGAAATTACTTAGACTTTCTCTGAGCAACTAGGCTGTGGTAGCTGCAAAGAGAGGAACTGGTAAGGAAAATTTTTGTCTGGGTCTAGATTAGGTATGGATTTCATGTTTTACGTTGTTGACACTGCATAGATGTAGTCCTGGCATATTTCATTTTCATAAACAAAAGGATTTTACTGTTCTTGAAATAATTCTGTTTTAAAGCCAATAACAAATATTAAAAATAGTATATATTTTCTCTCCCTGATTTTAATATAGTTTTTTTCAGACATTATTAGGGACCTCATTACTACTCTCTTTTACTGAATTCTTGTGGCCTGCCACAAGATATTGCTAATAAATGTGGAAATTTAAGGCATTACAAAGAAATAGACTTGGTTTTGGGGATAATTTTAAACAAGTTCTTAACTACTGCGAAGTTTTATTTAAAAATAGTATTCTAAGATCATAAAACTGTGTTCATATCTCAGGTTCTGAGAATACAATAGTGTTCATGTCCTCCTGAAACAGGTGCAATTCAAGAAAGTTTTTTCAAGACATTAAGGAAGATTAGCTAAAACAATAGAGAGAGGGATGAACTAATTCTAGCCTCAATAAAGTCAGAGAGGTAGAGAAGAAGGTACAAAGAGATCTTAAACTGTGGAATTCAAGATCCTTGGGAGAATGATAAAAAAAGGCTTTGATGAGACATGAAGCCTAGGCTGTGGCTAGATGGCTTTACATGACAGCCTTTGGAGAGTATGTGAGGTACATATCTGCTACTGCATCAGCTAAATGGGCAACTGGACATTTGAATATGCCATTGGTAGTCAGCACTGAATTCCCAGTCATAAAAGACAAAGTATGCATATAAGCATTTTTGCAACTCATTTCACAGAGACTCAGAGGCTGAATCAGAATTTGAGGGGAATAGAGATGCAGTTAAATGAGATGAGCTGTATCCATGGAGGACGTAGTAGGTTAAAAGCAAGTCTTTAAAGTAATTTGTGACTTTATGGGAAATCACTTTAATGATTCACAAGAAATACATGAAATACGATAGTGTTTCATATCGGTACCTGACGTTGCCTCTGTGTTCTGAACCTTTTTGTCCCCTTTGGACCTTTGGGATAGGTTTAGAAACATCATACTGTGAAGGTAATAACCTTCACAGTGAACAGGGGCATGATATCATGAACAAGTAATGTCAGAAGGAGGAACTAGGTATAATGGTCAGGTAATGTTGTTAAGTGACAAAGAATAATTTGTCTCCTAATTCTAATAAATTGAATGCAACATTTGGGATTTCACTGTGAACCCTTTCTAGTTTTGCCCCTAATTCTGGGGCTGAAACTAGAAATAAAGCTCATTGCTTCACACTACAGACATATGTTGCTTAAAAGCAATTAAGTTTATGTATCATCTTTCTAGAAATACTTTCCACTTCAAGTGGAAGATGTTATGAAAATATCCTCAAAGTTCAGGAGCTGACTTCAAACTATCTTTTTCAACAGTTTTTCAGATGACTCATTGCTTTCTCAATTTATTTTCTTTGTCTCAACTACATTTTAGTCCAAATTTGTATCTAATCTTGATACAAAGGAAGGCATTGACACAACCTATGACTGCACAAGGAAATGAGGCGATGGGCACCTGATAAAATCTGAGTTAACTGCTGGTAATAAAATCTCCTGTTCAGAGGTTTTTGCAAAATCAAACTGCAAGATACATCAGAAACACTAATGAAGACATTCAGGATATTTTACTGCTATTTTAAAACAGGTGTCTTTTGGCAGATCACAATTTTCTCAGAGGAAATAAGGAAAACTAAGGGAATGTTCTGTGGTGCTCTGAAGCTCAGTGACTCACTGGAAATAAAATGTCTCAATGACTCACTGGATTGGGCTTTTTCTCCTTTGTCCTGTATCTGCAAGTGTCTTTAGAAAATTCATAAAAGTCCTTTTTGCTTCCTTTGAATATCCTGGATTGAATTAAAATCTCTGCAAATGAGATCTTTGGTGTGTCTTTCTAATTCTTTCCAGATCTTCAGCAGTCATTCCCAGCCAGCTTTTGTTACTGGGTGGGCCAGTATAAAATAAGGGGATTCTGCTCTGAAAGCAGGCTAAGCAACATTAGCGTGGTGTGAGTACTCTGGTCCTGGGAATTTCCATGGCAATATGCTCAGTTAGCAGCTGAAAGTATACATCTTCTGAATGTCCATTCTTGATCAGGGAGCTAAGAGTTGTATTGGAGCCAGTAAGCATTTTTAATAAAAAAAAGCAAAGTGTAGAACCTCTTGTTCTCATGGTACAATTTGCTCAATAGGATTAGTTAGCATGAAAAGAAAAATTAACTGATTTGGGTTAGCAGAGGGATGTGTAAGTATTGCGCATGTGTAAGTACTGACAGTCCTTTTGCATAGGAATGGAAAAAGCTGTTTCCATTTTAGACTTCTGTGTTAGTTAGGCCTACCCTTTGCATTTTCTATCATACTGACAGGGCTCAGTAAATCATTGTCATAATTTAAGACTTTAACTCTTTGTGGTTGAAAGGGAAGGTAGCTTAGCACTTGGTATCTGGTGTCTCTCCTGTCGCCTGTTGGACCCAGAAGTATGAAAGTATTTGTGAATAGTGAATAGTGAGAGACACTGTTCTTCTTCTCATTCTAACTGATCTCAAAAGGGAAGTGTCTCATGTGGTCTGCTATGGTGAGGTGCCAGGCCCCTTTTACTGAGTGGTCAGCGCTCCAGGGTTCTCACAGGGCTGAAATGGAGTATGCCTGCCTTTATCACATCCTGAGAGTTACCTAAAAGCCAGGCAAACACAAAGGCATGAAGCACTCAGGTAAGGGCAAGGAAAATAGTTTGTGATCTTGTGTCCTACTAATCATTACTGTTTACCTCTCTGTCATTTGTGGTTAAATCTCTTGTACAGGTGCAAAGATCTGACAGCAATATGCGGATAATCACTACAAAGAATGTGCAGGCAGTAAAGATAAGGGAAAGCAGTTACGCTATTTTGCTTCTAACATACAAGTAATCTCTGAGTGCTTATACTGAGAAATACAGCACACCTGGCTGGTTGAGCCAGAAAAGTCTTGGGACTTGTTGAAGAAGAGATCTGTGTGAGGTGAAACGTTCTTGATTTGGTCTCCACCAGGCAGAGGAGGTGTAGTAAATAGAGAAATGTATAATTTCAACTACATCATATAACAATAAACTAAGATGCTGCTGAACTCTTATTAGGAGAATTGTATTCATTTTTAAAGATTTAAATTTAGATGTCTACATTTGCATGGTGGTTTGAGTAAGGTGAGAAAGTGTTGCAGATACTAGTAAGCATCTCCATCCTGACCTGAAATTGCTTGAGCTAGTACTGCTTGTACTGATTATCTAGCCCTATTGACTATAATCAGAAATAGGAAAGAGCAGATAGGCATCCAAGAGTCAGTTTGGAACTGTCTCATTGTGCCTTCTGTGGAGTTCAGTGCCTCACATTATTCAGGGCAAAGATTTTAAAGACGCATTAGTCTTGTCAGTAATATTTTTCTTCAGTTTCTCCTTCTTTACCTAGTGTCTTCTAATTGTTGAGAATTACTAAACAAGCTTTATCTGATCATCCATAAATGACAACTAAGATAGTGCTTGATGATTCCATAGTGAGCACTCCAAAAGCACTGTACAGAACTGTGGACAAATCAGCCAGGTAATGAAGTGCCATGGTTTAACCCCAGCCAACACCAAGCCACAGGCAGCCTTTTGCTCACTCCAACACCAGCAGGACTGGGGAGAGGTCTGGAAGGATGAAAGTAGAAAACTGGTGGGTTGGTTGAGATAAAGACAGTTTCATAGGGAAAACAAAAGCCATATACATGAGGAAAATGAAACAAGAAAAGAATGCAGTGCTTCCTATGCCAGGTAGATGTCCAGCCATCTCTAGGAGAGCACGGCTCCATCAGATGTGACAGTGACTTGGGAAAACTAACACCATCACTCCAAACATCTCCCCCTTCCTCCTTCTTCCCCCCACTTTATGTGGGGAGCAGGATGTCACATGCTCTGGCATATCCCAGTTGGGGCCACCTGTCCCAGCTGTGTCTTCTCCCAGCCTCCCAGGCACCCCCAGCTTCCTCACCAGCGTGCAAATACAAAAGCAGAAAAGGCTTTTCTGCTGGTTCTGTGTAAGCCCTGCTGAGCAATAACAAAACATCTCTGTGTTATCAACCCTGTGTTCAGCACAAATCCAAAACACAGCCCCATACCAGCCACTGTGAAGGAAATTAATTCTCCCCCAGTCTCAACCAGCACATGTGGGTGAATATACACTCTGGAATAGTATACTACAGGATTCAAAGCTGGGAATACAGCTGTCATTTATTCTGTGTCTATTCAACTAAAAGAAAAGGAGATAAACACAATTGGGACTAAAATATGTGCATTATGGATAAGTTTGACTTCTAAAAAGATATAAGCTCAGTAAAGAATCCAAAGCCTCAAGGACATGTTACGGTTTGAGAATTATCACAGATCTGGGAGAATGATGGAAAGAAGATATTCTGAACAGGGAATTGACAGAGGAAGAAAAAATAACAACCTGAATTTCTTCTTCTGAGGGAAGAAAAAAAATTGAAAATGAAATATTTATATACTAAGTATATAAATACTAATTTAATTTTATATCACTACACGAGACTACCATATTGAAATCTTCAATAACAGATATTTTCCAGTCACTATTCCACCTGAAAATGGTCTTTGCATGTTTATACAGTATCTTGTGATTACTTGGTAATACACCAGTATTAAAGGGTTAGTTTTTATTAATTATAAAGCTTTCATTTGCCATTAAAATAAGCATTCCATATGCAGCTACTGCTCTAATTATAGTAGCAGTAAGACCTCCTGGGTAATCCATGCAGGTCTCACCTTTGCCTGATTCTTCATCATGAGGATGCACTGATCTTGAGCTTGGAGGAAGTGATGTTTAAATACTGAGCAGCACTGGTCTTGTACTCCCTTCTTTGCCAGAGCTCTGTTCCATGGGGTTCCTCTAAGCAGGTCCCTGAGGAGGCCAGTTACTCCCCAGAAGCCCATGGCCGTAATTTTTCTCTCTGTCCTGCTACCTTTTCATCCAATACTGAACTCCACAGTCTCTCTGGTCACTGCAGCCAAGGCTGCCCACAACCTTTGCACTACCAAGGCTTTTCTTGTTGGTTAGTACTAGGCTGAGCAGCGCACCAGTCCTTGTGGGAGCCTCCCACAATACACCTAACCCAACCTGCTTAGGTTGTCTTAATAGGTTAATTAGGTTAATTAGGTTCATACCTAATCTAAGCCTGAAAGACTTATTAGTTAGGCTGTCTGCAATTGAACTATGAATTGAAAATGAATTATTGGTTACAAGCTGTTTCTTTTGAAGCTGTGAGGAATATTGTTGTGTCCTTATTCTGTCTCTGTTTAGGTGAAAGTAATGTAAAACATAAATAAAAGCCAAAGTCAGAATAAAAGATGATTTTATATACATTCTTTCAAGAATACATTTGTGCATTTACTTTCTAAAGATGTGATAAGGCAGCACTGATTTTCCAGAAAGACAGTTCATGTGTCTTTTTCTATTTCTACTAAGAAAAAGCTTATATATTTTTACATAGTTGTCAGGCTTCTTTGACAAAGAGAAAAACAGGACTTATAAGCTATGAATTTCTCTGGATCTGTTTTTCTCCTCCTATTGTCCCATTCAGTCATCTCTATCTTGCAAGTTGTCTTCATTTCATTTCTCATTTTGATGAGAGAAAAACTCAGATAAATTATCCATTTCTTTCCCCCTTCTTTCAAAGTAATTCACAATTATGTAATCCAAGGACAGAAGAAAAAGAAATACTCCATCATATTCATTGACCAATGAAGCAGAAAATTGAAATAATAAATATTAAGTATTCAGATGTACCAATAAAAAATGAAAAAAAGAAATCTGCCTTCTCAAAGAATTTCAAAGTGCTACATAATTATGATTGTGATCAGTTCCAATGACAAATCCTTAGGGCTATGTTTGATTGATAAGTAGGTTAGTATTATAAACTGCACTGATTTTAATGTTTATTTAAATGGCATTTAGCAGATGAGCTCACCATACTCTCTATATCTGCACTTTGTGCCAGATGGGAGATTTTACATTTATATACATAGTAATTTTGTGCTGCAGCTAATCATTGTTCACAAAAGGCTTTCAAGTAAACATGCCTTTTCAATTATTCTGCAACTTAAGCTTTTCAAGGAAAGAACATTAACTTTAGTAATTGTATAACATTTACTTGCTAAAATTGAGTGTTGATTTTATCTCTTCTTGTTTCCAGATATTTTTTATGTAATTATATTACTGAAGTATTGGAACGAACATTGCTCCCAACTTCAAGTTTTTCTTTATAACGGCAGCAATACCCAACTTTTTGCATTTCCCTGGTAATAGCATTTACATTGTCTACAGTACATCAATAGGGATTAATAGATTAATAGAGAGTATTGTTGCAGTTGTTATAAAGTCATCTGTGAACAGAATTTCTACATCAGGGCCAGAATTTGCAGGTGTTCTAAAGTAGCCTTTCAGTGGGTGGATTGTAATACCGTAACAGAGCTGTCACTTGTTCTCAGAACTAACCTATATTCAGCAGTTCAACTTTGTCTAATTGTGTTCTATAAAAACTCGATGCATTTATGCCTTAATGTGACAGATCTTTTCATCTTTTTAAAGATCCCTCTAAAATGTACTTCTATTACCGCTTAGATAAATGAACAAGTTGCAAATATTGATGGTGCAGGGCTGTTTTGAGACGTCTGTGTCTTTCGACTGGCTCCAGCTGAGTCACTTTTCTGAATAATTTTCCTTTTCAACATCTCTGGTTGTCGATATCAGAACTGAACATGACTTTTTCAAAATGAAAGGAGACATTTGGGTTACCAGGACAGGAGTTAGTTTACACTCTTTTTTCTTCTGTATCTGTTTGAGAATGAATATGTTAAAAATGGTACATTATTAAGGAAGTAACTGCGGCTTTTGTGCTTGCAAAAGTCTGGGCTTAAGTTTTAAACTAGAGGGTGACACTTATACCAGCTCATCCTTATCACATTGCTTTTTGATTTCTTATCATTTAAAGGTAAATTTGGAGAATAAAGAGTGTAATCACACTGTAGTTATTGAGTAGTGCAGGGACAGATTTTGGTCTATGAACCATGCGGACTTTTCCTTCTAAGTAACAAACTTTTACATGTTGAAGAGGAAGCAGAGCTGAGTACCTTATAGAAAACCTAGTATACTTTATTTCGGATTAGGTAAGGACTGCAATCCCATGTTTTACCACCATGCACAAAATCTTCTAAGAAAAAAATATTGAAATAATTTCTCTTTTTATCTCACATATTTAAATAATTTTAGGGAAATTCTAGTCATAGAAATGGGATGATATTAACTGTGTTCTGTAGATTCCTTCAAATCCATGTAGGACTAATGTTTACCTTAATGGTTTTAGCCCACCTACTTCATAAGAGTACTTCTGAGTTGGTTTCAAAAACAAACAGTTAAAATTCAAATTTCAGAACTTAAATGCAACTAGTTTAACATGAGTGATTTTTTGACTACAGCAAACTCTAGAGTCTTCTTGTCCTGATAAAAAGATTTTATCTTCCAGGGTTTATACAAAATATGAAAATATTTTAGCTGTAGAGAAGGCTGCTACATAAATATGATGTAGAGTGATGCTTGGCTATCAGACAGAGCACAAAATTGAGGATGGTATATAATTATAGTAATTACACTACTTCCTAGATTGTAAACATTAAATGCATACCCATCCTTTTGCACTTTTTTTTGCCTCCAGCTATCAAGCTATCCTTCGTTCTGTGGTGCAGTACTTATTATTAGGTCTTACGACAATATTGTAAGACTTTATTTGTGTTCTGTTTTGAAAGTATTCAGTTCTCTGGGTCTAGGAGCAGAAATCCCTATGGCCACATTAACTTCACTGGAATTTTACACATTTGTAACAGCTGTGGACTTGGATCTCCATTTTTTTTATCAGGCTGATATGGTATATTTTGCAAAAGCAGCTTCCAGGAAACTACCGCACATTGTGTGGACTGTGAAATACTTAACATGACAGAGCAGACAGCACAGGGGACTCTTCCCCATTGAAGAAAAGTCAGATGTGTCTCCATTGTCTTGAAAGTACACACTGTATTTCTACAGCCTTAGAGTCTTGTTCAGTCTACTTTTTAAAAATAGAATGAATGCCCTGATTTACAGGAAATGTTGCGGGCAAGTCACAGTCAAATCCAGGGTCCATGATATACGCACCTCTGGTGACTCCTCAGGCAGCACAAATGTGTTGTGCATTTGCTAATCCCATAACTGTTAGGCATGTCTGGCTCCTTGGGACACAGCAAGAAGCAAATCAGCTGCCAGTAATTTAAGCACTACAGCAGACCCAGAACTGTGCAGGGTTGGTGCCTGATACCCAGCACTGGGGCTGCCTCTGGCTCCCACCAAGGCCTTCCCTGCTCCCTCACTGCCTCCCACAGCAAGCTTCTGGCCCTCTCCTTTTCAGTGAATTAGTCCTAGAAAAAGGGAAAATTCTACCAAGAAAAGGTGAAACGCAATCCAAATCCAATTGCAATTCAGAAATGATGGAGTGCTGAAGTTTGAGTCTCTAACAACATTCAAAACGAAATGGTTGTCATAAAGAGAAGCTGCCTACAAAAGATCAAAGAAGTACAGCATCTCCTGCTTGCAACAAAACCAGTAGCCCACCATCACCCCCTTTTAATTAATGCAAAAATAAGTGCAAATAACCAAGTGGCAAACATCCACTGTACTGTATGCATACTGTTTTCCAAAAATTTTGCTTCCACATCCTGGCTGCCAGGGAATACCAGCAGTAGCATAAACATGTCATTGATAATTTGTCAGTCTGCCCTACTAATGACAGAAACTGTGACTATCAAAAATAATTTAAAAAGATTTCTTAAATAATAACTGTCACTTAGAAGTTCATTGAAGGGCCTTATTTAATAAACAACAAATACAGCACTGCTTGCAGATGAGCTGTGTAATATAATATTCTAAGTGTTCGTGTGTCCAGTTAAATCAAACGCCAGTAAATATAGCTCAGACAAGTTAAATACACAGTACAGAAAAGAATTTTTTCCTTCCCCTCCCCTCCCCCCATTACCTCTTTTCTGGTGTGGGAAAACCATGTAGGGTCTCTAATATTTGCATTTGATTAAAGGTGCTTTGTGATCTCTAAAAAAATTCCCAATTTTTGAGGCTTGCTTTCATGTCTTGAAAGGAGCCTGAAAGAATGAGAAAAGTATGAGATATGTGGGCACTCTCTCCGTGTGGCTTTGTTGGTCTCAATTTGGTCTACACTATGTGTCTGTTCATTCAGTCTGTGTACACACTACAGTCATTCATGCCTGACTCTGTAGGATAAGTGCAACCATAACCCAAGGAATGAAAGAAGTAATCATATTTTACTACATATAATGAACTAGATTTCTCAATATGGACTTACAGTATTGAAGAAAATAAAAGTCTTTTAGCTTTTAGAAAAGCATCAATTTGAGTAAATTGATCTCTTGCAGGCTGAAAGGCTACCCTTTTTTAAAAGATAAGAAGCAATATTTTCTCTCTTTTAGAAAGTATAGAAATACATTGAACGGTCTTTGCTCCATGTAAAGATTTTCTGATGCAGCAAATGCTTATTGGGTACCCTAGCTGATATGACTTATGATTAAAAGTTATTCTGGTAATTCACAGTTTCTTTATTAATTAACAGTAAATACTTTTAAGAAATTTTAAGAAATTTAAGAATAATTAAGAAGTATCTGTATACTGGAAACTACAGTGTAGTAACACTGCTTTTCCATCATGAGTGAGTACCCAGGTCTTGTAATATGTACTGCTTGTTGTACTTGAATGATGGCAGACATTTGTTTAGGGAGAAAGGAGAGTGACTGCGGAGTCCAGGAGTGCTCCATTGTGAATCTGGAGTGCAGAGAACAGAGAGTTCAAGGGAGTGGTGACACATAAAATATAAATCTGCACAGTAAGTTAAGCTTCACCATACTCAGTTGTACAGAGGAGGTTAAGGTGAGAAATTAGTCAAGAAAAGATGTGGAAATTGGAAAGAATTTTTTCCAGTGTCTGGATTCATTAACAGAATTAAAACCAAAACTAAATGTTGGGAGAACTAATACAAAATAATGATTGGAAATAATAGAAGTAAAAAGCATAAAATTTTGTAGATGTCCATGGTTTTGGGCAAATAAGGTCTTAAAAGGATACTTTTAAATTTTTTTGAGTATTTACCATTTTATCCTAAAAAGAATAATAATAATTTATTGTAATTTTGTACCAAAAAACCATCCAAAATTTAGGATGAGAGATTTTTGACATCATTTTTATTACCTACAGTTGGATACTTGGTTTATGCTAGCTAGGCTTGCTTTGCACTCAGTGAATCCCAGCCAATACTTGTGGAGGGTTGTTTAGTCCATTTATTTCTGCCAGTTGACTTATGATGGGTGAAATTGCCTCCTGAAGTTGCATTGATTATAGAGGGATGTTACATGAACAACTTAAAATAAATAGCTGGCTTGCAAGAACGTCTGGGTTGACCCTCAACTGCAACTTGAGGCTTCAAATTTAAGAAAAATACAGTTGGGCTTTCTTTCTATTTTGGTTTATAGAGTGCTGAGAATAAAAATATAAGTAAGGTCTACAACAATAGATTCATCAGCAAACATTAACCAGGCAGAAATTAATAATTTCACTCTAGTTAATACCGAAAGTTAGGTGTTGACAGCTTAGAGGTACAATGAGATTTTCTCATCCAGGGCTAGCAACATGACTTTTTTATGCAAAGTCTCTCAGTAACTAAGAACAAGAAATATTTTGTTTTGTGAATTCATCATGTATTAAATACAAAAATAGACTGAGAATGAGAAATCTTGAGGGGAAAAAAATGCATCAAGCATTAATCTATTTTGAAATTATGAACTTAGTGGCAAATGGGCTACTAAAATCTGTGGGAGGCAAATTTTCCTGTTTAATTTGTATGTAATGCAAAAATTATTGCATTACATACAAATTAAACAGGAAAATTTGGGGTTTTTTTAAATTAAAGGATGAATGATGGTGAAGGAATTAATTTTTTTGCACAGTAAAATCAAAGCTCAATATTCATAAGTCTCCATAATTCTGGAAAGAGCTTGTTCAACTCTCTGGAGATGAAAAATTGCACAATTTCCACCCTTCACCTTTTGTCAAGCAGGCATCAAGTGTGTAGACTGAGCATTCAGGAGAATGTGTCAGTGAGTAAACTTATTGAAAGAAATGAGAAAAAGAATGACTTATGCATGGCAGAGGCTGAAAAAAAGAGTAATAACACATATTTCCTGAGTCACTTTTAAGTGCAGTTTGCCAGGAAAAACAGAAAATGAGATTTTTTGCCAGAGTCACAAGAAAAAAATATGTTAATATGATGCTCTGCACTGTGTGTTGGGTTTGTGGTTTCTTTTTTCCTGACTAGAAGGCAACACATTAAATTCTGCTGCTCACAACAAAATGAAGCAAAAGAAGTTGAAATATACTATATGCTTTATACAAATTTTCTGAATAGTTGTTTCAAGGAAATAAGTCACTGCATTTCCAGGAATTCCTTTCAGGGAAAAATAAGTTTACTTAGGAGATATTCTGTGTGGAAGAGAACTGACAAAAACCAAGGCAATGATAATGCAAGCTGAAGAGCAAAAGGAAACCCTTAAGAACAAATTTTATCCCTGAATGAAAGACCACTGTAGTTAAACACCATATCTTTCTTCAGAAAGTTAGAGTATTTTGCTTACACAGTACTATTTTATAGGAAGGTGAGAATTATTAGATAGAAAATCACTAGTTAGTTCCTTTTCCAAAATAAAATTACCATTTTTCTATTCATTTATCTGTGGTTCATAATATTTCTTAACCATTTCAGTAAGTTTTATTAAAGAGCTTAAAAAAATGTGGGTATTACTTTTATTTTAAAAAGTAATTAAAAGGCTTAGAACAACTAATTCTTTTGTGAAATAAAATATACATACAAGATAGTCTACAGGTCTTGAAGTAAACTTTTTCTTTATGTTAAAAAAATAAATTATATTTAGATTATTTACATTTCTATTATTGTACTAACATTCTTAGTTATGTGATCAGATATATGATATATATCTCATATTTCATATATGAATGAAATGAAAATATACACATTCATTTTATATATCTGTGTATACATACATACATGTACACACACACACATGCACATGCATATATATATATATATATATAAATAAAATTATNATACATACATGTACACACACACACATGCACATGCATATATATATATATATATATATAAATAAAATTATTTTCATATGTATATATATAAATATGGATGTAGCTATGTGATTTTTCTGCCATTAAACATTACAGAAATTAAAAGAGCAACACATAGTGACCTGTATGGCAGGTGAAGAAAATACAATTTTAGATACATATACCAAGCTTCAAAGGTTCATAACTATCGGGTTTAACTCTGAGGTTGACTTCTTTGAACATCTAGGGATAGATAAAAACTGAGATCCATGAAGTTTTTCTGTAGCTGTAGAGTTCCAAGCCTTGTCAAAAATCTTAGAAGCATTCTGTAACTTACTTCAACCCTGTATCTGCTCATTAGTTAATGGCAATTTTGGAACTCTCTATTAGGCAGCACAATTGCTGACCAAACTGAACCATGAAATAAATGGAGAGGAAATTAAAGTCTTTTGTATAAAACTCTAGAATTCTGTGCAGAACTCAGAAACACTGTGGGGAATTTCCCAGAAGGCAAATGTATTTCCCAGTTGATGAAAGCAGTTTGGACTACTGAAAGATGAAGATAAAAAGGTTTACAAAGAAAAAAGTCGCAATATTTAGTAAATAGCTCAATAAAGGTATCTGGTGTAACATATGCACAAATATTTTACTGCAGAAGGGGATATTGTTTTGTAACATTAAAACCATTGGAGCATTTTTGAGGTTCTTCTAGAATAACCTTTTAAATTATTGATATTGTGATGCATTAAAAAGTCAAAGATATTTATCGTTGTTGGATTCTCTCAGAAAATGTCCCTGGAGAATTGAGGCACATTTGGAAGTACACTAAAAGTAGGCTTTCCTTCTCAAAAATCAATAGCAAGTTAGACTTAATAACTGTAATAAAAAAAAAGAGAAAATGTTCTTTTCTTTTCTGCAGGTAGAAGAAAATAATTTTTGTTATCAAAACTATAATTCTTCTCTTTTTTCCTTACTTTAGAAATCAGTAAAACCTTCCATGTTCCCAATCCATCTCATCCAAAAATCCATCACCATCCCATTTCAATGTCCTTCCTATCCACCAATTTGTGTGCCTTGTTTCAGGATTTCCCTCGAATTGCTGAGGATTCTCCTAGCATCTTGCTCTCCTCACCAGCAGCAGTTATCATCTACATCATGCAGGGAATATTGCTGGGGAGGCTGGAGCAGAGGAGCAGCAACTATCACCACTATTATACCAGACTGGGGACATATATTGCCTCTAGCCCTTTGCACCACACTTCGTAGCATTTGGAGGTGTTCACAGATTTGTTGGGGTGCTCCAAGCTGGATTTGTAGTGCTCAAAGAGCAGTGTACAGAAAAGTGTTGGGTATTTTCCTTCCCAATTTCTTTGTACAAAGGGGATATGAGATTTATCTTTCTCACAGTCTTAATACTGCCAGGAAATTTCCGCGATGCCAAGAAGTAGAGTTATCTGACAAATTTTTGATGGGATTACTAAGAGGCTTCTCTCAGCCTTTCAAAATGCTTTGTTTCCTGGGCCACATCCATCTGTTAACAGACAGCCAAAACCTACAGTTGTATCTACAGAAGTAGATTTTATAGTCTTTTTCTTTAAAAATGTGACAGTTTATAATTGCGGTCTCTCTCTAAAAAGGAAAGATAATACTGTAGTTTAATTACAGGTAATATCTTCTTTTAATCCCAAATTATACATCACAAAATATTCAGGAATTTCATTACTGCAGAGGAGTTTTTTTTGTTGTGGTTTTTTTTTTTTTGGTTGTTGTTTTGTTTTGTTTTTTGTTTTTTTTTTTTTAATATGCTGGATAATGCAGCATATATCCAGGTGTGTCCATAGTAAGGTGGGATTATTGATTAATAAAATAAATTAAAACTCTCTTGTTTACTACTAAAGAGACCTTAACTGAATAAAAACAAAGGAAAACTTGCTGTAATACTCTTATACATTGTGATGGCTTTTTTCCACATGTGTTCATTGGGAAATGTATTGATGAGAAAATAGCTCTTTTGGTGAAGGCACAATTGAAATTGATTTGTCAAAGCAAGAGATGTCTTTTCATTGATGCAAGTAGTGAAGAAATCGAGACTGGATTAGGTGGAATGTGACTTTCATGGTAATATGATACCATTGGTTCTGGAGACCATAAAAAAATTATTAGGTCCCAGTCACTTTCTAAAAAGAAATAAAACCAACCAAATTCCCTTTCCTCCCGCAAAGAAAACCCAACCTAAAGCATCTTTCCTTGCCTGGACTTTGTCTATTTGATACATAATTCCACAGTACAAAATGTAAAATGCTGTTATTACTCATCTACCTTTGTAGTGAAATATATAATTCTTGAAAAAAAAATCTTGCTGAAAAATTATCAAAAATGTATTATTAACTCTTCTCATGTAAAACAGTTCAATAACTCACCAAGAATTTCAGTATAAATTATAATATGAAATATATATGCCCAAAGAATTAAAGTTTTTTCCCACATTTTTCTTTTTTTTTTCCCCAAAACTTTACTTAGTTCTTTTTATTGGAAGCTAATGTCCATGAAAGCCTGTCTAGGAAACTGGGAGAGCACTGGAAATTTTCAGAGCATGCTGATGAGGAAATAAATTTCATTGAGACATCTCTAGAAGCATTGCTATTCTGACCTAGCATCTCTAGAAACATTGCCTATGGTGACCTTAGGTCATGGCAAGAGCAGGGAGCAGACAACAATGTTTTGAAGAGCTTATTTTCCAAAGCAAGAACTCCCTCATCTATAACCTGTTGACTAAAGCAATCCTATCTTACTTGAATTTCTTTTCCCTGAAGTTCTAGCATATTTAACGGGATTTCATTCACTCTTCTCCCCTCTGATGACTGGATGATCTCCTCTGCAGCCCAGTTTTATGCCATAAATCTGTGAACTGTCAGAGATATTTTACAATATTAAAGAACCTCAGCCTTTCTAAATTTTCAGCCTTTCTAAACCTCAGCCTTTCCCACTTTCCTAAAGTGGGAAAAAAATTGCTCAAGCTGCAGGTATTATAAAGCCTGAAAAACAAAGAAAACTTCCTATGCCCCTAATCTCTGTTTCTGAGAAAAACAACATAATTTTCTCTAACATAGACAGAATTTCCTATGAATGTACATGCAGAAATTTATTAAGAAAATGTATTTTAAATAGTGTTTCTGTTACTTGGAAATTTACCTTGGAGTAAACTGCTACTTGTGCTTTTCATGCTGAGTATTCACTTTAGATGACAGAAAAAATTTAGCACTATCCTCAACCAGGATAAAGAAAAAAATGAGTCTTTTTTTGGCAACTTTAAATACTGATCATAGCTTTATGTAAATACTTTGAAATTTCCTTTGCAGCTGTGCCTCACAGCATGCATTTATTTTTTTTCAAAGAACTCTTCAACGACATAAACAGTTTTTATATTGCATGGCTTTTCTTAAAGATAATATCTCAAATGCTTACTCATACGAAGTACTTTAAAAGCAACTGCTAAAGTACAAAAAGTATGATAAAAATGTATTTTTGCAAGAGTAAGGGTGAACTTCAAAGTGAGTTTAAAGAAGAAAGTCTGCATCTAATTTCTTTTTTATACTCTTAATTGATTTTGTTTGCTCTTAAGATACCTAGGAGTCTCAAACATAGACTACCTTATGAAATACTGCATAAAATGGTTAGTGAAATATATTGGAATCTGTTTCTAGTTTTCAGAAGTGAAATTTCTGCTCATCAAAGTGGTTTTCTCTAGGCTCTGATTTGGGTTTAAAAGGAGAAAGTGGAGAGGACATCCCAGCCCCTGCCTAGAAGCACAGCACCTGCATTGTTTTCTTCTGCCTTCTGGCTGCACGTGTGGCCAGTAGAAGATAATAAAGGTGGATTGCATTGGGCAAGTAAGGACAAGGGGAAAGAGAATAAAGGTAGAGGTGCTACTCTCCTTAAATGTTCTTTTCCACTGAATAAGAAAAACGATTTCCTGCAAAAAGAAGACTGAAAATTTCCAAACATATTTTGGAAATTCACATGAGAGTCCTTAATTTTTATTTAAACAACAAATTGCAGAAAGAAAAGAGCTGTGTAATACAAAGGAAATGTTAGCAAAGAACTCAAAATCAGTATTCTGATTGCAAGTCTTTGTCTTTATGTATCCCAGACACTTTGTTCCAGAAATAATAGTGTCTATATAAATATGTTATTCCATTATAAATAAACATTGTTTAAATTACTTTGTTTGACCAACATGTGATTTTGTTTTCTTGTATACTACTAATTTCCCTTTTTTGGTAACTTCTGCATCTGACAAAGTATAAAGATTATTGAGTATAAGAAACCAATTTTTTCTTGTATGAAATAAAATAAAATAAAAAAATAAATAAAATCTTGTCTTAAAAAATGTATGTTTAATTATTCTTAATGAGAAAACACTTCTGTCTTACTCCCCTGAAAATATATGAAACAACATGAAGAGAGGCTGGCCTTGATGTATGATATGACATCTTATACAGTGTCCCAGTTACCCACTGTGTTTTTTCTTCAAAGGTACTTTTTCTTTTGAAGGAAATTTTGTTTGTTTTCAACCTGGGAAAAAAACCCTAACTTTTAAAGGATTTTTCTTCCAATGTATTTACTGGTTTTGTGGCATCTTATAGCTCAAAACAGTGCTAGTTATCTCTAAGTAGAAATCATTAAAATAAGACAACTCAGAAAAAACCCTAAATCTTTATTAAATTTTATGTGAGATATCACATCTGAAAAATGCATTTTCTACTTCAAATTGCTTTCTAACTTGATCAACCAGGAAATAGCAAGTGGTTTTATTTTTTAAATTATTTGTTTTCCTAAGTGTATTCTAATATCTTTACCTTAGACTAGTTATTAAAAACACATCTACTTTAAGCAACGGGAGTGTTTATTTTTATTAATTTAATTTATTTCTAATATGTTTTATAGTTAACCTCTTGGTAGCACTATATGCCAAATGGACTCAGTTAAGGTGAAAGATATTAGAAAACAGCCTGGATAATTTTTTTTTCTAATTTACTTTCTAATCATGCACTTCTTTAAACTTAAAGAGCTTTTCCACTTTTATTAACTCAACCATCATGAAGCTATAATAAATAACTCTTACTCCTTACTACAGAATTAGTTTTTTCATGTAATTGTTCTGGGATAAATGTTCATTTGAAATACAGTCTGCTTTGCAAAGAGAGTTGCTTTCTGCCAGCAGTTCACTCAAACATATGCAGTTTTATAGGGGAGTAGAGGGAGACATTAGGCACAAATACAATTGTGTAGTAAACATCGTATTGGCAGTGGGGATTTTACAGATGAAGGCAGAAGTCATGGCTTCCATAAAAGCATAAAATGGTTTAAAGAACAAATTTTACACATAGGATAAGCATACAAAAAAATTGCATTCCAAAAGGCTCAGGTTTAAAACTGCTATATCACAATTTGTGCCAGACTGTAGTTTATCATTGAGTAAACCTCCTGAGTCACCTACCAAAATCTCAGATACTACTGCCAGATAAATGTCTGTTCTTGGGTAATGATTGATGTGCTATGTATTAGCTGTAATCAAACCGAATCATAGCAATTATCTAAATTGCAGGTGCAAAAATTTTTAATTAGATGGAAAAATCTTGCCATCCAATCTATGTTTATACATTAAGAGCTTTTCAAGGTATAATATTTAAAATTTACAGTCACACTTCTTTAAAAATTTTCCACTTCTCCATTCTTATGAAAAATAAACTTTTGTAAATATAATCTTAATAATATGAAGATACAGGGAGAATATAGAACTTCTTCCACTGCTGACAGAAATAGTTGATTTATTTATTTTTGGTAATTAGTTTACCGTGTCATTTATGCACTTGTGCATTTTTTTCCCATATCCCCACAAGTGTACTGGAAATAAATTTAATGTACAAAAAATGTAGGACTGGCAGACACTAAAGAACCAACCCTTTATTGGTACCTCAAAGCAAAATGAGTGTGCTCAAGTGAAAAATACGTCCATTCATTGTGGTGTGAGGATTTAAGTGTATTGCATTCTTCCATACAGCAAATTTGAAATCTCAGAAATGTCTCCATAACCTGTGGGAGCAAGCACGTGTGCCGATGTCTGAATGTGCAGTAAAATACCACCCCCAGCATGTGCCCAGTTTTCTGACTTGACCCTGTCC
This sequence comes from Urocynchramus pylzowi, assembly GCA_013397555.1. NCBI lineage: Eukaryota > Metazoa > Chordata > Aves > Passeriformes > Fringillidae > Urocynchramus > Urocynchramus pylzowi. The sequence goes on along the minus strand of VZRH01007327.1, from coordinate 489,013 downwards.
ATACAAGCCCTGTAAAGATCTGGTTTTTGCTTTACAAAGACCCACGCTGTTGGGAAGGTCCTGCTGCTCACAGCAGCTGTGTCACCACTGAGCACTGGGCTGAGACTGTCTGAGAAAGTCCTGCAGGGCTGTGCAGCGTGGCTGCCTGCCTTCAGCAGGTATTCTGTGATTCCTGACCCGCTCAAGCTTTTTTTCTGCATTCCTTGTTCTTGGCAGCTGTATGTCCTTTCTTCCAAACTGTTCTGAATTCTAGGCCATGAGAGGGATTTTTTCTATGATGTGTGCAATGTAACTGAGAATGAGAGGATTTTTTCGTAGGCAGACTACAAATTTTATGTCTTGTGATCTTTCCTTTGATTTATTTTTAACTTAGCTTTACAGTATCCTTTTCATATTTGAAAGTCATACTCCTGGTCTGGATTGGGCAATTTCCAAGAGCTATACATTCTTTTTTTTCTTTCTTTCTTTTTTTTTTTTTTTTTTTTAACGAACATTTACTAGGGAGAGAATTCCAATTGTCTTTCCTGATTTACAATACTAATACTTTAAGTAATTTATGAAAATACTCACCCTTTGTCTTACACCTCCCCATCCTTCCCAGTGTTCAAAGGCCATAAATAATTTAGAGAGTTCTCCATTGCCGTGTGACATTCATAATAATAAACAGATATTTCTTAGGCAATTTACAAAAACCTGAATGAGCTGAAAACAATCCAGAGTAGGTAATGCTTGAATTTTAAACAAAGGCTTACCAGGGAATAATTTGTCTTCATAAATGTTTTTGAATTGTCACTGCTCTGAAGTGCTCCCAAGGGGTAGGATTTTAAAAGTTCTAGCTGATCTGCAGGCTGCAAAGCCTTTTATATTAGCTGAAGCTCCATTACATTCCTTGCTAAAAACCTTAACAAGAACAGTGTTTTTTAATAGTCAGGTTAGTCTAGTCCAAAACAGATAGGGAGCTATCACACTAGGAGACTGGAGCTAAGTGACTAATGCTTGACCTAGTGGGCAGAGCAAAAAAGAGTAACCAAAGTAAGCATAAGGGACATTGTATTTCTCTTTAATAATCAGAAGGTGGATGCTGATTGGGGACCAGACTGAAATAGAGCTGGAGCTTTTCCCTATATCTAGTAGAAAGAGAACAAAAGAAGGTTAATTCACCAAATGTTTGTATAAAGGTATAAGCATATTTCACCAGAGAATCCCAGGAAAATGCCTTGCTTAAGAGCTAGGTAGTGAAGAGTGGTCATGATATTTCATCGGGTTTTCTGTGAATTCCAACAAGATGCTGAGGTCTCTCTACTGAAATGATCACCACCAGAAAAGTCCCTTGACTCTTTTCAGGTCTGGCAGTGTTCACAGTCTGTATTTGTGGCTTCAAAGGTAACATCTGTACTCCAAGCAGTGACTATTCATAAGTACAAATTTTATTCTAAAGATGAAAGTACTTCTGTCCAAAAATAAGATGAAAACCATTTTTTACACATGCTTCTAAAATATTTGTTCAGTCATTTCTGTTCCATAGCAACAAATATTGCTGTGTAGTCCTACTGTCCTTTAATGAGCATACTTTGCCTAATGTATAATTTCTTTTACAGTCTAAAATGTGTTAAAAACATTTTAATTGACAGTTTAACTTTTATTTAGTGTCTTTAACCACAAGTTTTATTCAAATATTTTTAAAGAGATGAAGTGGTGTCACTTAAAAAGCTCTAATTGTAACAATATTATTTTCCCTGTTGATTTCTGGTGAAAAGGACTGCCTTGAGATGAATGAAATGGTTTGTGACTACAGAATATTTTCCATTCCTGAAGCCAAGCTAGACTCCACATCCTGTGGAGAGCTTTGTAAGCACATTATACATTCTGGGAAAATGCAACAAGAAATATCCTTATGACTTTTCATCAGGTATTTAAAAAACTGGGTTTCTTTAATAACTTTTGCCTGACTATTGCAATATTTTCTATATGAGATTGCTGGAAAAAAATATTTGTGAAAATGACATCCTAGGAACACCTATATAAAATAGACTTTAATAAATTAACCCTCAGTTATCCCACTGGAAAACACAATAAAAAACCACCCAATATCCCCAAAATCTAATATATTGTCAGTGTTTATACAGAAAGAGCTAGATAACCTGATGTTTGAATTAATATAGTTAAAAGATGTATTTCAAGGGTCATTATGAGCTATGACCAAATTAGCCATGTCTTTCAGTGACATGATCAAAGTGAGATGATCAAAGCATAAGGAAGAAGGACACAAAAATTGGATAAAGATACCAGCTGAGTAATTGGAGTAATGAATAGGAACACACAAATCTCCCATTTTTATGGGAAGTAATCATTGTGTTGACTTGTTTGTAAACATTACAGATTTGAGAAAGAAAGCTGAGAAGAAAACAGTCTGGTAGGATTAATTTTTATTTTGTAAGAAGGAAAACATTTGGCAGCAGGAACAATTTCTTTACAGTGTGGCACATGGTATGCCAACAACATCATGTAGAGAAAAACAAATTTCACCTATGTCTTTCTCTTTTGCCTAGAAACCTGTTTGGTTTTATACACATCTCTCTCTGTACTTGTTGGCTGTAGAAGACATGAGCAGACGGAGGAAATTTTAGTATAACATTAGACCTTGCTGCATGAACTACAGGATTGTTCTGTCTTTTGTGCAAAATTCTGTGATATGTGAGACATTCTGTCTTTCATGAGGTTTTGGAGGACATTTGACAATCTATTTCCTCCTTTGTACTTCCAAGAGGAAAATAAGAAAGTAATATTTTCCTAAGGGTATTTGCTTTTTACATAGCTTCGCTTCCCATGAGTGTCTTCCAGCTTTTTCCTCAGACCACTTTCCAGATGAGGTACCAGCATACCCTTATTCCAAAATATCACTGCATCTCTCAGGAAAGCTTCTTCTATGACTAATTTTTTCCTGCTCCTTTAAGATGGGCATATATACTCTGTAGACTACAAAATGAAACAGCAGACTGAATATGTGCTTATGGCTCCTAAAATTATTCTCCTTAAAACTGCCTTCTTCTAATATGAAGAATTTACTTGACAGTGCAATAGCGCCTGTCCTACATTCATACAAAAATACATATGTATATGTATATACAGGTATGTACATATATATATATATGTGTGTGTGTGTGTGTGTGTATGTATATTTACTTATGCATATCTATTATATTCACATTACTGCACATCCCTCTTTGGCTACCTCAAAAAGCTGTGTGATTTTTATTTCTGAATAATTCTATTCCAAGCCTGAAAGTATATACTTGATGCAGGACTTTAATACAACGTCAAATAGATTTCAGTCTGGTTAGTTTCTGAGCCATACAACTAAGAGAGATTTAAGAGTGTTGTGGCCTACATTTACTGTCCTCACTCATTATTCAGGCTCCCATCACGCAGTGTATTCACTGGAGGTTATAGGGAAGGAGTGGCACAGCAGACTGAGTCCTCAGATCTCAGGGAATGGTTGCCCTTAGGACATATTGTACTGTAATGTGATGGAGAAGAAATATAAATAATGTTAAACAAAAGAAAATGCAACAGCTCCTTGCATGTTAAAATTAAGAGTTTAGACATGACAAAATAGCCTCTAGGACTATGTTCATCTTTGATCTCTCTCAGATCCTGGGCTGATTTCTCTTGTTACATTGCAAATGAGCAAATAAATTAATTTCTTAATATCAAATAAATTCCAGGATACAGGAATAAATGTTCAAGAATTCCCAGCATGTACGCTACTGAGCTGTCTGGAGGGAAAACTCAGTTACAATACTTTTCACAATAACTTTTGGACAGAGGCCAATTGCTCAGCACATAGAAGAATGCCTTTAGAAGCATATAGAGCTGCAGAGAGGTTTTTCTGCCTTGGAATGAGTCACAGCATCTTCTGCAGTCTCTTCTGCTTAATGGAATTAGCTCAGCTGATTGAGGAAACCTGAAAATCACCATGTGACTACTCAGATTGTTCCCAGGCAATACAATTCAGAAGTAAAATGAGACATTGCCTGGAGTGCAATGAGAAGTAGCAGGAGGAAGAAAGGCATATTGGGCACTAAAACGTTTAAATGAGAAAACAATGTGCTTGGCTCTGAAATGTCACTCCAAGAATTAGACGATCATTAAGAAAGTAAATAGCGTGTTTTTAATGTTTTCAATAGAAAATTAGGTTAAAATAGAACCTCCTGTACCTGCTGATCAACTTCATCCTTATAAAGCTGTATAGAAAACATGCCTAATTCTGATTGTTCTCTGGAGGCAGCGTCCCTGACAGTGTTAAACGTAATGTTCTATATAGCAGAAGTACAGACATACATTTTAACTATGTGATGTGCAGTTGGTTTCCTTATAGTGAACTAGAGAGTAAAATGAGATCTATAGCAAAAGATACACTTAAATGTACAGTATATATAAAGTATAAATATAAGCAATTTATGTAAGTAAAGTGTTCTTTTCAATTGCAGTACTATTGAGGATGTGCTTTAAATTTAATTTCATCTTGTGTATGCATAGTACAAGATCTGCTAATTTGCTTTTATTTCTGGCATTGAGAATTTTTATGTCTATATATTTTAAGAACTCACCAAGGTTATTTGTACTTCTGAGTTTGCTCACTTAAGTACAACTTTTGCTCTGTATTGATACAACATTAATCTACTACTACGATAAAGTAAATAATTCAGAGATTAAAGTTTACAACTTGATAGTAGGCTAGATTAACAGTAATTTATTAATGGCATGCAAACAATTAACGAGTATTAACTGATTGCTTTGAAGCTGAAGACATTTTTTTGTTAAGTCTAAGACTAAAAATTAAATTAAACCTCCTCAAAACAAAAAAATTCCATATTTGGGAATAATAAAACAACTGACATAAATTTCTTTTTGTGCCCTTCACCAAAATAGAGAATATTGACTAATACAGCAATTAGAATTGCTGCTTTCATCAGATGACTAAGATTTGTAGTTATGTGTTTCAGGGCCCAAATCCAACAAATCACTTAAGACTGTGGTAAAAGTTAAGCCTGTGCTTAAGAGCTTTTCTGGATCAGGTCCTGAGATATGAATACTCACATTTCATGACTTAGAAACTTGAGTTAATTTTCTTAAGAACTGCTAGAAAATTTTGTCTCCTACTATAGAAAAGAGTGATGTTCCGATTTCTGGCATGAGCCACTCCCTTTATCCTGAACAGGAGCTTCTGAGTACTGTGGGAGCAAGGATACTGTGCTTGGCTTGGTAAACAATTTGACATTGTGTTGCATATACAACTCTGTTCATAAAATAAATCTCAGTGTGTCCCTCTGCAAAGTGGCTCTCAGATGCTTATAAAATAACTCAACTGAGAGTCATTTCGACCAAACATCTCAGCTGAGATTTTGGCAATACATAATCCTAATAATAGGGAGTTAAACATAAATATTGAAGGAAGAAAAAACCTCACAGGTTTTCTAATCAATTGTTTGTCAAGCTATTGTAAGTAAATTATTGCTAGCCTGAGGAAATTCAGTTTCTTTTACTAGTAGTGTAGGATTACAAGTTATTCTTTTACATTTTCATTTCCACAAATATAATAATACAAGTTTCAGGAAAAAAAATTGCTTCTCCCACAGTTAAACAATAAGTCCCTGAATTTTATTGAACATGATTTCACATTCAGTATGTTTATTCTCATTGCCCCTCTTCTAATTTAAAAATAGAATGAAATGAGTACCTCAAGGAGAACAAGAGTGTGACAGTAAAATCCAATATGGAATCAATATTCCAGACAACTGAAAGAAACATATATTTCTTTTTCCCTTTCATGATTGCTCCATTCTTCAAACTCCCATTTTTTCTGAAGTCTGAAGAGAAAAGAATTTAGCAACATGAGCTGGAAATCATTAGAAAGGCAGGCTATGATGAGAAGAATTTCAGAGCTACACAGGAACTACAAAACAAACTTTTGACCCTCTGCTGTGTACAGCCTGATTTTAAATATTTATTTTGATCCCAAGAAACTCCAATTATCCAGTCCTAAATATCTGTTCAATAATATATCACTCAGGTAATACTGACTCTATTTTTGACAGGAAATTCTGTGAACACAGTCTGATGAAATATTCTCAGTAATGTTCATTGTAATTTCTCTCTTATTACCTTTGTCATATATATATTGTATTTGAATATATCCTCCTGGAGAATTCTTAAAATTAGGAGGTTTCATTCCTTCCTTTCCTTACTGTTTCTCAAAACTCTGTATATAAAGATGTTTTAATAACCCCTGATAAATTAGCTGTGTTGGAGTTTATTACTGTGCTTTTTTTTGCATAACTTCCCACCAAGGCCTTTCTGCTATTGCATTACACAGACTTGAACACTGCAGGATGCATTTTTATTTTCTAAACAGAGTCTTCTGAAAATGTGGACAGAAATTTGTATTAGCGTCGACTTAGTCAAAATAGAATGAAAAATATTTAGGTGTAGAAAAAAATCGTTTTGTTATTAAACTACAGTATGTAAATTACCAGAATATTCCATTATTTGCTAAAAATCAGGAAACTCTTAGCATAAATAAACAAAAAAAGAATGTTATTTTTGGACTTTTAAATTGACATGCACCTAGAAAGAGATATTTCTTCTTAGCACACTGTGCCTCAAAAGTCAATTTCCCATTTACAGGCAAATGGAAAATAAATCACTTTATGTCACTTTGCTGAGAGCAAAGAATGTTTAAAATAATAATGTCAGTAAAGCATGATATTTTCTCTTCCATCAACTCTGATGTCATGTTTGATACTATGTTATTCTGTTATAGGTCCCAAGATGAAATGATTGGCGTATGAATCATTTTCACTTTGACCCCAGAAAAATTGGGAAATGATAGGCTTGTCTAAAGGATTTATCTTCTGACTGTTGGAAAGTGTAAAACAATCTAAAAGTATTCCTTAATGATGCCTCTTTATATGCAATGCAGCTCAGGAAAAACATGACCTAGTACTATACTATGAATTATGCTGAGATGCAATGTTAATGAGGCACATGTATTTGCCATGAAAACTGATAGTAATGTAGGTGTCCAGTGTCTAAAAACCTGGTTTAATACATCACATGTATTTGTTGTGACAGTTAACACTGAAAAAAAATATTTACTTGCAGTTTGGTGTAAGATGTTTTTTTCCTAAGAGTTATAAATCATATTAGTGTCTATGGTCCCAATTTTGTGTCAGGTCTTAGGAAAAAAAAAATATCCTGTGTAGGGTGCTGACTGCCTTGTAGTTTTTTGAATTACATCAGGATATTATTGCAGACTACCAGCAACCCTGCCTTTTCTAGTGTATTCCTACAATATAATAATCTGCCCTGGAAATGGTAAGCTTCCTACACCCAGAATCTTCAAAGTAGGAAAAATATAGTTCCCAGATGTTCTGGGAATGAACATTTTTTGTATTCAGTGCAATGTGCTTTTAAATACATAGCATGGGATCAAATCATCACAGATCTCCTTTGCCAAGTTAACTTTTTAAACTAACTTTACAACAGATTTATATTTCCTGTGGATATGCAGCAGTAGAGTAAAGCTAAGCCTGTCTGATTTTCAGACCATCACAATTTAAAGGGCTGTAATTCATATTTAATTAAGAAGAATTTATAGGAAAACTTCCACGACCATTTAACAAGAGACTTTATGAGCAGGTCCTTTTTTTGCATTGCTAAAAGCCCTTCACCTTAACCTTTCATTTTATAGGCTGATGCAACATGTTTAGAGGAAGTTAGGTATTTTGATAATATTTTTATAAAAAATCCTTATGTTAGAAATAACTCATCGTTTAGATTTACATGGGATGCTGGCAAATTTCCTGAAATGTGCACAAATTCTTATTTTAGTGAGGAAAGTGACTTACTACAAGTAGAATGAAAAAAAAATAAAGTCTTTATGTCACCAACACTGATGATACAAATTAGAACTCAGAAGTCTACATACCCTTTCTATGTAAGTGTTAATTTAGGGCATGAAAACAAGACAGTGAATAGGGCTGGATTTCTGTAATGCCTTGGCAAAGTCTTAATCTGACAACTTTTTTAGATCTACCTGAATACAAACATTAGAACATGCTTTTCAGTCTGACTTAAATTAAAAATTAATGAGAACTGGCAAAATATTGTGATTCTGGTGGGTAATTATTGGTCCTGAATTAGTTAAAGCCTAATTTTAAAATAATCATCACTCTGGAAAAGAGTGTTGTCAATTACAGGTCATATGGAGGAGCTGAACACACCTGTGATATCAACAAAAATTAAAGTTTACAAGAATAAAAAATAATTAGAAATAATAAAATCATTAAAGGTAAGTTAACATATCTGGAGAACCCAAACTTTCTCAGAGAATTAATGTTTGCATTCATCTGAATATGACTCATCATGCAAGAGATATCCTAGTGTTGAAAAACTGGTAGAGTAGCATTGCAAGAGAAAGTTATTCTTGTTCCTGTGTCTGCTACACAATGCAACTGTGAAAAGAGGCACAGGAAATGTTGGAAAAGGGCACAGCCAAAGAAGGGCTAGTGTACAAGACATCTCTCTAGGACACTCAGGCATGGAATACTTTACAGACTTTATTTTGGGGAGCATCCATGTCTAACTACAAATTCTCCTAGCATCTATGACAGATTATTGTCTCAGAGTTCTGCCTACACTATTTGAGCTATTTGGTTTATCAGAAATTCAGCATTCAGATCAACCTGTGTGAAAGCTGAAGCTGGACTCTGCTTCTTTTCTCCCATCTCCTGCCTGGAGCTGCTCTACAATCAACAATGGAACTGCTCTAAACATCAAACAGGCTTTTTTTGGCTGAGAAGGTCTTGTGCTGTCACTCTTGCCCATGGAAATAGGCATAGAAAAAGCATAACAATGACCTCTGGTGTTGACAGAGAGCTAGGATGAAAAGACCCTGTAAGTGAAGAAATATATCAATATTTAAAGAAGAAATATCAATATTTTGAAGAAATATCAATATTTAAATATTGAGTGATCTTGTCTTGAAGGGTTGATGAACCTGAATTATGCAGAGGAATTATATTGACTTATACAAAGATATTATACATGAACATATTTTACCTAAAGTGAAATTATAGAAAAACCTCTAGGAAAAACCTCTAGAAGAATGTATTAAGCCTTCTGATAATATACCAACAAAAGTTGTTAAAATTATATTTCTTTAATGTAGTTAATATTAAATTTGGGAAAACATGGCAATACTCCTAATACTCCTGATTTGAGAGCAAACAGTTTTGCACAATATCTTTCTTTCCATATATGCATATCTTTATGACTAGAGGCAGTAAGTTTTACTGTATTGAAGAGGAGATTTGCTACCTACATAGTGCAAGACTCAAGTATGGTACTGGCTCCAAAGCTGAAAGAATGACTATTCTGCCCCTGACCAAAGGTTATAACATGCAGTGTCTGACAGCAGCTGTTAGCAGAAAAGGAAAAGACTACAAGAATAAATCAAGTGATATGCATTCCTCAAGTTTAGGTGGCCAATGAGGTCATCAAGCAGAAACACTAGATTAAAGAAAGGTGTATTATGACAACTGAGGAAGTTCCATATTTGATTCCCCTGTACCAGTTAGAATGTGTATATTTCCATTGTACCATTACTGTGTTCTGAGCTGAAAAAATTCCTTATTTACTTATTTATTCCTTTGCTTTAAGACGTTTCATAGTGCTAATCTTCTTTGTCACCTCATAGATAGTTTTTCACTATGTATTATTTGTTTTCTAAGTTGGAGCAACTGGTATTGTCCACAGAATTCAAGATATGGGGGCATACATTCATTTTCCTTATTACTTTCTCATTCTTTTATAAGATTGCTAATGTTTACACCTATCTCTTGACCAGTGAGCTGACGTCTCCAGAATATTTCCCTCAATGAGTCAGAGAACACTTTCTTGAGAGGTAAGCACAAGTTCAAACCCTGTGTCTGCAGTTACTCTTCCCAAAGTTTACATGAACTCAACTGTAGTTCTTCTTGGATACAAAAAGCCCAAATTGTCTATTAAGTTTGTCCTTTTCATTATTTGATAAAAAAGGTTAGACAGTAAATACTGGTCACTAAAATACAATTTCATGAAGTGTAATTTCTGAAACACTCTTTCAGACATTTTGGGGTAAGAGGAATGGAACAGAGGTTTCTAATATGGATACTGCTGCTACTGACCATGTAAAATTTTACGCAGATAACTTTTCAAATGTCAAATTCATTTGCAATCTAAACTTAATGTTCAAAAGTATGTATGATTTGGATCTATTCTTCATTATTTCATTTTAAATAATCTGGAGTTTAAAGTTTAAATCCATTGAGATTATGTGAACACTAAGAAAACTTTCCCTTTCCTGATGTTCTTTACTTCTGTAGCTCTAGATATTTTTCCCAGGACTTTAAACTGCTAAAAAGATGAATATTCCATACTTCTCCCACTGCAAAGAAATTAATTCTCTTAAAGTTAAAACCACTTTTTATTTTATGAATTCAGTACTGGAAAACTGAAATCCCTGATGTGGCAGTGTTGGAAGGATTATCATTCAAAATAATGGAAAAAACAGATAATTTTATGAAGATCTGGCCTGATTTTGTAACAGTATCATATTAGCTGTTAGCCTTGTGGGAAATTACTGCAAAGTTATTGGTTTTATTATAAATTCATACTATGTTTATGGGACGCTAATTGTTTGGATCTAATTTGTGGTGCTTTCAACTTTTCCTTGGACATGTTACTATAGGTCTCTTTGTATTTCTTTACTATTCATAAAAATATTGGTTTGCTAAAAAGTTAGCCCTCAGATTTATGCAAGAAAACGACAAAAGCTTAGTTTTGGCCAGCTGTGCTTTATTTAGGTATGGAAGCAAGAACTGATATTTTGTTTTGGACATCTAATGTATACACATATTTTTATGGTAAACTTATTTGCAGGTATTTTCTAAGTAATGGAACAAACACCTGTATCTTGCATTTTTTGGGTGGTGCCCTCCAACGTCAATAATGCTCCATGGCACATCATGTGCCTTTGTGGAACAGGAAGCATTTTACTGTAAATATCTGTTCAAAGTGAGATGTGTAAAAATATGTTCCAAAATACATGTCTAGTTCTGCCAAGAACATAAATTAGCTTGTGTGAGTAATGTGGGTGTTCATGAAATGTTCAATAAAAAATGGTAGACAAGACATTTTATCACTTGCAGCAGCTGTAACAAAATCCCTTCAAAATACTTAGAAAATGTTAGAATCCAAGATCTATCTAAGCCACAATACTTCTATCGCAAATGAGACAAAAGAAAAGCAATTTCTGAATATTAAGTGGGGAGACTCATATTTTTAAGTTGACACTTTGGATTTGGAGCTTTAAAATATAGAACTGAAATTCATAGGGAATGTAATATCCACCAGTAAAGATCTAAATATCTATTCATAGTTGTCAAAGTGTGCATTTTCCTTGGCCATTGCAAATCTTGTTTCTGTATGTAGAAATGTCTTCTTAAATATCCAGCTAGCCATGATCACAAAAAATAACATAAACTGGGCATGTGATTATTTCAAGAATAGTGGTATTATAAACAAGTTCCTATGTATTTTCAAACCTGAAGTTTTCTGTTGCATTTTTGTTCTTCATATGCTTACTGCTGCAACCAGTATTAAGAAAATCAAATTTCTAGTAAACTACCTGTTTTTTTTCTGATTTGGGAACTGCTGGATTCATTATTTCCAATCAAATCTACAGGCTATAAAACTCAATACATCACCAAGGGTTATTCAAATAAACCACGATCAGCTTCAAGCATGGTGGGAGTTTTATGACTTCTGTGAACATTAAATATTTTTTGCAGCAATTCTTGTCAGTGACCTCTGTCAGGAGTATTGGTAAGAGTTTGATTGCTCACTATAGACTTTCTGCTTTTAGATCTAGGAAAAGGAAGAGCATACCTGCTGTTAATAAATTGTTCATTTTCTGTGTCTTGGGAGAACTCCACATACATTGTATTAAAGGACAGTGCTTCACAACAAGAGTGAATTTGGAGACATATTCAACTACTTTGATACTTTCCTCATAATTTTCCCGATAAAATGACTCTGTAAATGCACTGCAATGTACATCAAAGTCTGGTATGTTTATGTTTTACTGTTTCAAGGCTTTTACAATGCTGTCATAAGGGTACAAGTCTCCTTCCTATTACTTTTACAGGCACTTTTACTATTTACCACCTTCCAGCAGAAGCCTATCTTCCCTCTGAGGATTTAAACTAAAACACACTGGCTTTTAAATTTTTTTCTCTATCAAGCTCATAAATGTATTTATTTCACAAAATATAATCTTGATCATTAGAGATATATAATCAAAGAAATTGCTTAATGAAAAATTTTTCCCACTTGTACAGCTGTGGAGCTGTACCCTTGAATATTACCAAAAAGGCCAATTGTGACATAATTCAGATTAGATACCAGACAAGAAAAGTAATCTAAGCTCCTCTGTTATTGTTCTTATGAAAATTGGATTTTTTCCTGCATTGCAATAGTTTGAATACATCCCACTACAAAGGGGAATTTGTTGGGGTTTTTCATTTTTTTTCTCTCCCCTCTAACAAGTAATGAATCAATCAGAAACGACAGCCAGTAGAGTACCTCCTGAACTTCAGAAATAGAATTATTGCTTTACCTAAAATTAGTAGACTTCCAGGATGAAAATGGGAAAATCGCTGTACTTATGGCCATAAGTATAATTTGTACAAAAGGAACTAAGTATTCTTGACAACACATCTTGTGCCCTTTGTGGTGGTACATTTCCAGGTAGCTCTCATGTCAAATAATTGCAGCAAGCAAATAGACAAATCCTTGTAGAAGGAGACATAATGGAAAACACATAGAATGAACATGGCTGTCCATATGTTTACTGTTTTCCATTGAACTAGCTGTGATTCTGTGGTTTGATAAACTTCTGGCACTTTTTTGTATGATTTTTACAAAGTTAATAATGTATATATGTAGTAATGTATATGGGCTTATGAACTTCCACATCTTTGTCTTGTAAATTTTTTTTTGCATACTGTTGTTTATGTTCAAAAACTGAAAGGTCTTAGTGACTTGGTGTGAAGGAATTTTTGTTTTCAGAGAATTAAAAATAGGATGAGAGAGGACCATTTACAAAATGATTTTTGTCTGCTGTTCAGTTGACATGAGATCAAGACAACTTGCAAGACACAAGGATGGAACATGAGTCACTGCTTCAATAACTCCTGAAGAACATTCAGATGCTAATTTTAGAGAGTCTATAACATGCAGTAATAAAGGCATGGGATGAATCATAACAGAATAATATCTGGTACTCAAACATCATATTTTATCCGATGATCTCAAAGAACCTTACTGATATTTAATTATTGAACTCCCACAAGATCCTCTCTAGAGGTGGGTAAATATTAATTTACCTTCATGAGATAGTTGTTGTGGTTTAAGCCCAGCTGGCAAATAGGCACCACACAGTTTCTTGCTCAGTTCCATCTCTCCTCTGCACCCCAAAGGAATGAGAAGAAAAATCAAAAGTAAAACTTGTGGGTTGAGATAAGAAGAGTTTGATAATTGAAAAGAAAATAGTATATAATAATAAATACAAATGACAATAAAAAGGGAAAGAATAAATCTCCCAAAAGTTATGCACAATATGATTGCTCACCACTTACTGACCAATGCGTGACCCCAGTCATTGAACTGAGATCTGCCTCCCTTCCAGATAGCACCTCTAATTTATGTACTGGGTATTTGAGCCACCAGTCATTATGCTCCTTCACAGTTTTTCTTTTATGTACCTCCTAACTGACAGAACATAAGACACAAAGACACACAATTAAAAAAAAAAAAAAAAAAAA